>PVHT021183645.1:2810814-2827025 GCA_004024745.2 Catagonus wagneri | reverse complement strand
TCCCTCCCCCCTCCTCTTTCTCCTTCTTCTTCTTCTTCCTCCTGCACGTGCAGCGTATGGAAGTTCCCAGGCCAGGGGTCAAATTGGAGCTACAGCTGCCGGCCTACACCACAGCCACAGCAATGCCAGGATCCTCCCGAGCCACGTCTGCAACCTACACCAAGGCTCACAGCAACACCGGATCCTTAACCCACTGAGCAGGACCAGGGATGGAACCTGGATCCTCATATATACGGGTCAGGTTTGTCACCGCTGAGCCACAATGGGAACTCCTATTCCTTTGTTTTCACTTGCGCCCTTTGCCATCAGAACTGAAGCTTTAGCTTCACTATGGGAAGCAGCATGGTTATCAGGATTTAGAGGAAATGATCTAGACTTAGTTTGCCCAGATTGGGATATCATCTCCATCCCTTGATAGCTGTGCAATCTCTGGCAATTTACCTAAACTCTCTGTGCTTTGGGTTTCTCATCTCTGCGATGGGGATAATTATATCTACAGGGTTGCTGTGAAGACTAAAGGAGAAAAAAACCCACCTAAAGCTCTTTGTATAGTGCCCGGCATGTGGTAGCATTCCAACAAGATTAGGTAATATTATTATGGCTGTTAGAAATGAAATTATATTTGTATCATAAGTATACTTTGAATTTTAGAGTCACGGATTAAATCCTGGGAGCTGAAATCAACGGATACTTGTATGAGCTATACCAGACTCCCTCTGAAAGTGTGTGTGTGTGTGTGTGTGTGTGCCCATCTTATACTGAAAGTCAGAGTGTAGGCTATTATTGCAGGGCTTTAGGGGGAACACAGTGGGGCTGCTTACACAGCTGGAGTGGATAGTGGGGGCACTAGAGGAAAATATCAGAATGATCGCCACATTTGTTTTTGGGCCTGTAGAAATTGTGTTGGGCAGCTTATTCCTGTCAAAGTTCACATAGCTCCATCATGACTATTTTCAGACCTGGAATAGATGGAGAAGAGAGAGACTGACAAAATGCACACACAGTGACTTCTTATGCCTTCCTCATCTTTGCTTCTTTTCTCCTTGGAAGGTAAGCCAAGCGGTGGAGACCTCTTGCAACCAGCATGCACATTTGCTGTTCCTTCCCAGACTTGTCATGCAGCGTGCATTTCTAAATAGCACTGTAGTGGATGCTGTTGGTTATAGTTTTGATTTAATTAATTTTAAAGCAATTTCCATTGGGTTTTGACTGTCTTCTCTGTGCTAATTCACATGCCTAGAATTTTTATAGTCTCTCCTCTCTGAAAGCCTACGGTTTCCTTCAGGGAATAACCCTGGGAAAGAGGAAAAACAATAAACAACACACTGTAAGCAGACCCAACGCAGTGTGTGTTTCAAAACCCGCTCCATTATCCGGTTGACTTTAAGGGATGTTGCTTCGTTTTTCTTGCTCTCCCTTCATTTTGTTGAGTTCTCCATTCAAGAAGACAGCAGGTTTCCAGTGGCTAGAGCCTCCTTCCTCAGTCTGTTTTGCACAGTGCAGTTTGGAGGTTGTTAATGGTTGCTCGGTTTTGCATTCGTTTGGGAAGCACTGACGTCTACAGCATGACCCAGCTTCTCTTCTGCTGGACTTCGCAGAGCCTTCACTAACCCAGTGTACAGCATCAGCCTCTAAGAGGAGATAGTCATGCGCTGCGTTCATCTGACTGGCATCTTTAACTGTAAGATGTTGCAAGAAATAGTGTTAGAGGGTCATGCTTGGGGAAATGCTAGTTTATACAGTAGTCATTTTATAGATGGAAATAGGGAAAGGTACCACAGCTTAATGGTCATTGTGCTCTTATATTTAAAAAATTAAATAAATTTGTACCACAGCTTATTAAAAACAAGAAAATCTTGAATTCAGAACTTACTGGAGTGTTTTTCCTCCATATCAAACTTAAAAAGAGGAAACTGGGAGTTCCCATCATGGCTGGGAACGAACCTGGCTAGGATCCATGAGGACGCAAGTTTGATCCCTGGTCCTGCTCAGTGGATTAAAGATTCCGTGTTGCCGTGAGCTGAGGTCTAGGTCACAGACATGGCGCTGATCCCACACTGTGTAGGCTGGCAGTTGCAGCTCGATTTGACACCTAGCCTGGGAACCCGCATAGGCTGCAGGTGTGGCCCTTAAAAAAAGACAAAAAAAGGGAAATAAAAAAAAGGAAAGAAAAAAGAGACTGACAAAGAAAAAATAGAATTAATTTTAAAACACATTTGAATTCTACACTGAATCCTGCATCCATCACAAATCTAATCTGATAGTCTACAAACCCTTTCTACAGTCGGGTTATTGAGAAACAAGCTCCTCAGCACTCAGAGATGTTCGTGCCCCTCCCCCACCCTTGGCCCTCCCTCCTCCTCCCTTTCACAAATGACAGGAGTTACAATATAGATTAATAAATTGATGGTAATTTTTATAATAGAGATTAAGACACAAATTTTTGCATACCCTAAGCTACCCAGAAAGCCATCTTTTCATAATTTCTCAATCCTAGTAGAGTAAATGGGAGTAATTTATTGTGTTGGGGTTTTAATTTGTGCCCTTTAATTCTTAAGGGAGAATGAATTCACTTTTAGCTTTTAAGATATAAATACTCTGGAAGAGTATTGGCTGAGAAATCAGAAGGTCTTGGTGACCTTGTTGGTTCAGACCTAGGTGGGCATCCTGCCTGGAACAGAGAGGGTACCCTACATGTTTGTGGACTGAATTTCATCTGCCTGTGCTTTCGCTCTTCATCTGTTCAAAGAAGAGACTGAGCAGAATACATCACCTCGTAGTTTCCTTAGAGCATGGACATGTGGGTTCTGTGGTGTTTTGCAGTTCTTGATTTTTTAGAGAACATGGAAATATCACTTGGGAGCAAATACAATTTTTAGATTGCTATGTATAATAATAAGACCCAATATGAACTTTATTTTAAAAGCCGAGTCTTCCTCTCCCCTTCTGCTTTATTCAATTGATTGTACATGACATGCTTTCACATGGAAAGAGTGAGACCCTTCTCTGCACAGAAAGAAAAGCAAATAATTATTGCTGGAGATAAGAGAAGAGTTTGCTGTCAATCTTGAAGTCACCCACACCATTTAAAATGTTTGATATCATTAGGGCTTAATTAATGCCCTTAATTAACTCTTGGAAATGTGAGCAGTTTCTTTCCCTGCAAAGGTCTCTGTATACTTTTGATTTCAGGATCACTATCTAAAAATATAAGTACGTATATGACTGAAGAACACAGTTGGTATTTATTAAATGCCTATTATGTACCAGATAGTGTACATTTGCATATTTACATATGCTATCCTCTTTGTTCTTTAAAAAAACTAAGAACTAGGTATGGTAAATTAGTTTTGAGAAAATCAAGGCTAAAGTTCAAGTAATTTGCCTAAGATCCGAGAGCTAGTAAATGATGGAATAGAAATACAAATCTAGTTATCTTCAGAGAAAAAAAAAACACTTCAGGAATAAAGAGTCCGTTTCAGGCATGTGGTGGACTGTGTCACTGTGCAGTTAATAGGAAAAGAAATGACCCTTAAAGTAGCAGTGGACTTAGGGCCCTTATGGTCCTTGAGCAAAGGCCTTCAGCAGAAGTGGGGTGTGGCCCCCTTTCCACCTTTCACCTTGAGAGCTGGCTAAAGCTTCAAGTGACATTCCATTCCGAATGATGTGGGCTTAGGGACAACACATTTTTATTTGATTAATGTTGGTTGTCATGGCAAAGTCAAGATTTTCCATTTGCATATAAATGAACCCAGACAGTCAATAAATGGTTGCACTTCAAAGATGAAAAGCATAACTTTGGTGGATTAAAGGTCAGGAATAGTTGTGACTTTTTTCATACCATGCTACAAGGCAGATGAACATTATTATGCCTTTTTTAAAACTCATACTTTATTTTTCAACCATTTTTTAACTTCCTGCTTAATATTTGAAGAAAAATTCCAAAGGTATATGCCTCTACTTCTTACGGTATTGAAGAAATCATCCCTAAAAGATGGATGAACCCCATTTTAATGTCCTGAACACCTTTGTCATATGAGTCTTAATGAATACTCTTAGATGATCAAGGTTGGATGAAAGCCTTGAGAGGTCATCTAGTCCTGGGCTTTGAATAAGATCTCTTACAAGGTTTCTATCAAGCTTGAAGTGTTACCCTTTTATGCTATCTGAAGTTTGCCCATGAAATGTGTGCTTTTGACATACTTTTTTAAAGAAGAAGTTTTGATTCTCATGGTAAAAGAGCTCAGATTTCCAGTAAAATTCTGATATAAATTCAACTGGTTAGATTTCTTAAAAAGTATTATTAACTGACCAGCTCTTAAGGCAAAAAGAAAATTGGCTACTTAAACAATTAACTGTAGACCCTTACCAAGGGTGCCATGCATAAAAACAACTCTTAGTAATATTAAAGTGTTAAGTTTTAAAACCTCAGAAGACTTTAATCAAAACATCTCAGAAATTTCATAACCTTTAGATCTTTGCCTATTAGTTGAGTCTAGATATTGAAAACAAAAAACGACATATGTATTTTTCTGTGGAGAACTGTGCATTTTCTTCTCAGTGGTTTCAGTGACATTACCCATTGCTATTCAGAAAGTGCCAAATTACCATTTATTTCATTTACCAATTGTTCAAAATTATGTCTTACTTCAGGTTTTTCATACTTACTCCATCAGATTATCTCAGATAATATCTTTCTTCTGGTTTTTAGTTTCCCTTCTTTTACATGCTCGAGAGAAAAGATATATTTCTATTGCATTTTAACTGCTTAATCATATTGTGTAATTCTTATATTTCATTTCATTCTTTCTCTGGAATGCGTTGTTCTTGGAGATTTCCATTGACTTCCAGTTTTAATTTTGACTGATTGTCTTCTAGGCTTGTTGCAAAGCTAACATCTCAAGAATTGCTTTCAAAGAACTCTTGAGTTGGTTTCAATGTTATATCCCACTGATGTCTTTCTTTTTTGCTCTTTTCATTCCTATTTTGTTGGAGTACTACCTGACATCTTTTAGTTGTCTAATAAACATCTCAAACTTAGCTGATCTTCCCGCTAGACTTGCTCTATCCACAGTCTTCCGTCCTTATCTTTGATAAGTGACAACTCCCTCTTTCCAGTTGCTCAGGCCTAACATCTTAAAACCATGCTCGACTCTTTCTCTCACACCCACAGCCAATCCAATAGGAAATGCTTTATTACCAAAACATATCAGAATCTAATCAGACTCTAGTGCTACCATGTGCATCCCTGAGGTGGTCGCCATACTCTTGTCTCCGAATTGTACATGTCAAAGGGACTTTGTCATCATTAATAAGCTGGAACCACCTAAGAAGTGATGGCCAGGATAGTAGCATATTTTGATACATTCTGATTTGAACGTGAAATTGTCCCCCTTCAAATATCATTGGTAGCTATGTTCAGATAACTTAGGGACAGTCACATAGATGGAAATAATAAGAAGTAATTGTTGGAATTCGTATTGTCTGTCATTTATACAGCAACTTATTATAGCTATCTCATTTGATCTTCATAATCCTTCTAGGTGGCTATTTATGTCACTGCTTTGCAGATGAAGAAACCAAGGATCAACATCTCAGTGATTTGACTTAATCTTGCTAATGGCGATGACATCAGAATTCGTCTTATTCTTGTTTCTTAATCTTACACTTTTTCCATTGCTTTTCTTCTGTCTTCTAGGAGGCGTAATTAGGGCCAGCAGTCTGAATTTATAGGCAGAGATTCTCAGTGAACAAAGATGGACACTCTCAAAATTAGTGTTTAATGTTAGAGAATGTCCCAGAGATGGCAGGTTTTCTGTCAGGGCCGGTGTTGACATAGACACAGGTGTCCTCCTGTGCCCCCCAAGCCTTCAGTTGCCACCATCTCACTCGCCCTGGCCAGGGTTACCGTGGAGATTGCGGAAGACTGCGCGTCGATTAGGTGCCTTCCATATGTTCTTCCAGAGGCGAGATTCTGTCCTTCACAAAGGCCCATGGGCATGTTCGCTTTTTTTTCCTTTTCTTTTTTCTTTTAACTTATAGAACTTTTTTTTTTCTTAATTCTACTAAAGTATAGTTGATTTGGAGTTCCCGTGTGGTGCAGCGGAAACTAATCTGACTAGTATCCATGAGGATGCAGGTTTGATCCCTGGCCTTGCTCAGTGGGTCAGGAATCCAGTGTTGCCCTGAACTGTGGTGTAGGTTGCAGACACAGCTGGGATCCCGCATTGCTGTGGCTCTGGCGTAGGCCGGCGGCTACAGCTCCGATTCAACCTCAAGCCTGGGAATTTCCATAGGTCACAGGTGTGGCCCTAAAAAGGAAAAAATAAATATGAAGTTTAAAAAAATAGTAAAGTCGATTTACAATGTTCCTTCAGTTTCTGTTGTACAGCAGAGTAACCTAGTCATACATATATGTACATTCTTTTCTCTCCACATGGTTGTCATCGTGTTCTAACCCAAGATGTTGAACTTAGAAACTGCGTATCAAAGATTATAGTGGGACTCTTGCATTCTCATTTTAATAGAGCTACTTTATATTAACTTACTGAAACTAAATTTTTATTCAGTTATTGAAACTTCTAAATTATTAGTCATACTCCTTCTGTCTTGTCTATTAATTCTTTAATATTTAATATTTGTATTGTTTTCTTTCACCCTGTGGTAGGCCAGTATATTTAAAACGAAAGAGTTTTCCTGACAAATGGTTGGAAAATAAATTCTGTATTCACCTTGTCAAATGATACTCGTTTATTAATTTTCTTGCTTTTTTCTTTATTCAGGGTACTTAAGCATTTTAGATTGAAATCTCAAAGCAAATCATTTCAGACAACTTTATGACATTGTTTTTGTGTTTGTCAGTCTTAACACATTAATCGTAAGTGATCTTTCCATAAGGTTTATAATTTTTGTTTTGGAATTTTTAATATGTAAGAACATATTTTCATAACATTGTTTTCAAAATCTATTATAGAAGGAAGATTTCTTTCCGTTTCATAATCATACAAAGTAATTCTTACTTTTCATCTCATAGATTTTGTCAGCCAAGCAAAGCCTTTTTAAAATTCCTTTCCCTCACATTCATTTGTCACGTATGACCATGAATACAGGGTAATGACTGGTTTTACAGTAGATGTTGAAGACTGGCCTTTTCGTCTAACCCTCTCTTTTCCTTTTTGGCAAAGTCACTTATGGATGACTTAGGCCTATCTTTCAAAATATAGATGTGCTTTCTCCTTTTTCTTTCATTAGTAGTTATTTCAACAGGAATTATAGATACTGGTTTGAATTGTAACTTTTGCCCTAAGGGATGAATATTAGGGTATTTGGGAAAGTAACTAGTAAAAGACATTTGAATGACTTTAGTATAATGCAGTGTACTGATGAAAGAAAAGGGAAAAAAAGGAAAAAACCTTGAGTGTTGCAGTTGAAGACCAGGTAGCCTGACTTTTCGTTACTGGATTATAACATTTGGTTTTGGAAAAAAAAGAGAATGCTGATATTTTCTATTAGTAGACCTCTCATACTTTATATAATGTTTCTTTGCTGTATGACCTCCAGTACAGCTGTCAGAGTTGTCCACAAAGAGTTTTCCCTTTTGATTTTGACTTTACACAGTAACAGCAAGGTAATTTGGTAGCTTTCATCTATAGTTTCTCTTTTCGATGAATGAACAATAATGCTGATCTACAGATTGCTTGATACTGCTAGAACAGACATGGCCATGTCCAATTCCCAAACTCATATGATCACAGCAGTGCTGCAATACCACCTTTTGAACAAGGCTAGCCTGCAGTCAAGCCATATGTGCTGGAGTTAATACCAAAGCTGACACGATGGGACTGTGTGCATCTTTTCCCAGCTCTGTGTTCAGTGATGTCATCTTGACAGCTTGAAATCCCTTGTTGGGAGTATTTATACCATGAGAATCTTCAGCAAATATTACAAATCGGAACTCTCCCCGACCCCAATTTATGTACATTTACTAACACAGCACTAGTTTGAGAACATTTAATTGGTGTGACTTTGCTCAAGATCTTTAACCTCTCTGGGTCTCATTTTCCATTTCCGTAAAATGTGGGAAGCTAGTACCTACTTCACAAACGTTTTGGAAAGCATTGCATGAGATAACATAGGTTACAACGTTTAACATAGCACTAAATGAATAGTTATAATAATGATGACAATGATAGAAATAATCATTTCAAACTCAGATTGTTTATGTTAATTTATAGGACCACTTTTCTCACTATTAGCTGATAGGAGGAACAAGATCGCAAAACACTGGGAGAAATTTCTTCTATTTTTAAGTAGACATAATCTTGATGAGCTTTCTCTTACTAGTCTTTCAACTTTATTGGTTTACTTCAGTAGGTATCAAATGGTAAAGGACCATGATAAGTATACTGAGGATTATGTTTTGTATTTTGCAGCCCGTTTCCTCTCGCTGCTTCTGAAACAGTGAGTGAAACAGTTCTATGAGCATGCACCAGCAATTTATTTATTTTTTTCTTTTTTTGGCTGCACCTGTACCATGTGGAAGTTCCAAGACTAAGGACTGAATTGTAGTTACAGCCATGGCCTATGCCACTGCCATGGCAAGACCAGATCTGAGCTGCATCTGCAACCTACACTGTGGCTTGTGGCAACACTGGATCCCTAATCCACTGAGTGAGGCCAGGGATTGAACCCACATCCTCATGGAGACTACATTGGGTCCTTAACCTACTGAACAACAAGAGAAACTCCTATCTTGTGTTTTTAGTCATTTTATTTTAAAGACAATTTAATTACATTTATTTATATGAAATTATGTGATATATATTATTATAATATTTATTATTGTAGGAGGTTGAGAAATAGGAAGTAAGTAATTGAAGATACATAAAGAAGTCAGCAATTACGGCCCAGTGAATACAACAGTAAGACTCCTGTAAACTAGGGAGCCTTTCCACATTTCTTTCTTTTTTGTTTCTAACTCTCTTCTTATAAGCATCAGTGCTAAACATGGGCTGGTGTGAGTACTCTTGGAGTCAACTGGAAACGCTGCATTGCGTTTTGCTCTTTTGCTCATTTTTCGAGAGGATGGAGTCTCAAGGGTAGAGACAGTAGAAGTAGCTCCCTAAGAAGGAACCGGGTTAAATCTCTGGGGCTTTTGCTCCTAAGGCGGAGGAGAACAGGGAGGCTGGTCTTGACCTGCGAATCAGCCCTGAGGCACATCAGAACGGGCTCCAGTGAGGTTTCCTGACATATGGAGCAGTTGGAGAAATCTGGTGTTAAAAGGAAGAGGGCGCTTCTCTATCTTGAGGAGAAGGTAATAAGCAAGAGAAAATCAGAGATACAGGATGTGAAATCAAATGACGGAACTTTCCGTCTTAATGCAGACCATCTGGTCATCTTATCTTTAAAGCAGTGATTTCTCAGACATTTTTCATCTTATAGCACGATGACCATATGTCCCATATTTCCTAGGATGGGCCAGATTTCAAGTATTTTTGCCATTGTTGGAGCATTGGTCCCAAATCAGGATTGGAAAATACGATCACTCTTCTTACACCCCTCTTTTACCAAACCTCTTTTACCTTTATCACGTTCAGTTTCCAAATGGTTCATGATCGTCAAGCAATTGTCCAAAAGCAGTGGTTCTTTTTTTTTCTTTTTTGCCTTTTAGGGCTGCACCCGCGGCATATGGAGGTTCCCAGGCTAGGGGTCGAATCGGAGCTGCAGCTGCTGGCCTGAATCCCAGCCACAGCAACGCCAGATCTGAGCCTCACATGCAACGTACACCAGAGCTCACGGCAACGCCAGATCCTTAACCCACTGAGCGGGGTCATGGATCGTACTCGTATCCTCATGGATCCTAGTCAGGTTCATTAACCTCTGAGACACGAAGGAAGTTCTGAAGGCAGTGGTTCTTAAGTATGATTGTGTATCAGAATCATATGGAACTTTTGTTAAAATACTGGCTCCTGTGGTACCTGCTTCACCCCTGTAGCCCCCACCCCCATTCAGATTCACTAGGATTTGGAAGATATTCAGGTATCTATATTTTTAACAAGTGACGCATGTGTTCGTGGGGAAGCCATTGTGCTGATCAGTGCCATTCACGTCTTCCTCTGAACACTGCAATGCCTCTGACAACTGGGCTTCTCACATGGGGGTTCTTTGACTTATGGAATCTTGGAACTTCTGAAATGTTAATATGAAACTTGTGGCAATGGGTCCATAAACAATTCCAGTGAGAGGACCGTAACTTTAGTCCAGATCAAGTTCTCAGTGGAGTCACTGGCCCAGCAAAGATGCAAACCCAAGGCTTAAAGGCCAAAAATACAAGGAGATCATCTGGAGGTGAACAGCATGTTTTTCAGTGACCTTAGGCTTAACTGCCCTCATGTTTTGTTTCCATCTTGTAATTATTAAGAACTAATTACTGACCTAATAGGAATCCCTTTTCTGAGTTTAAGGATAAAACACACACACACATACTATTAAACGTTATTGGTTGACGAAATTGAAAATACTTGTCTGAGAGAGGAGTCACTGTTTTAGAATAAGTCACTGGTAGGTATTTAGGAGTGTGTGTGTGTGTGTGAAGGGTGATGGTTTGTTGGGGTGGGGCAACCTGATCACCCAGTTTAGGCTCCCTGCTTTTCTCAGCCATTCCTGCCCCTCACTCTCTAGCCCTCCGGCTTTCCCCGTGTATCCACCAAGAGAGGTTATGGATCTCTGATCCAGTGAAATCCTGTTGGTGGTAAACGTTGGGGTTAATATTCTACAGCTGTGTTGCCTCAGCTCTGGGGAGACTTTTTCCTTGACAGGCATGTGTGGTTTAGGGAGCCAAGCAATAGATTGGAAACTTCAGGGCTGTGAGTTCTAACTCCGGGTCTGCCCTGACACAGCGTGTGACCTTGGGCAATTCATTTGATCTCCATCCAAACTCTGTGATGCTTGATAACAGGATTTTCTAGAAATATCCCTGCCAATAGAGACATATGGAACCACTCCATGCTTCCACAAGGGAAGGCTACACTTCATTATACTTGAGGCTTTCAAGTTTCTCCATTTGCTCACCTCCCTGTGCCAGGGGCTCCAGTCTTACTGCGGTTGTTTTCCCAAATCTTGGTACTACTTTCTTACTTTTCTTTCCCAAACACATCTGCAGTGCTACTCTATTTCAGCCCTCCCCAGGATTCCAAACTTTGTCCCCAAATACATACCCCACAAAACCAAATTGACCAGGCAGTGTGAACTATGCAGAGCTGGACTGTGCCCTGCATTTCATGTGGCTACTGTAACTACAAGAGACCTGAATTTCTTTCTCATTTTCCCTGCATTCTGCAAAGTACAATTTATCGTTTTATGAGCCTGCACAAATCATTTTTATACTCCCTCTACTTTTTAACATCTCCTTTTATAGAAAATGATTAAGATAATAAATTTTATTAAAAGCAATACAATTCCAAGAATTTTTTTTTTGTAGAAAACATGCACTATTTCAGC
Source organism: Catagonus wagneri (assembly GCA_004024745.2). Lineage (NCBI taxonomy): Eukaryota > Metazoa > Chordata > Mammalia > Artiodactyla > Tayassuidae > Catagonus > Catagonus wagneri. The sequence goes on along the minus strand of PVHT021183645.1, from coordinate 2,815,526 downwards.
TTTTGGACTTTGTTAGAAGATTATTTACTCAGATAATACATGTCTTTTAAGTTTTGGGAACACACACATACAAATATCCCTGTACGTAATCAAGAATTTGGTGGGGTGGCATAGGGGAAAATCATGTTTTATAAGGAACTTTTAGATTCCTGATAATTTCTGTTTCCTAATTTTAGAATAAGGCTGGAGAAAAAGGGTTGTGACTATTTTTTCTTACTAATATTTTGTCCTGCCTTCTGTCTCAAGAGACCATCGTGTCTCTTCAGATATTGGGTTTTGATATTTTAGTCAGTTTGTTTCTGCTAACCAAAATTAAGTGTTCTTGGGCTAAAATATTAAGAAGGGTCAACGTATGTTCATAATAAATCAATCAAATTGACTTGAACAGTTAGTGGAGTCGCCTAGGTTGTGGGTTCGAAGTCAGACGCCCTCTGGCTTGGCGTGGTCTTGGCGTTTGCTCTTCTGGGGTGGAGAATCTTTCTCCCCCCTTGGGACCTCCCTCACTCTTTCCTCAGTCTGAGGCTGCCCCCGACCCTCAACCCCTGGCGTGTCTCCCAAGTGGCTTCCTTCTGTTGTGGACCGTCCTCTCCTCTCTCCACCAAGATCTCTTTGGGGTCATCGCCAACCTGAAGATTGTTTGATAAACTAACTATCTGCTTATTATTTCTGTGCAGAGGAAGTGTATTCCAGTAATAGTAACTGTTACGCACTTTTTTTCCCAGTACTTCCTGTATGATTTTGCATTTAATCATTACAATAATCCTTTGAGGTTTTTTTATAACCCATCCTATAGGTGAAGAACAAAAAAGTGTCAAGAGTCCTAGACTCACATGAGGAGTAAAGACAACTGATCTGAGACCTGTGTGCCTGCCTGCTGTGCTCCTTCTTTGAAAAATAGCCAGGTGCATCTTTATATGTAGTTTTAAAACTGTGATGGTTAGACCCCAGTCACGGAACGACTGCTCTATGTGTGGGAGGAAAGTGGAGAGTGGAGGAAGCGAAGGAGAGAGGACTCTGTTTATCCCCTCTTTCTTCTCTCTCTTACACACACACACACACACACACACACACACACATCCACGTACACACACACACCCCATATGCATGTACACTCATACACCAAGCCCAACCGATAATCTTCTGTTGCTTTTCACAGTGGCCTTCCAAATAATGTTTCCTTTGAAGGAAGAGTTTCTCTGTAAAATACAAACAAGCTTTGAAAATCACTGCTTTCTGCGTCCCACTTATCCTAGTGCTTTCTTATCTCCCCCTCCCCCCTGCCACCCCAATCTGGAAACGCTAATGTGACTCAGATGTTAGCTGAGGTCGCCCTTGTCTCTGAGGTCACCCTGTCCTTTGAGATTTAAATAAAACGCTCTCAACCCCACGTTTCATATCTCCTGGAAGGTTCCAATGCCATCCCCCAGATTTCTGCACATTCTCGAAGCTCTTCTCATGGGAATTTTTTCCTGGTAAACTCTTGACCTGCCTGCATCTTATCTCTCCAGCTGCTTTGTTCCCTGAGCTCCGCGCTGACCCGGAGGGGAACTCAGTCCTTTCCCCTTAACTAGCATCCCCGCTTCATCCCCAGTTCACTCCCACATAGCGCTGTTCCATAGCAGAGACCCGCAGGCAACAGGGGAGAGTTTATATTCCAGCCAAACATTTAAGGAGAGTATGAAGCATCCTTGTTTTTAAACATCCTTCAGCTCCTTTGCCACACACCTAGTGTGGCCTTCCTCGACCACACTAGGGCCACTCTCAGCCCCCCCCCCACTCCCTCTCCCTCCTCATTCCACCTCCTCCCTTCCTTCTGTCATCCCTCAGTCCCCAGTCCTGGCATTTCTTCACCTCGGCTTTGTTGGCTGCCTCCTTCTGAACCAAGTCTCCCAGAACCTCGCCTTTTCTACACCAAACAACTGATCAGGGTATTTTTCTAAGCAGAGACTATTTTCTCTGCAGGAGAAACCCTGGTGCAGGTTGTTGAAATGAGTGTCCCCATGCCCTCACCCCAGTTCCAGAACCAGAACCAGGCTGATCAGCCAGCCCAAATCAGGGGCTCAGTCCCACTCTTGCTGGAGAAGTGTCATGGGCCTGTGTGAAGGGGAAGTAAACAATTTGTCATTTTCCTGAGCAATTAATTCTAAGAGTGATAAAAGCCATTTATTAAGCAGATACTCAGCTAAACACATCACGTTTTTTTAATTTAACTGAAATTTCACATTCTGAGAAGTACAAGTTCGTATTATTTTATTTTATTCTATTTTACTTTTTCAGCCCCGCACCTGTGGCATATGGAAGTTCCCAGGCTAAGGGTTGAATCGGAGCTATAGCTGCCAGCCTACACCACAGCCATAGCAACACGATCTGAGCTGCATCTCTGACCTACACTGCAGCTTATGGCAATGCTGGATCCTTAACCCACTGAGTGAGGCCAGGAATCGAACCCACATCCTCACGGATACTAGTCAGGTTCATTACTACTGAGCCGCACTGGGAACTCCGCATATTGTCTTTTAACTAATGAAAGAGATTGAGCAACTTGCCCAGAGATCACAGCAGTGGGGCCTGCTTGGGTCTGGCACTGACGGCTGCAGGCTCCAGCCCAGTACTGTGCTATTCGACCACCTAGCGGTCAGAAGACTTCCAAGGTCAGAAGACTTCCAAGGTCAAAAGACTTCCAAGGGGGCGGGGGAGGGGTGGGAGGGAATGGGGATAACTAGTGCTTTAATGATGGAATAGCAAGGAGATCCAACTGTATTGCACGGGGAACTATATCTAATCACATGTGACAAATCTATATATGTACATGTAACCGGGTCATCATGCAGTGCAGTTGGAAAATCTGACAGAAATCTGTAAACCAGCTATAATGCAAAAAAAATAAAAAATTATATATAAAAAAAAAAGCACCTGGCACCTACTGGGTGCCTATCTTTTCAGTGAATAACTGAATTAAAAACTGAAAAACCTTCAGTAAACAGACACCCACATATTACTATCCTATTACTATCGACATCCACTAGTAAAAAAAAAAAAAAAAGACTTCTTTTCCTAAGGACTCCAGTCTGCCTTCCGGCATCCTCGCTCCCCTGGGACGGTCCCTCAGACTCCCTGTCATTTTCCTGCCTCCTGAAAAACTCTCTTAGAATCTGAGGGATGCCACTATTTTCAGCTCCCTTCTGGGAATACATGCTTTTTCCAGTATCCAGCAAGGAATTGAGCTTAATCTGCAAGTCATGTTAACTGTATATTTGGATATCTGTTTTTCTAAATGAAATGTGCTAAGTAAAGTCTTTTTTTTTTTTTTTTGTTAACAATAATGAGAGGAGTTCCTGTTGTGGGTCAGTGTATTAAGAACCCGACTAGTATCCATGGATGTGGGTTTGATCCCTGGTCTTGATCAATAGGATAAGTATCTGGCATTGCTGTGAGCTGTGGTGCAGACCGGCAGCTACAGCTCCAATTCAGCCCCTAGCCTGGGAACTTCCATATGCTGCAGACGTGGCCCTAAAAAAGAATTAAAAAAACCCCACCATAACAACAATAATGAGAGAGCTTGTGGGGAAAAGACCCAGACGGTCATGGGCCTAATCTTGCATCTTTTTGGGCCCCATGGCAAATTGCTGATCTTCGCTTAGCCTCTGTTCTGTGTAATGACACTGGCTTCGCTGCCATACCGCATGGCAGTAGGAAATGCTCAATAGACAGCAGTTTCTTTCTTTTTATTATTTCCCGTTGAAATTCTCCTATCAGCCTGTTTATTTAGTATTTGTTCAAAATATCAAATGGTTTCAACCTCGGGCTGGGAAGGAAGGGGATTGATGACTGTTTTATTTTTCCAGTTTTCCTTAGTTTTTATATACATTTTTCTTACAATAAGAAATAAAAACAGACGTGCTTCTTTTTTTTAAGGGCTGCGCACGCGCCATATGGAAGTTCCCAGGCGAAGAGTCAGATCGGAGCTACAGCCGCCTACCCATGTCACAGGCACAGCAACTCGGGATCTGAGCCACGTCTGGACCTACACCACGGCTCATGGGGATCCTTAACCCGCTGAGTGAGGCCAGGGGTCCGACCCAGGTCCTCGTGGATACCAGTCAGGTTCATTGCTGCTGAGCCACCATGGGAACTCCCCAAAGAGGTACTTCTAAATTCCAAGAGGAAGAGGCCTGTTTTCCAGCTTCTGATGTTGGTGAAGTCTGAAAGCACGTAGACAAGAAAGCAGAGGTGGATTCAAGCCCCAGGAGAAGAAAGTCCTCTGCTGGGGCCCAGTGACAGGTCAGCTCTTGAAATGGGTGGGATGGGCAGGGTCACGTATCTGCAAAGTGAAACACATGGTCCGTGTTCCCTTGACTCTAGTAGTTTAGTGACTTCTAGATTTCGGATTTTTATGTCGTCAGCATCTACTGTAGTGAGTGACTTTGGATCCAAATTTACTGTGTTCTGTTGTTCAAATGGGCTCATTCTAACGCTGGGCGCTCATCACCACAGCGAGGCTGTGGGTGGTCAGCACCAATCCAGTGATTAGACAAAGATTTTTTCTCAATAACCACAAACGCAAAACATCTACACTGGCTTCTCCGGAGCCACCAGTCAGGCAGATAGGATTCAGTCCCCAGGGTGTGCCGTTTAGTCTCTCCTTAACTTGGTGGTTCTGTGTCTGGTGAGCCTCCTGTAGCCCTCGGACCCTGGCACGCAGCAGGGTTCCC
>PVHT021183645.1:2396550-2809814 GCA_004024745.2 Catagonus wagneri | reverse complement strand
TCCTCAACACCAGCAACTGCAAGTTCAAAGGAAACGTGTGTCTACGATAACGGAATCTTTCTCCTTTCAGGTTCTAAATTATTGCCGAACCTGAATAGGAGTAAAAACTTGGAAATTTTCTCTCCATTTAAACATATTTTCTCCACGGTGTTAGGTCTCAAACCTCGCTCCCCATCAAAATTGCCAGCTTCCTAGGTGCCTCCCCTCATAGGTTCTGACTGAATTCATTTGGGGTGGGATCTAAGAAGCTTGGCTTTTTCAAAGCGGCTTCTTGAGTATTTCCATCATAGACAGTGCCTGTCTTTCATATGACTACCTTACAGACAGCCAGTGCACACGAGTGACTTCTTTACCATCCCCCAAGTATCTCTGTTCTCTGCCTTCTCCCTCTTCCCTCCATCCCAGTCCCATGTGGTTTCTGGATAGAAAGCTGTTTTGCAAATATCCTGAAGTTTCTGTGGGCTCAGAAGTGGAGGGAGTTCCACAGTGGGAATTAGCACAGATAACTGTGATGCAGGGATCTCAGCGAGCCTGATGTGCGGGAGCAGCGGCTGGCTCTCCGTCCAAAGCCATATGTATGTACTCTGCTCATCTGTTTTGTTCAGGGAGGGTTCCACCGCAGACAGCAAAATCGATTACAGCTAGTTTCAGAAGACAGAGATTTGGCTCACGGGATTAGGTACCTCAAAACTGTTGGGAGAGCTAGACTAGAAGGTCGGCCTTCTAGAGACAAGTTCCCAGAAGCCTTCTGCTGCACTTAATCGAGGAAGCTGCCGCCAGCTCTGTAGGAAGCTGATAGTGAGGAAGCCATTGCTCTCAGCTGTTGGTCTGCTTCTTCTGCTGCCCTTAAAAAGCAGCAGTGACTGCAAGTCAGGAAGAACCAAACTCAGGAGCCACGTAGGAAGTGGGATGCTCCCCACTCTGCTGTCTCCCCATGGGACTCACTGTTCAAAGTCAGAGTTTCATCTGATCGGTGGAACTAATGACTACGTCCTTGCCTGGAACCCTAATTATAAGAGTGTTTTGGATTTCTCCCCCCACCCCCCATCCAAGTTTTAACTCTCCAGTCTCTTGCTAAATAGAAGGGAGCTAGAGTAGATCTTGTACAAATATATTCTCAGCATCCACTAATTCCCTTGAAGCTTGGGTGTTTTTACTTCACTTTATTACATTTTCCTAACTGGCATCATTTATAAAGTTAATTTGGGTCCTAGAATTCTGCGAATATTTTATTATAGTCATTATTTCTATGGGGGGGGACATTTCTAGGATCAAGAACATTCTTATCAATATATTTTTAGATTGCAGCTCTTTATAATGTGGAGACTACTTTTTGGAGAAGCTATCTTGTTACACATATGTATATGCATGTGATTAGGTGTTTGTGTTATGGGTATGCTATGAATGTAAATGATTTTTTTTGTCTTGTCTTTTTAGGGCTGCACCAGTGGCATATGGAGGTTCCCAAGCTAGGGGACCAATCGGAGCTACAGCTGCCGGCCTACGCCACAGCCACAGCAACGTGGGATCCGATCTGCGCCTGCCACCTACACCACAGCTCACGGCAACGCTGGATCCTCAACCCACTGAGCGAGGCCAGGGATTGGACCTGCAACCTCGTGGTTCCTAGTCAGATTCGTTTCCGCTGTGCCACAGTGGGAACTCCTGTAAATAATCTTGAATGGTACATATGCTGTAATTAGTTTTGAGGTCCATTGGAGGGCCAGCCAGGTTCTGAAGTGCCATCAAAATTAGAGTGGATGTAGATAACATTTATCGGGTCCTTACTTTGTGCCAGGATCATGTTATATGTATGTGTTCTAATATTTAGTTCTTATAGTCCAGTGAGTTAGATATCACTATTATCATCCCATTTCACCAGAAAGGAAACTGAAATCAAGAGAGATTAAGTATCTTGCCCAAGATCCATAGCTGGTAAGTGGCACAGGGGGGATTTGAATCTAGGACTCAAATCATCCAACAAAATCAATATTAGTGTAACTCTAGTGTAGGTATTTTATTTTAATTGAATACCAGATGGTGTAATTTGTTCTTTCTCCATCTCTTTCTGCCTCTTTGTTGGTGTGTATGTGTGTGTCTGTGTGTGTGTGTGTGTGCAGTTTTGGACATGTTGAGTTTGATGTCTTCTGGGGCATTCTTTTATCTTCTCATCTTTGTTTAGAATGAAATTGAAGATTAACAAGTTTATTCATCTGAGCTCCAAAAGAAACACTAACCCACATTTGTCCAAATGGTAAGCAGGAAAGGAGAATGTATAGATTCACAGCTCATCAAAAACGAGAACACTTTTGTGTTACTTCACCATCTGCTGGTCAGAAACTCAAGTGAGCCATCTGGGCACTAACTAAGCGAAGACCATGTTATTGAGGTACCTTCCTACTTAGCTGAGAATTCTGACTTGGCCATTAGCCAGTTCCAAGCACTGCTGGCTTGCTGTCATGTAAGAGTGGAATTCCCAGTTCAGGCTCTAACCCATGCAGACCTTGGCATGTGTAAGAACTATGAACATTCCTGTTGCCACTGTCAGAGGTCCTGATTCTGTGCTACTCCATGGAAAACCGTTTTCACTGAGCCACTTATGACCCTTCAGGTTGCCTTATCCAATTGCATTTTACCCTCTTGACTGTTTTCCCTTGTTAAAGTCTACCCACCCAACTTTCTAGAAATGCACTCTCTCGGCTACTTTTCCTTCTTCCCTTTAATTCTTTCTCCATAGGCACCTCCTTAACAGTTCCTCTTTTGTTTTGTCAGTCCCTGAAATTTAGGTATTTATCAGGGTCCTGGGTTTGGCCTTTGGAGTTCAATGGGAGCTCTTGTCAAGTCTTGGTAACTTCTGACTCCTCACTTCATCCCCAAGGAAGAGGGATGGTTAAGTGGGATCAAGAGCAGTGACATTTATTAGAACAGGTGCAGGGGCTTCTCTTACCCGCCATCTATCTCTTGATTATTACTCTTAGATGACCCTCTCTTCCTCCCATGAAACTGGGAGCAATACAGGTTTGGAGCCGTTACTGCCAGGGAAGCACCTTATCCTGAGAATTACCTAGGTGTCCGGACTAAAAAGTCTCTATTCTGGACCACGGCAAAACCCTGTTCAGTCCTCTTGTTTACTTCTATTTGCGTTTTCTCTGACACTTTTCCCCGACATTGGAGTGATCAGGTACAGAGGACTGTGACTTGCATTTCAGTTTAGGGCAGATAGACTCAGCACCCTCTCAGCTTGCTGTGCGTGTCGTGGGTCCTTTGTATCTGCCTCCGGTTCTGGAGCATGGATGGTCCAGTCTCGCTCACACAGGGGCTTCCTACCGTGAAGAAGGTACAGCGGTGAAGCGTGAAAATGGAAAAGCACACACTTGACCTTGTTATAGTTCTTGACCTGGGAGCTTGTATTTCCTTAAGGAATTTGTGATGGGAGTTTGAGAATAAAGGGTGGATCTTGGGAGTTCAGTGGCAAGACCACGTTTAGGGTTAATAGATGCAAGCTATTACATTTAGAGTGGATAAGCAATGAGATCCTACTGTACAGAATCCTTGGGATAGAACATGATGGAAGATAATATGAGAAAAAAATGTGTATATATATGTGTGTGACTGGGTCACTTTGCTGTACAGCAGAAATTGGCATAATATTGTAAATCAGCTATAATTAAAAAAGAGAAAATAAGTTTAGAAATCTGACTCCTGACTGTCTTGGAATACATTTCCATCATAGTCATAATGTACGCAAGCTACTTGTCATTCTCCGTACCCTTCTTTTGCTTCTGAACACAACTCAGCTGCCAGCATTTCCAGTATTCTTGTTTTCAGTCCAGTTGTCTCCAGTATATGCCAGACACATGTCATCATCTGGAAATTCCTCCTTGGATGCTCCACAGGACCTCAGACATGTCCCAAATAAACTCATAATCTTTCCCTCTCTCACCTCTGAACCTGCCCTTCTTTCTCTAGGACCTTAACAGTAGCAGGCATTCAGGTCAGAAATGAAGGGTCACCCTTGACCTGCATGTCTCTTTAGCCCCCATTCAACCTGCCGTTACGTCGTACAGAGAGAACCTTTAAAGTCACTTCCTTGAATCTATCTGTCCTCTCTTCTTCCCTCTCATTGCCACTGCCTCGCTAAGGCCTTCATCATTTCTCGCACGTCTTACAGCTAAAGTATCCTATGAGGTCTCTCCACTTCCGGTCACCTCCTGGCAGCCTCTCGCTGTATATGTGGAATGGATTTCAGTTTTTCAGGACAGAACCTAAAACCCTCTTCTCGCTCCTCTGAAGTCACCTCTGTCTTGTCTGCCTGTGCTGTGTTCCCACGGAGGGCGTCTGGCCCCAGAGCGTGCTCCCTCCATCTGTTTCCGGGGGGTCTCCAGCGCCCCGCTCCCTCTCCCGCAGACGTGCTCCAGAGTCACAGCCTCCTTTCTTCCTGGTCCCTCTGCTTGGGACTTGTTCCGCCCATGTCATCTCTTAGCACCCTTTGCTTTTCTCTGTCATAGTACTTCCCTCATCATTTTACAGTTTTCCATTGATTTCATCTGTTTACTCATCTTGTACTGGGTCTCCTTCATCTTGCACAAGCGCAGCCCAGCACACAGCCGATGCCTACTAATTAGAATCTGTGTAGTTTAAATCAGTGAATGATGCATTTATCTAGAAAGAACCTGTATGCCATGCTTCAGGACCTGTGAGATCTAAACAATTGAGCCAACCCCTTGAAATCAGAGAGTCTCTCGTATAGGGAGTGAGTAATAACCCAAGGGCAGACAGAAAATTCTCTCTTCCTGAGAGTTTGTAGAGTGCTCAGAGGAGGCCTTGTAGGTGGACTCGGTTCAAAACAGGTAGAGGGACTCTGAAGCTTCAGCTACACACATGATATGTGTGGACTTCCGGTGATCCCGTGAGGCTGGAAGAGGGGGTGGGAGTGTGGCTTGAGGAACGGGGGCAGTTGAAGGACCTTGAGAAGGGGGAGTGTGTGCTGTCCACAGTTAGGTGGTTTGTAGGGAATGTGTGGACAACCAAAGTTTTTTCATTTGAGAATGAGCCAGGAAAGCTATTGTGCAGAATTAGTGATCGATATTAAGAATAGCCTCATCTGGGAGTTCCCATCATGGCTCAGCAGAAATGAGTCCGACTAGTATCCCTGAGGATGTGTGTTTGATCCCTGGCCTCGCTCAGTGGGTTAAAGATCTGGTGTTGCCATGAGCTGTGGTGTAGGCCGACAGCTGTAGTTCCCAATTCGACCCCTAGTCTGGGAGCTTCCATATGCCAAGAGTGCAGCCCTAAAAAGCAAACAAACAAACAAACAAAAAAACAACAAAAAAAATCAGCCTCATCTGTCAGATTATGCACATATCATGGGATAGCAGTCTTTGTGACTCTGGATTAAGTAATTTATCCAAGTACAAAATTGACATTATATGTAAAATATCATTATATGTAAAATATCAAGGGAGGAAAATATTCATGACCCTTTGAAAGATCTGGCCATCCTCAAGCCAAGCTCCATTTTGTGAACTGCAGAATTGGATTGAGAAGCTCCAGAGTCTGAGGTAAAAGATCTCTAAATTTTTTTATTTTTTTGGTCTTTTTAGAGCCGCACCTGCAGCATATGGAAGTTCCCATCCTAGGGGTCAAATCGGAGCTGTAGCCTCAGGCCTACACCACAGCCACAGCAACGCCAGATCCGAGCCACATCTGCCACCTACACCACAGCTCATGGCAACGCCGGATCCTTAACCCACTGAGCGAGGCCAGGGATGAAACCCGTGTCCTCGTGGATACTGGTTAGGTTCATTACCGCTGAGCCACCATGGGAACTCCAAACATCTCTAAGTATTCAAGGCCAACTTCAGTGGGGGAAATAAAGCCCTGGCAGTTCAGGGGAGAGCTTTCACGGGTAGCTTGCCTACATGCCTCACCTCTGGCTTCCTGCTTCTGTATTTAAACCTACACTTAGGCACAGGTCACCCTGACCTCCTCCTGGGTCAGCCTGCCCAGATGCGCTCTGTGCTTCCCCACACCCGCTCTTCCCCCTTCCTCTGTGCTGTCAGGAGCCCCCTGCTCTGCCAGCAGCCCCCTCATTTCACCTGCTCCCCACTTTGCGCCTCCAGTGGCCGTTCTCTAGCCCAAACCCGAGTCCTCTGGCACCAGCTACCGGTCAAGTCACACTGGAGGGGGAAACCTGTCCTTCCCCACTTGCTGAGATCCATCGTGTCTACACTGGATGTCAGGAGGTGGGGAAGGAGATCGTTTTCTTCTTCATCTCCTGCTTCGCCAGTTCCCATGGTAGAGTCCTTGCCCTCTATTCGTACTCGCCTGACCCAGTATCTGAGAACCAAGAAACTATTTCTCAGGAAAGAGTGACCACAAAACAAGGATGAGCAGAAGCTGGAAAGAGCCCATGTGCGATATCTCATACTGTAACATCCTCTGAAAAGATTTTGCATGTGAACACCGTTGTGATGTTGGAACTTCAGTGCTATCTTTCTCGTGTTCTCACTTCCTGTCTTCAATGGAGAAGGGAACTCTTGTGAAATGAACACAGTGAATGTTAGAAAAAGCGAAAAAAGAGCTTTTTTTTTGAGTGCATTTTCTATGCTAAGGCCGTTCTGAATTCTCATGCCAGGAAGATAATGATATATGTTCTGTTCCCAAGGAGCTCTCAGTTTGGTACAGAAGGTAAATTTATAGCAAATATTTTAAAAGTTACGGGATTTCCCGTCGTGGCTCAGCAGAAATGAGTCTGAGTAGCATCCATGAAGATGCAGGTTCTATCCCTGGCCTTGCTCAGTGGGTTAAGGATCTGGCATTGCTTTGAGCTGTGGTGTAGGTCACAGATGTGGCTTAAGTCCCAGTTTGCTGTGACTGTGGTGCAGGCCAGAAGCTACAGCTCCAATTCCACCTCTGGCCTGGGGACCTCCATATGTTGCAGGTGCTGCTCTAAAAAGACAAAAAAAAAAAAAAAAAAAGTTGTATAATAGAGTACACACAAGATTCTGAACTAACAGAATGGAAATTAATTAACTGGGGTGTGTATGTGTGTATGTGTGAATGTGTATGTCTGAGAGAAAGGGAGCAAGAGAGAGAGGAGATAGAGGGAGAGAGAGAGAATCTCATTTGTTTTCTCTAAACTCCTATGAGATAATTATTCATATCTCTCTTTTATAGATTAGAAAATTGAGGCTCGGAGTGTTTGCGTAATATGACCCAGGTTATCTAATAAGTGGTTAACTTGACTTTCACACCAAAATCTGTCTGATCCCAAAGTCCAGAGTTGTTTTATTTCACCCCACTGCGTCCTGTCTTCCTCACCCCGTGTTCCAGGACGGGAGAAAAGCGCAGCGGGGTGGGAACAGGAGGCGGTACTGGCTGTCACAAGCACTCTAAGTGACGTGGACGTACTGTGCAGCCTTACTTCAGATGATTCTGGGTTTCTCTCAGCAGTATTTCTATGTAAAAAGAAACCGTTTAGCCTCCAGTCCACACTCCCGATCTATGTTTAATTGCATCGTTTCTTCCCAACTTCGGCTGCATACGCACGTTATGGATTTTGTACCTAATGAGCATCCTGGGCAAGAGTTAAGAGGACTGTGGGACATTTGTCGTCCCTGTCCCCAGCTGTTTAGATTCAGTGTCACGGATGGAACATTCAAGAGGTTGTTTTGTAACTCCTCAAAGAATCAAGTCGTGGCTGATGTGCGAGATGGCGGAAGAGCCCTTTTGTGATCTGAAAGACCGTGTTTAAACTGGGTCTGGGTAACTGGGGTGGGAATGAAGTGATTAGATTTTAGTCCTTTTCTTTTTGTGACGGGGAAGGTAATGACACAGATTTCTCGGAGGAGATCCTTCCTGTAGACGCCATCACTCCTGAGACCTAAGACCAGTTCCATCTCCGAATCCTGGGTAGAGCAATGACAACCACAGCGAGGCGACCACCGAGTTGAGATTCCCTTGCTTATTATGGACCAGGCCGTTTCTTTTTTCTCTCTCTCTCTTCTCTAGAGGAATAGAAGTCTACATGGGTTTGAACTTTTTTCTTTGAGAACCTGGAGTCCTCCCTGTTTGCACCCATGTTTGACAACCCAGCGTGGTTTTTGAAGTTAGTGGATTCTTTCTTTGGACTGTAGATGCCTGCAGCCCAGAGGCTTTGCTAACTCATTTTTCTGAAATGCTAGCTCCAAGGAAGCAGGATCTCAGTCATCACAGTGGCCCAGAATAGTGCTTTGCATAAGTATGTGTGTAATAAAGTTGGCACCGCTAGATGCTAGGAAGACCCACACTTGCCTGAGATGGTTTTCAACCTGGGATGGAAGTCCTGCTGCTTTCTTGGCCATATATCAGCAACCTAGGAAAGTTTTTTTTTCTTTCTTTCTTAAATTTTACCCCAGTTTTATTGAGATTAATTGGTATGTAATATTATTTAAAGGTATACGACATAATGATTTGATACATGCAGAAGTTTACATAGTGAAATGATGGACACAGTTTAGTTAACATCCCTCACGTAGTTGCAGTTTTTTTGTTTGTGATGAGAACTTTTAAGATCTAGTCACTTAGCAACTTTCAAATATACAGTGTTATAGCTGGAAGTTTGTACGTTTTGCCACTTTCTCCCAGTTTACCCATCCGCCATCTCCCACTTCAGCCAGCCACAAATCTGATGTCTTTGTGTACCTATAAGTTTGATGTTTTAGATTCAACATATAAGTGCGATCACACAGTATTTGCCTTTCTCTGTTTGACTTATTTCACTTAGCATAATGCCCTCAAGGGCTATCCATGTTGTCACAAATGGCAGAAATTCCTGTTTTTTTTTTTTTACGACTGAATCGTATTCACATTTTCTTTGTCCATCCATTCCTTGAAGACTCTTAGGTTGTTTGTTTGTGTGTCTTGGCTACTGTAAATGATACTGCATTGAATGTGGAGGTACAGATATATTTGGGATAGTGATTTTGTTGCCTTTGGATAAATCCCCGAAGTGGACTTGCCAGATCGTATGGTAGTTCTATTTTTAATTTTTCAAGGACTCTCCATGCTGTTTCCCACAGTGGTTGCACCAATTTACTTTCCCACCAACAGTTTATAAGGATTCCCTTTCGCACGTTCTCGCCAACACTGTTGTCTCTTGGTTTCTGTTTTTGTGTTTTGGTGATGGCCATTCTAACAAGTGTGAGGGAATATCTCATTGTGGTTGATTTACATTTCTGCCATAACTAGTGAAATATTGAATCACTTTGTCTGGACTTGTTGATCATTTGAATATCTTCTTTAGAAAAATGTCTCTTAGTGAAGCTGTGATATACTCCTTTGCTTGCCTTTTGCTAGAAGATGAGAATTATGCACTTTTTTTTTTTGTCTTTTTGCCTTTTCTAGGGCTGCACCCACGGCATATGGAGGTTCCCAGGCTAGGGGTCTAAGCGGAGCTCTAGCCGCCGGCCTTCGCCACAGCCACAGCAACGCGGGATCCGAGCCGCATTTGCAACCTACACCATAGCTCACGGCAACACCGGATCCTTAACGCACTGAGCAAGGCCAGGGATCGAACCCGCAACCTCATCGTTCCTAGTTGGATTTGTTAACCACTGAGCCACGACAGGAACTCTGAGAATTATGCACTTTTATATCAGGCTCTGGTAAAATTTATGGCTAATAAATGCCAAACTTTCTCAGCTGAATCTTCTATCTCAGTATCCTCTGAAGTCTTCTGTGATGGCCACGGGTTTTGCTGTTCAAGCGTTTGTCTTTCTGTAATTCACTTTTCACTTCCTAGTCAACCTCATTCAACATGGAAAATAACTAGGCAGACATGAAAAAGAAACGTGGAATGGCCCCATCAATTCCTTTCTTCTGATTTTTTTCGCCCTTATACGCCTGAGCAAGAAAAAAAATTAAGTTATATAGCTGTTTCCACACAGGTTATGTAAAATCATATTAATTCACTCAAAAGAAACATTTAATGAGTGTTAACTATGTTAGTCAACCACAAATTTTTGAAAATATGATTTATTTTTCTCTGCATCCTCATTAAAGAGATTTAGAATCTCTCATTTAGTAATGTTAAACAACGATTAGTTTACAAATCTCTTGAAATTTAAGGACAATAGTATTTCTAAATGCAGCTAAAATTATTGTTAGTAACCCACGCATCCGCATCCTGTAAGTCTGGTTACAGACTGTGTTGTACGGAGAGTTTTCTTTAGCTAATATATATTTTTTAAGAAGATGTATTCCTAGGAGAATATCTTAAAAAAACATGAGAGAGAGAGAAAGAGCTGGAGAGGGAAAGAGGGAGGGAGAATCAGAAAGAGACAGATTTAGAAGGGTTTCTTCAAATATTATGGAACAACTATATTATAAATATTATAAGATCAGCTAAAGGAAGAATTGTGTCTCACACCTTCTTTGTAGCACTTGGTGAAGGCACTCAGCAACTTTACCTCTGAGTTCCTGTAAAGACATATTTTAATAGAAGTCAAAAGTGTAATTTTTCCTTTTAAATGTATTAACACTTAATATTAAGGATTAAAAGAAAATCTTTCCCTTTTCTATAAATGATGCACCGCATATGCAGAATCTGACCTCTTTGTAGAAAGGCAGGCCTGCACTAAAACAGACTGAGTCAGTTCAGGGTTTTTGAGTGTATTAAAATTTGCTTGCAATGAACCGACATGCAGACAAATGTTTACGTGAAGGCTGTTGTCAGCATATGTGTTGAGTCATCTGCACCTCCAGACAGGAAAATGATACTTTTTAGCAGGTGCTTGGTGCAAAATCAGGCAATCTGAACTTGTCTTTGAACGCTAGAAGAGCTTTGAACACTGGAAGAGCTAAAGAGCGAGTTCTCATTTGACTGGGGACTTGTTTATGCTATGAATCTAAAGCAACATTCACTAAAAATACAACAAACTAGTGAATATAACTAAAAAGAGGCAGAGTCTCAGATGCAGAGCACAAATTAGTGGTTGCCACTGGAGGGGGTGCAGTTTACAAGTGCGACAGTGGGAGGTACAGACGGTTGGGTATAAAATAGACTCAAGGATGTATTGGTACAAATGGGACATGGAGCCAATGTCTTGTAATACCTGTAAATGGAAAGTAACCTTTATATTTTCTATAAAAAATTTAAAAAGTTAAATAAAAAATAAAACAGCAAAATTCATTAATTCAAAAGATTTAAAGGCTCCTAAACAGAGTTGTGGAGATCCAGAAATGGCTTATTCCCCATGTAAAGGTGTATTGTGGGATTGATTATCTGCGTAGCTTCTGCTTTTGCATAAATATACACATATATTTAAAAGTTGTAGGAGTTCCCGTCGTGGCTCAGCAGTAGTGAACCCCACTAGTATCCGTGAGGTTGCGGGTTTGATCCCTGGCCTTGTGCAGTGGGTTAAGGATCTGGCATTGCTGTGAGCTGTGGTGTAGGTTGCAGACACAGCTGGGATCTGGCGTTACCGTGGCTGTGGTCTAGGCCAGCAGCTGTAGCTCCAGTTTGACCCCTCGCCTGGGAACCTCTACATACCTCAGGTGTGGCCCTAAAAAAGACAAAAAATAAAGTTGTCTTCTTATGGTAGTAGCAGTATTAAATCAAATATTCATCAGTCCCCTGCATTCCCTGGAACACCTGCCTCACAGTATTATTTTAGAGCAAATGTATTATTTTATGCAGAGACAGGCTCACTCTACGTCTCTTCAGGATGAAGATGAAAATTTTAAATATGAAAATTATTTCATTCAAAATAGAGGAAAAGAAAAGAATTCCTTTTATCCTCATTTTTTCTTCTGCAGTCAAGATGGCAGAATGGGTGTACCTCTCTAACCATTTGGAACACAGAAAATTGGGAAAAGAATTTAAAAAGAAGTAGAGTTTCACTAAAAGCAGAATTTAAGATAAAAACTTCTGATGAACAAAATAAGAATGAAAACCCACACGGTAAGCGGGAGCTGAAGTAGTGAGGGCACCAAAACTGGAAAATGGGAGCAGGGCCAGGAGCCCAAGGCCCACGAGGCAGTAAATACACCTGCCATGGTGAGTCACAGGGACCATGCCTTCTGTGATGTCAGGGGTTGAATTAGAAATGATCTGGCAAGGAGGAGTTCCTGTCGTGGTTCAGTGGTTAATGAACCCAACTAGTATCCATGAGGTTGTGAGTTCGAACCCTGGCCTTGCTCAGTAGGATAAGGATTCCATGTTACCATGAGCTGTGGTGTAGGTCACAGCCGCAGCTCGGATCCCACATTGCTGTGGCTGTGGTGTAGGCTGGCACCTACAGCTCCGATTCGACCCCTCACCTGGGAGCTGCCATATGCCATGGGTGTGGCCCTAAAAAAAAAGGCAAAAGATGATAAAAGAAGAAAAAAAAAAGGAAGTGACCTAACAAGGAGACAAAGCAGAGCTACTCGCTCATTCCAGTGGATTTTCTGGTAATGATTCCATTTGCTCCTCTGGAGACTAGGACTCTCGCCCCCCACCCCGGGCAGTGCCCTAAGTTTCTAGAACCAACCCTAGTTCTGAGCTGTGGACTCTCAGGTCAGGCTGAGGCAGTCATGAAACTGCTCACTCTCTGGGCCTGAGCTTAGAAGAGATGAAACCAAAGAAACAAAACAATAAATTTCCTTGGCAGGAACTCACAAAGCTCAAACTTAAGACTTTGGGGAAATTTAAGACTATGAAAGACAGCGAGTAGAGCCAGCAAGTGGTAGAAATTTCACTTGAGGAATTATAAATAATCAAGCAGTAGTCAAATGATTTCAGTAAATTATTTTTATATCTTTGAAAGAATAAAAAAAGGAGTAGTATTCAAATCAACCTTGCTGTGCAGCAGAAAATTGACAGAACACTGTAAATCAGCTATAATAGAAAAAATAAAAATCATTATAAAAAATTGTGCTGTAATCTTAAACTTATACAATGCTACATGTCAATTATATCTCAATAAAACTGGAAGAAAAAATAACCAAATTAAGCAGTAATAGGAAATTGTGAATCAAAAATCAAAAAATTTGAAACCGGTATGAATGAATGCAGCTAAGAATCCATTAGAAGTAATGCAAATGGAGTTCCCTTTGTGGCTCAGTGGGTTACAAACCCAACCAGAACCCATGAGGGTTCACTGAGGCCTCACTCAGTGGGTTAAGGACCCGGCATTGCAGTGAGCTGTGGTGTAGGTCACAGATGTAGCTTGGGTTCAGCGTTGCTGTGGCTGTGGTGTAGGCCAGCAGCTGTAGCTCCGATTAGACCCCTAGCCTGGGAACTTGCATATGCCACAAGAGCAGCCCTACAAAGAAAAAAAAAAAACTTGCAAATGAATTTTTCATGTAGATTAAAAATTGGAAAAAAAGGACTGTAATCAAGAGGCTAAATAGCAGACTGGACACAATAGAAGCAATAGTTAGTGAAATGGAAAATAGAACTAAGTTACATAGACTATTAAGGAAGGAAGGAGGAATAAATGAAAAATACGAAAGAGTCAGGAGATGAATTGAGACAATGAAATATATTTTTAATAGGAGATCCAGATGATAGAATGAAGAAAAGACAATGTACAACAGATGACAACTGCTAAGAATTTTCTAGAACTGAAGAAAGCCACGAGTTCTTAGCTAGAAAAAGCAGAGTGCCAATTAGGTTAAATTAAAACAAAACCACAAAAATCTACCAGTGAGCACATTTTATTGAAGCTTTATATTTATTTTTTGTTCTTTTGGCTCTGTTGTGCTGGGACAGAGTTTGTGCTATTGTCTTTCTGCCACCAAGATCACCTATTTTTATCGCTAGTATTTATTAAGTGAAAGAGCAATCAGTTAAAATAGCCAAAATCTGATGTTTGTTATCCAGGAGAAATACACTTTGATTCTGTCAGTGAATTGGTGTTCTATCCATTGTTTTCACTCATAATTGATATCTTTCTCATAATTGATTTTATATGTATCCATCAATAATATTAATATAACTAATGCTCAATGAATTATTTTCTTTCTTTTTTGTGTAAGTGTCTTTTTAGGGTTGCACCTACAGCATATGGAAGTTCCCAGGCTAGGGGTCGAATTGGAGCTGCAGCTGCCAGCCTACCTCACAGCCACAGCTACAACAACGTGGGATCTGAGCTGAGTCTGCAGCCTATGCCCCATGCAGCTCGTGGCATTGCCAAATTCTTAACCCACTGATTGAGGCCAGGGATCAAACCTGAACCCTCATGGATACTAGCCGGGTTCTTAACCCACTGAGCCACAGTGGGAACTCCTCAATGAACTATTTTCTGATTTTCCGCCAAGGTTTGAATATTACTAGCTATTGTGCAGATACTCAGATATCACTAGTTGAGTCAAGACTGTCGATTCCTTCCTTAACTTTGGCCTGAATTACTATGAACTTACTTAATTCAACATTCCAAAACCATTTTGTTTCCAAATGTCCCTGGAGTGGGTTTCTGATTTTTTTTTTTCTTTTTCTTTTTTTTTGCTTCCGCTACGTTATGAGATACACAGAGCGCTAATAGTCAGCTGATGCACAGCTATGTGATGTTACTGGCAGCATGGACCCGAATTGGTTGGTATTTCAATGATCTACCTCAGCATTTAGTGACATACAAGGATTAAAATATTTATCTTTCTCATGGATCTGAAATTTGGGGAGGGCTTGATGAGGCAAGCTTGTTCCTGTTTCACTTAGTGTCTGCTGTGGTGGCTCCAATGCTGGGGGGCTGGAATTATCCAGAAACTTCCTCACATGTCTGGTGGTTGATGGTGGCTATTGTCTGGGACTTTAGCTGGGGCCATGGCCGGAATACCTATACTTGACCTTTCTGCGTGGCTGCTAGGCTTCTTTGGAGTGAAAGAAGGATGAGAAGGCGAGGAAGGCAGGAGGAAGCTGCATTGTCTTTGTGACCTAGGCTGGAAGTCACCTAGGGCCGCTTTTACCTCATTTGATTCATTATCAAATGAGTCACTCGGCCAGACCCTTATTCAAGAGAAGAGAAAGTAGACTCAGCTTTTGATGAGCGGGAGTATCAAAGAATTACAGACACTAGAACCATAGTAGTCCTTATATCAGGTACACGGAATAGGTCATTTCATAGAGACACAAAATCAAGTAGAGGTTAGCAGGGGCTGGGGATGGGGGGCGAATGGGGAGTTATTGTTTAATGGGTATAGAGTTTCTCTGGGGAATGGTTAAAAAGTTCTGGAAATGATAGTAGTGGTGTTTGCTTAACATTGTGAATGCACTTAATGCCACTGAATTGTATGTTTCAAATGGTTAAAAGGATAAATTTTATGGTAAGTTACTTTATCACCATGACAACATAGTGTGCACCCATGCTAATTTATCGGTGCCTGACTTTTGGTCTTAAAGTATTTTAGATATTCCTTCCAGATACATGTGTGTCCCAAAAGTATTCATGACAGGTATGGATCCCGACTCCTCCTTTTCCTGGCAGGGATTTCACAAAGGCAAATATTACTTATGAAAGGACGGGTGACTTTTGCTAACACTGGGCTATAAGATCTAGAAAAGCTGAGAGTAAGCTCTTTCCAATTTTATTTGGTGAGCAACCCAACTGGGGAACGCCTTATGATATGTAAGGCTGACTAATGAAGCCCACTTTTCTCGTTTATGTTTGATAAGTGAAATTTTGTTTCACTCACGGGAAAACTCACTAAAAGGAAGTTACAAGGGAGATTTTCCACTTCTAAACCCAGCTTCCTCTTTCTCTTCATCAAGGGCAGGAAAAGCCAGATATCCTCAGTGGCTCACAGAGTTACCTTGGGTCTCAGTGAGAAGTGTGTTAAGACTGACCACCCAGTGAGCTGCAGGCCCAGAACCTTTAGAGTCTTGGCATTTCCCCTGAAACATTTGAATTCAGTATCTGGTATCAAGGAGTGTATGGCTGAGGCATAGGAACCAGCCTTTCTGAAAGGTAATAAAAGAAAATAAATGTTTAATAGTGAATAGAGGGTACTTAGCTCTGGGATTATTTTGTGTGGCCCCAGACTCTGGACTATTCCCAGAAATAGAAGTGTCTTTCTGATATATTTGTGGTTAATTATCTAATGTCAGACCTTAGTAAACTACCTCAGCACACGGTTCACTAGCCTTAGAAAAGTGGCTGTCCCCATTTCAGTGTGATGGTCCTTTTTTAGGAATGCCAGAGTTTGTCTTCCTTCTGTGTTGCCGCTAATTGAGGCCTCTGACAAGTATTTTCAGATACTTACCCCTGCTATTCTTAGATTTACAGTGGTGATAACATCACCATTGCTAACTAATTGATTAATATGCTAACAGCATGACAGGTCCTCCTTTGGGAATGTAACAAAGTAGCTTGGAAGATTTTTTACAAAGCAAAAGTTTAGCAGATGTAAATTCTAACACAATCAGCCAATGTGGAAAGGAATAGTTTGGGCTCCATATCCCTGTGTTTCTCCTTCTGACTTTTTGTATTTGGGAGTATTTGAATAGTGGTATTGTTATTTGCAGTGATGTAGCTTGAATTTCTCAGAAAATGCTATGGGGTAAATACTTGCACGTATGTGTTAAATTTTATCAGACCTACTCATGCCTTCAGATAATGTGCTGTAAAAAAGCTTATTTTACTAGTTTATCAAGTAGTTAATTTCCTTAACAGTAAGAGTCAGTTGCCTTTAGAAGGCAAGGTAGCTAGCCATTGTTTTCAAACATCTTGCAGTTATTTTTTTTTGGTGGCAGATTTATAACCATGATGCCTTGGTTATGAGGTGTGTTGTAACTGTAGATAATTGTTTACTACTGGTTAGGTGAAATTTTAGAGTGGTTTATTAAAAAATTAAAGCAGATTCAAAGTTTTCCCTTTAATAACATTACTCGCACTTGTGTTCTGAAATGCTTTCTTGCTGGAAGAGAGTAGGTGCTATGATTGAATAGCTCCCATGTGATCATCCAGTGTGTGCATATTAAAGAATTCTGGTTAATGTGGCACTTTGTGTTAATCTTGGCACTTTGTGGTGCCTGCTTTTGAAAAAAATCTCAAGACCAAAATGACTGAGCACATGTCCTAAAGTGCTGTGTGCAGCTCAAAGCTGCCTTTGATTGCTTCCAGAAAAGTTCTTGTCTGCTTCAAGTGAGGAAAGGACCTGGTATCCAAGAATTATATGAATTTGTCCTTTCTGCTTTTGGGAGTTGTTCAGTCCTAGTGTGCAGGGGTGCTTTAGAGGTCAAAGAGGAG
The DNA here is from genome assembly GCA_004024745.2 of Catagonus wagneri. Taxonomy (NCBI): domain Eukaryota; kingdom Metazoa; phylum Chordata; class Mammalia; order Artiodactyla; family Tayassuidae; genus Catagonus; species Catagonus wagneri. The sequence goes on along the minus strand of PVHT021183645.1, from coordinate 2,792,604 downwards.
AGGAAGTGGGGGTGTGCATTAGGATGGAGTAGGGGGCAGTGCCTGGGATGAACCTTGGAGAAGGATGATGGAGATAAAAGGGTCGTGGTTGGGTGAAGAAGAGAGTGATGGATTGCTTTGGAGATGTAGGTGGGACAGGTGCTAGAGAAGAAGCCGCTGGAAAAGCTTGAAATGCAAGGAAAGAAAAGGCGGTTATTCTTTTCTTTGTATTTAATAGCCTTCCAGTACCTCTCATCTTACCTGCTAAAATCACAGTCAACCAAAGAAAGCTGGCATGACATCTTATTTAAAAGCAATATCAAGATATAAGGATTGCTTCCATGTCTTGGCTTTTGTGACTAGTGCTGCAGTGAACATAGGGGTGCATGCATCTTTTTGAATGAATGTTTTGTCCAGATATATGCCCGAGAGTGGGATTGCTAGGTCATATGGTAGTACTATATTTAGTTTGCTGAGGTACCTCCATACTGTTTTCCATAGTGGTTGTACCAGTTTACATTCCTACCAGCAGTGTAGGAGGGTCCCCTTTTCTATTGACAGATGAATGGATTAAGGAGAGGTGGTGTATAGAAATGTAGTGGAATACTACTAAGTCATAAAAAAGAACAAAATAAATGCCATTTGGAGAACACAGATGGAACTAGAGACTCTCATACTAAGTGAAGTACGTCAGAAAGGGAAAGACACATACCATATGATATCACTTATATCTGGAATCTCATATATGGCACAAATGAACTTTTTCACAGAGAAACATAGGGACTTGGAGAACAGACTTGTGGTTGCCAAGAGGGAGGGGGAGGGAGTTGGATGAATGGGGAGTCTGGGTTTAATAAATACAAACTATTGTATTTGGAGTGGATAAGCTATGAGATCCTGCTGTATAGCACAGGAAACTATATCTAGTTACTTATGATGGAACATGATGGAGGATAATGTGAGAAAAAGAATATATATATATATGTGCGTGAATGTGTGACTGGGTCACTTTGCCAAACAGTAGAAAATTGACAGAACACTGTAAACCAACTATAATTGAAAAAATAAAAATCATTCAAAAATTTTCAAAACCAAAAAAGGTATAAATATTACATTCAGTGAACAGTGGGATTGCTCAGTGGGCATTCTTCTGTCCCTTTTATGTGATCTGCAGAATGTGTACCATTTGGCCATGCGTTCCCTGGCATGGTCTGCTACTTGTTGTCAACCCCAGCTTCACTGGTTAGTACTCCCCGTGTGTGTGTCTTCCTGGCGAGACTGGAAACTGAGGGCAGGACCACATCTTCCCCACTAACCACTACGTTTCCAGTACAGTGGCCTGGCAAAAAGTCACTGCTAACTAAATTTGGCAAAAGAGAAAGCATGCTATAGATGTTGTAAGAATTAAAGACAGTGTTTATAAAGGACTTCATTCCATTTTTGGCTCCTAGGAGGTATTCAATACATGTTTTTATTCTTTGCAATAATAAGATGAAAATCTTCTTTCTCTGTTTCTTGTTTGATTGGTTAAAGGAGATCACTGCCGTGAAAACGCTCTAACGAGTCAGCATCACTGTGTTTGAACAAGTATGTGAGAATGTGTAAACTATCCTTTCGATGCTTTTGCTAGAAACGTCTTCATTTCAGAAGAATATAAAACAATGCTTGCACCTTCTTGATGAACCCTTCCTTCCAACTCCTGGTGGCTGTCTTTTTCCATTAAACCCAGTAAGTCAGAAAATCAAACAATGAAACGCCTCAAGCTAAAACTAACCATGGAAAGTGAAATAAATATTTACACATGGGTTCCATAAGCATGATATATGTTTATACCTTTAGTATGTTTTGATTTGTATATCCTACCACCTCAAGATGTAAGCTTCCAGCAGCTGGGATCCTTATCCCGGACATATTTTGGACACTCTTTATTGTATCTAGTGACTATCAGAGTCCACCGATGAATACACTGCACTTGGTGTAGATGCATGCATGGCTAATTCAGCGAGCATTCTTATCTACAGTTTTGTGTTTTTTTGCTTGGCTGCTGTATCGGTAGACTCGAAGACTCAGCTACGGCTGTCCTGAGAGGCTATCTATAAAAATGCAGGTGTTCAGCATTAGCAAATAGTTCTTATTATATGGATCGACTTTTGGCAGCTAGTAACGATGTTTCCTGAGATTGAAAAATGATTTTCTACCTTAAACAGTGGTTTCACATTACTGGAATGCTGAATTAAAAAAAAAAAAAAAACCTGCACAAAATTCCTCTCATCAAGTAGTACTGAGACTGCTTTTGTTAGTTGTATACATTTCATGATTTGTATATTTTAGAGTAGAATGTAGGCCTTTCTTTTTAACTGTTGTGGTTAGGCTTAGGTCCCTTGCCAAATGAAGTAGACTCTGAAGAATTAGGAAGGGTGATGCATCCTGAGGTTCTGTTCCTGGTAAAGGGGACCAGGGCCTGGCCGGAAGCCAAGGAAGGACCTGGGCTGGAGATGCTTTCAAGGCTTTAAACGTAGTAGGGTATTTTTGTGTTTTGCTATTGTTTTGCATCATCAGATATGAGCAGATCGTCTTTCATCCCCGCTTATAATTGGTTCAAATGCCCATTGTGATGTAACCCTTAACCCTTCCTGTACCTTCACCTGAAGGTCATGACCAGGTGGAATTTAGGACCTGGCTTGAAATGATTTATGGGGGTTGAAGCCGTCCTTTCTCTGTAGCCCCTCCATTTCCTGTACCTGTACCTATTGATTTAACCAGAGGATGACCTCTATGACTTGCTGTCTGTTAACTCCTAGGTCAAAAATACTATACTGCTAAAGAATTTAAAATACAGGGCAGAGAGATTTTCCTTTTGCAGTAGTATAGAAGAAAATACAGACATCACTGGCAGAGGGTTGGTGAAGCTTGCATCAAATATACGAGCTCTTCCCTGCTTTCTTGGGAGTTTGCTGAGGCAACAGAAAAACTGGTTTAGCTAAGTAAATGACAAGATGGTACTATGGGGGGGGTGGCACTCAGAGACTATAATTGAATTGATCTTAAAGAAAGCTGGTTCGGTTAAAGAAATAATTTTCCATACCTTGACAACACATCGTTGACATTTTGAAATCTTTACAAGCAGGTAAGCCCTTGATATCGAGGAAAAACCAAACAAACCAATGTCAGTTATCTGCATTAGCGGACTTTGAGTTACGGCCCCATGGCAGGAGAATTCCGAACTGTTTCATGTGTAAAGCTCTCGCCTTTGTCATCTTACCTTCTCTCTCCTTCAGGTCTTTGCAGCAGAGTGCATTTCAGGTTTTTGCTCGACAAGGGAAAGGCTCAGTTTCAAAGGCTTGGGTTTTCACATCCACATCAGTATCACAGATTGAAATGTGACACGGGTACCTGGCTGCATACTTTCTTTAAACCTGAGCCAGTAATACTGCAGAATGTGAGGGGAGGCACTCTTTCATCTCATGCTTTAAAGTGAAAGGTGTGTTGATGTAACCCCATTTCCAGGCTGCAGAGGTCACCCCGTAATGCACTGTGATGATGATAAACGCATCAACCCCGTTTGATGTTCGAATTGCCCTTCCCCTGGTTTTTTACCCCCACTTTGTTGTGTAAAGTAAGTTCAGTAAACGTGATCTTCTGGCTTGCCAACACGTGATGATACGATTTCCCCTGACGCTCAGAGTGGCTTTTTAAACCATGCATGTGCTTTTCCGGGGTTATACCCTGCGTATAAATTAAAGGAGGGATGATAGAAATAAGTGTGTTCTTATACAGTTTTGATAGTGTTCTTGGGAAGGTAAGTGATCCAAAGCAGAGATGCCAAACTCTGGTTCCTGGCTCCCCTGTGACCTCTGACAGTACTGAAAGTTGTTGTGTGGTGAGCATTCAGTAATCAGGATTAAATCAGAGTGCAGTCTCTGTGTGATACAGGCGTGTGGGCACGGACTGAGGGTCGGCGAAGGAGAGGGGTGGATGGGGACCGGTGTTAGGGGGAGGGAGGACGTCAGGTAATGCCTCTGACAATGCTCAGGTGTCCTTGGTAGGACACACGCAACGTCACATCAAAGGCCACACCATTGTTCCTGGTCCTTGTCTTAAGACACAAAATGAAAGATGGACCTGGACCAGAGCCTATTACCCGGAATACTGGAAGGTCCAAGTTGTTTGGGGATCAGGCCAGTGAAATACAAATCAAAACGTTTCAAGAGCCAGGAATTGGCCATTTACGATTTAGGAAAACATATGATTCAATGTTTTCATTTCACTTGCTTTCATATGATTCAACCTAATTCTGTCTTGAGTGGCCAAATAGGTTTTATCCTTCAGAGTTAGAAACACCCACCCCCCATCACCCCTTCCTCACGGAAGACCAGGATTAGAGTGAGAACCGTCTGTTCTTACCAGCCCGTTTTAGCAAACCCCTGCTATTGGGACTGGTCTCTTCTAGAAAGGAGAGAGAGAAGTTCACATTCAAACTGTAGTGCTGGAGGTCACCTTGGAAGCTCCATTCATCCTTTTCCCTCCAGTTGAACTAGCCTGAGGATAATTACTCACCCTTCCGTAAAGATCTCTATCAGCAGCCGTCTAAGGGTTCAGTGGGAACTCCCTGCGAAGTACAGCCTCCGCTAAACCTGTGGACATTACCGGATGGGATGTCTGGCAGTAGAAGAGGAGGTGAGACCAGTGCTAATAGCCATCCCTTCCAAGGGCGGAGGAACTCTCTGTGCTATTTTCAAGCCCTGGTGCAGGTGAAGGACTCCGTGATGGATTCTGGTAGCCACAGCTCCACCACTCACTCACCTGCACATCTGGGACAGCTGCATAACTTCTCTGGTCAGCATTTTTGCAGCGCAGTAGGCTGTTCCAGAGGTTTGAAAACTGCAGTGTGAAGTCCTAGGGTTACTCTGAGTTACTTTTGGGTAACTGCTGGAAGGGGCAGGGTGTCCTCATGGGTCCAGCCTGCGCTTTGCGCACCTCTTACTTTTTGCTCCTTTTGGCCAGAAGACCTCTGTCGTTTGTGTTTTATATTTGAAGACGGAGTTCAGCAGCAAAGACAGATCTTTAGGTCTTCTACCTCACTGAGGAATTAGAATTTTTCCTCTCAGTATCAAAACGTACAGTCTGACGGCTTATGCCAGTCCAGTGCAAGGAGAATTATTTCCTTCCTTTCCCAAGCATCTCTACCGTGACCCATAAACTAGACCTCTGTCCTGGAAAGAGAGGAAACTTCCAGCCTTCCTTCCAGTCCCCTCCCCCAGGGAAAGGGGGGCTTATTTGGTTGCCTAATTGGGAGAGAGCAACTGATTTTGGGTAACGCAGCCCCCTGGGTCTGCTTTCTGTCATTCAGTCTGCCCGCAGGCAGGGCTTGTTCTTTGACCCTTGTGGCAGTCAGACAGGGCGGGTTGTGCCTCTGCCTTGGGGGAAATCCTGCAGTTTGGGATGGGTGTGGGGAAGCAGGGGACCCGATTGAGACCTCAAGTACGAGCCATATTTTATTTTATTTTTTTAGAGTGTAGTTGATTTACAGCGTTGTGTCAATTTCTGCCGTACAGCATAGTCACCCAGAATATATATATTCTTTTTCACATGCTATATACGACCATATATCATCTCTTAAGATAGCCACGTTTTCTGATCCAGGTTTACTAGTAATAAGCTGATAGATGGACCCCAGTGAGACTCCTGCATTTATCTCTCATTAAGTTCTGAAACTGCAGGAGTGAAGGGAGGAGGAGGTTTCCTTGGAGGTGCTCAGCAAACTAAGTCCTTGTACCTTGGCCATTAGTTCTTGATTTCCCCAGTAGAGAGAACACCTCCCACCCCACTCTCTTGACCTGGAATAACAGCGGCTTCCATGTTTGGATTAAATTAAGCACCTGTCCTGCCCTGCGTCTCTTCCTTCCTTACTACCTCTCTCGTTCTGGGCTGTGCCTATAGCTGGCGCATAGTGATTGCACATGGATTAACGAGCCACTTTCATTATTGACTACCCTCGTCTGTCCGGTACCTTGCTTTTCCTTTCGTTACCTCTGCAGTGCAGTTGTATTCACAGCCTTGAACTATCACAGTTAGATCCGGTCTTCGCTGGAGAGCAGGGAGTCTGGTTGACAAGAGCAACTGGCTCGAGCACAGCGCTCCCTGCTCAGACATGCTCAGCCCTTTAATCTCAGGATCCCATTCCCTGTTCCATCAGGAGCAGATGTGACTGCTGGTTGCAAGCTGTCAGGGAACCGTGCAGCCTGGCCTGAAGCTTGCAGCCCCAGGACGAAGCCCCTGCCGCCCCTTTGTCTCTGCATTTCCGTTTTGGACAGATTCCGTACAGCACTTGCCCTTCTCAGGCTGGCTCCTGGGGTCCACAGGGTCCCTTTCTGGGTCTATTTCTTCCAGGGGGAAGGCAGATCCTATGCGGTTCCTCAGCAGCACGGCTGCTGCCTTCCTGTCTCAGTTTCTCTCCATTGCTAATGGCGCAATCAATTTCAAAATACTTCTCCTGTCCACCTCGCCCTCCTGCTTCCTACCAGCATTCCAGTGCCGCTGGCACCTGAAAGGTACTGCAGGTGACCGAGGCAATGGAGGCCGGGTTTTAATGCACTGGACGGGTGCTCTGTACTGCCACGTGCTGTGTCCTGCTCCTTCCCAGCTAAGTCACCAAATCAGCGCATGCCTCAGTGCAGAGGGACCCTGAACCGCTCGCTGGTGGCTCCCACACAGGTTGTGTCCGTTCTGCGCCTTCCGTCCCATGGACTGCTCTGCCTAAAATGCCTTCCCCACCCTTGGGGAGTTGCACGGCAGGAACAGGGAATCATCTAGGGGGCAAGGAGAGACCGTCCTAAAGGCACTGCAGGGCCCGGTGCTGTTGGCTGTGGCTCGCTTCTCTCCTGCGTTGCTGTGCGATGTGGTGGTGCAAAGGGTTGGGGACCATGAGGACGACAAGAAATGCCGTCAGGACTTCCTTTCTCACATACCCCTCAATTCACACCACCTGAGCAAACATCTGTTCAGTGGAACACAGAAGAGACCATCCGTCCCAAGATTTGTCCCATCTCCGTCTCCCTCAAATGCTGTGCTTGCGTCATCTCTTGCCGAGAGACCCTGCCTCTCTATTGTCTCATTTAAAATGCAAGTGCCTGGGTGTTCCCGTTGTGGCTCAGCAGGTAAGGACCCAGCGTTGTCTCTGTGAGGATGAGGGTTCAATTCCTGGGCGGTCTCTGGGTTAAGGATCTGGCGTTGCTACAAACTGTGGTGTGGGTCACAGTTGTGGCTTGGATCCAGGGTTGCCGTGGCTGCGGCATAGGCTGCATCTGCAGCTCCAGTTTGACCCTTGACACGGGAACTTACATATGCCGCGGGTGTGACCATAACACAAAACAAAACAGAGAAGAAAGCAATAAAGCAAGAAGACAAATAAATAAAATTCAAGTGCCTGAGAGAGCATGGGTGTGTGGCACAGTACAGGCAGGGTCAGGATCAGAGGAGGCAGATCCTAGGTCTGGAAGCCTGGCAGGGGTTCTCTAGGACAGTTCAGTCTGCACATCAGCAAGGTGAAACCCAGCAAGATCCAGGGTGGACTGCAGGGCCTCCAGCTCAGGAGGAGGAGTGGGAGGTCAGTCCCTCAGGCCACCAAGCCAGAGTTCAGGCCACTGTCTTACAAGGATCGGGGCAGTTCTGACACCGACCAAATTTCACATTTTCATCTTGAGCTCAGACCACACATCTCACTTGCGAATGGGCATATCCACCTGCCTCCTTTTATTTCCCTTTGGATGCTGGGCTTCCAAGTATTTCTTTTTTGTTGTTGTCTTTTTAGGGCCACACCCACGGTATATGGAGGTTCCCAAACAAGGGGTTAAATCGGAGATGTAGCCGCTGGCCTACACCGCAGCCACAGCAACGGCAGATCTGAGCCGTGTCTGTAATCTACACCACATCTCACGGCAACGCTGGATCCTTAACCCACTGAGCTAGGTCAGGGATCGAACTTGTGTCCTAGTTGGATTTGTTACTGCTGAACCCTGACGGGAACTCCCCCAAGTATTTCAAATATCCCATTTGGAAAACTCAGTTATCCTTATTTTCAACTCCACCACCACCAGCCCCCCCAACAAGATTTTCTCCAAGTCTTTCCTCCTCTCTGTCAATGGCCTTACCATCCAGCCATTTGCTCCAGCAAGAATCCTGACAATGACCTTCCTCTTCTCCATAAACAAAATAGTCTCAAGCTCTGTCGTTTCTTCCCCAGCCTAAGCTCAGATGCACCCAGTTCTCTGCAAGCGCACGAGTTCAAGGCCCCATTACACTGTATCTGGAACTCATAGTCTCCTTACTGGCCTTCCCATTTCCACTCCTTTCTATTTTCTCTCTGTATTCCAGAAAACCATCAATCTTGTATATTGTCAATCTTATAATCTTTATATAATTTGAACACTGCTGTTCCTTTGCTTAAAAATCTATCAGTGCCTTCTTACTGCTGTTAAAACAGCATCGACGTGTTTGTCTTTCTGTGTCCTACAAGATCCAGCTCTGCAAGATCTGGCCTCTGTCTACGCAACCCACGTCTTTCCTCCCTCCCCTATACCATGCACTGGTTTCGTTTCTGTTATTTGAATTTGTCTAGTGCTTTCACCTTCAGGACCTTCATCCGGCATTCCCTCACTTGGGTCATTCGCCCCTCGCCCCTTTGCCTAGCCTGTTCCTCTCATCACTGAGATTTCTAATTAATCGTCACCTCCTCCAAGAGGTCCCCCCTCTTCCCGGATCTAACGGGGTCACGTCTTCCTCTTTTCCCCCTCCTTTGTACCTTGTTATTTCCTTCATGCCACTCATCACAGTGCATGATTCTGTATGTGTTTAGTGCTTTAATTCACTAAGCTGTAGGAGGGCAGGTGCTGTCTCATTCAGCATCTAGGACAGGTCCTTGAATATTTGTTACATGATGGAATTATGTAGCCCAGTGTGTCCGGGCAGGCAGGACGGTGGCGCTGACTCAGAGTTAGTGCAGCGGGCAAGCTGCAGACTTCCCTGCTCTTGGGGAGAGTGCTGTGATCACCCCGCACAGGGCTCGGAGGGCTCGGTGGGGCTGGCTACAGCTGAAGGTCACAGGCCTGCAGCACCTGCAGCTTGACAGGGCAAGGTAGGAACAGACAGGAATTGGTGATACCAGGGTCCTGAACACCTTCCGTGGCCTCTTTTGCTGGGGCCTGGGCAAGTAACTGAAAGTCTGTAATGTTAAATTATTCCAAGATGAGGGCCCTTGAAGGATATCGAATAATATTGGGACATGCGTCTGACTTAACCGGTGCGTCCGGCAGGGGAGAGGCGGGAAGAGCCATCTCGTTCCCATATGGGTCACTTTAGGCTTTAGGACCTCAGTACCTTGTGTACCGTCAAAGTCATCGCACTGCGTTTTAGGAGAAGGCATTCAGAATGGAGGTTCAGAATATACACGTGGGATATTTAGAAGGTACAGTATTAAGAGCCCCTCTTCCATTCCTGCTGGTACTATCAGGTATTCCTGATGAAACTGCTGGCCAAACTGTAGATAGAAAGCCACTGACCTGTCGTTTCTATTGCATATATTAGCAAAACCATTCCTAAAGTAATGCTCTGAGTCAGACCCTAATGTATTTCCAGTTTATGGATTAGGACTCGGAAACACACAGAGGCTAGCTCGTTTGCCCAAGTTCATGCTGCCAGAAAGTACCATATTCTGACTGGAAACCCAGGGTATTTGGTGTGTGATCTTAGCGTTACACGTAAACTCGTCTGCATGCCACAGGCATGGCCAAAAAACAAACGAAAAACCCACAAGCATATCCAAAACAATCTGAAAATGGATATGAAAAAGGCACTATAGTTTTACTGTTAAAAAGAAAAACAGGAGTTCTCGTTGTGGCTCAGCAGTTAACAAACCCGACTAGTATCCGTGAGGATGCGGGTTCAATCCCTGGCCTTGCTCATTGGGTTAAGGATCCGGCATTGCCTTGAGCTGTGGTGTAGGTCACAGATGCAGCTGGGATCCCGTGTTTCTGTGGCTGTGGTGTAGGCTGGCAGCTGTAGCTCCAGTTTGACCCCTAGCCTGGGAACCTCCATATGCCACAATGAGAAAGAAAGAAAATAAGAACAGATTATGAGAGTCTAAAAAAATTATTCTAACTGTAAGCAAATATTTAAAGTTTAGCAAATTATGAAGATAATTAAAAAATTACCTCTACCAACCAATGTTAACCGCTATTAATATTTTAGTGTATTTCCTCTCTAAGACTTTTTCTGTGTAAATATGTGCATAGACTATTTGTAGTTATGTCTTTTTACTTATTTAACTAAATTTATATTTTAATATTTTTACTTTATATAATATCACTAACGTTTTCTCACATATTAATTTTTCTCTCACAATATGACTTTTAGTTTTTCATGTTTGACTATATGAATTATGTTAATTCGACTCACTCCTTATTGTCACATATTGCAGTTGTTTTTGAGTCTTTTTAGGTGTGCCATTTGTAAATAGTGCATAGTTGCTCTGGGTTGATTTGTGTTCCCTAAAAGATGTGTTGAAGTCTTTTGTCTTTTCGCCTTTTCTAGGGCTGCGTTCATGGCATATGGAGGTTCCCAGGCTAGGGGTCTAATCAGAGCTGTAGCCGCCAGCCTACACCACAGCCACAGCAACGCCAAATCCGAGCCACGTCTGCAACCTACACCATAGCTCACAGCAATACCTGATCCTTAACCCACTGAGCAAGGCCAGGGATCAAACCCACAACCTCGTGGTTCCTAGTCCAATTCATTAGCCACTGAGCCACGATGGGAACTAGGATGTGTTGAAGTCTTAACACCTAGTACTGATGATTGTGACCTCCTTTGGAAATAAGATCTTTAGAGATATACTGTAGTTAAGATGAAGTCATACTGGATCGGGATTGGCCCTAAATCTGGTGATTGCCGTCCTTATGAGGAGAGAGAGATTTAGAGAGAGAATCGCATGCACAGGAAATATGGTCACGTGGAGAGGGAAGCAGGGGTTTGAGAGGTGCAGCTGCGAATAAGGGAGGCCAAGGATCACAGGCAACCACCAGAAGCAGGAAAGAGGCAAGATGGATTCTTCCCTGACAGGGCTCATACCTCGCTGGCCTGCAGAACTGTGAAGGAATAAGTTTCTGTTGTTGCAAGCCACCCACTTGGTGGACATTTATTTCATCAGCCCTAGGAAATGAATACAATAGTCGTATTTTGCCTTTTAACCAAATTTGAAAAACATTTCCCTTAAAAAATTTGGAGGTGGAGTTCCCATTGTGGCTGAGTGGTAACGAACACAACTATTATCCATGAGGATGTAGGTTTGAACCCTGGCCTCGCTCAATGAGTTACGATCTGGCATTGCCATGTGCTGTGGGGTGGGTTGTAGACATGGCTCAGATCCCGTATTGCTGTGGTGGTGGTGGTGTAGGCCAGCAGCTGCAGCTCCGATTCAACCCCTAGCCTAGGAACCTGCATATGTTTCAGGTATGGCCCTAAAAAGCAAAAATAAATAATTAAATAAATAAATAAATTAATTAAATAAAAAAACTATTGAAGGGCTTAATCTAGTTTTCATTTGTTACTATTATTAATATGTTTAACATTTATTGTCTCCGTTCTTGGGTCAGGAATCTGGGCATGGTTTAATTGGTGGCTCTAGATCAAAGACTCTTACAAGACTGCAGTTGGCCTGAGGCTCTGGGCTGCATTCTCATCTGAAGGCTACTGGAGGGCTGGGATTTGTTGTTAGGGTGGATTTCCTTATAAATTATTTGGTTGAGGGTCTCCGTTTCCCACAAGCTCTTGGCCGGAGGCCTCTCTCCGTTCCTGGCTAGTGGTCCTCTCAACTGGGCAGGTTACCGCATGGCAGCAGGAGTCCACAGGATGAGGGAGAGAATGAGAGAGGCCAGGACAGAAGCCAAGACTTTCTATAACTTAATCTTGGAGGTATCATTCTGTGACCTCTGTCACATTCAATACGTTGGAAAAGCATAGCTACAACCTACACTCCAGCAGATGAGTTTACACAAGAGCATGAATTCCAGGAGAAAGGGACCTTTGGAGGCCACCTTAGAGGCTGCCTACCACATCTTGGTTTTAGCTCTCCGCTTGTGAGATAGCATTTTACATTCATGTTTCTAAGAAAGTCTGGGTCAGCTGTAATCTTTTACAGGAAGCTGGCCCTGAGGGTTTGGAGTGCCACTGGACATGAGCTTCTGGGAAAAATGTTTTGCTTCCTCTTATAACCTATTTTTGGCAGAAATGGTCAGCAGGGATTCCATGGCTATGTTTTAACAGAATCTCTGCAATCAATTCTAGGCTCCTCCACTGTCATTCAGTATTTAACACTGCAAAGGACATTGCTAAGAGTGATCAAAGTTTGTTGCTTGGTATTCCCGAGTTGGGGTTTTTGTCATTTAATTTCATACTTTACAAATGCTATCAGAATGTGACTAGACATGCACTTTTTTCTTGGTTTTCCTGTCAACTGTAAACTGTCACCCATTGCCATCTGCTTAGGGTTAGGGTTAGGGTCTTTCCTCATCTCAAGGGAATCTTATCCTCTCACATCTTTCATCAGTGCTACTTTTCTTTCATTTCATGTCATTCTTTTTCTCAAAACCTTTCAGGCTTTACAATTTTGATCATCTGTAGCTCTGATTTCCTTCTTTCTGCTTGTTTTTTTCCTTTGTTCAAGGAAAACTTCAATGCCCACCACCACACAATTGATTTGAGTTTTGGTGTCATCACTTCTGCCCTACATTCAATGCACATTTTAAACATTTTAATTTTAATAATGTGATTTTGGCATCCTTGCAATCGTTTTTTCATTTTATTGTTACTCTTTTAATTTTATCCTTTTATCTTTTCACTTCAGCGTGTTGTTTCCTCAAAGTTATGTGTTCCTATTCATAGTTGCTTTGTCTTGTTGTCTTTCATTGAGGAAATCAAATATTTTCTTGAAATTTCTTCTCAGTCCTGAAATAGATGTTACAAAGTGTTTTGTTCTTCCCAATGTCCTAGGTATGTTTTTTTTTTCTTCTTCTTCCTTTCCTGCAAATTATTTTCTCCATATTGCTTTTCCTTTTACTTTTCACACAAGGTTCTGGCTAGTATTTTTCAGTAGCCAAGACCAAATTGCTTTCTTAGTTGTGCTCATGGAGGGCAGGTTTATGTATTTGTCTCCCCTTTCACAGTAGGCTTAAATTATAGTGTACTACCGGTGGAGCAACTTGATTCTTCCTGCCTTATTTCTTTCGTTTGATGACTTGATTAAATACGTGAGAAACGGTAACATTTGTGATCCCCAACTTAGTCTGTACCCATGTTCTGACATTTACCATTCTAGACTTTTTCCCCCTATGTTCACCACGGCTTTCTGGTATTCAGTTTCTAGCTGGAATAGAATACTGTTGAGATGTTATGTAGATAAGTTACCTCACTCTAGCTTGACTGTCTTCTAATTATTATCCGTTTTCTTAGATTTGGACATCGTCTCTTGATATTGGTTTTAGGTGTGTTTTTACCTTTTATGTGTTTTCGTAGTAAGAAGTTAGAGGAATTGCCTTTGTGGCTGCTACCAAACATTGTATTGAAAGAAAAATCTAGACTGATGTAATAATACTGGCCTCTTTAATTTGTTTGCTGCAGTGCTGCCTAAAACTCTTTATAAAAAGGCATAGATCATGTCACCCCCTTCTAAGAGCCCCTGAATGTTCTTATGTTCAAAACTCCTTATGATGGAATATTTGATCTTCAAAAATCTCATGTCTGCTGAGTCTCCAGCCTCCATCTTCACACTGTGCTCCAACTCTCTATGCTTTGACCAGTGGCATTCCCTCTGCCCCTTCTATCCTTTCATTCAAATTTGCATCAAACATGCTTGTTTAGGACTTAGCTCCAGCTTCATCTCCATAAAGAGGAGACTTAATAAGTCCATCATTGTATATGAGTTGGTTTCAGTGCCTCTGTTTCCTTATTACTTTTACTTGATCATGGCTGGACAGAGGAGGTTTCTAGTTTACCTCTGTAATCCCCCAAATTGGCACAATGCCTACTGCATATTAAATGCATTAAAAGATAGTTGCTGGTTCAAAGAAATCTTGGATATGTAAGTACATTTCCTCTTGTTCCTGGTAAAATAAAAAGAGTGGTAAATATAGCGGCTAGTTCCTCTCTTTAGTTCCTTTTATCTCTTGAGGGTTTACAATCCATTTCTTCGGGTTTTTGTTGTTGTTTTTGACTGTAATTGAATCTTCTTATCCTGTAAAAAAATCATCAACTGCACCGTCACTTTATTGTCCATTGCTTCCACTCGGTAACAGCTGATGCATCCACCCTCCTAGTGGGATCAGTGGCTTAAGATGGCAGCTGACTGTTTATGTATTTATTTGTATTTTTTAATTAATGTGTAGTTGATTTACAATGTTGTGCCAATTTCTGTTCTACAGAAAAGTGACCCAGTCATACATACATATATATCATTGGATATAGTTCCCTGTGCTATATAGTAGTACCTCATTGTCCATCCATTCTAAATGTAATAGTTTGCATGTACTGACCTCAGATTCCCAGTCTATCCCACTCCCCCCGCCACCCTCTCGGCAACCACAGGTCTGTTCTCCATGTCTGTGAGTCTGTTTTTATTTTGTAGACGTGTTCATGAGTGCCATATTTTAGATTCCACATGTGAGTAATATTATACAGTATTCGTCTTTCTCTTTCTGACTTATTTCACTTAATACGAGACTCTTTAGTTGCAACCATGGCATTATTTTGTTCTTTTTTATGGCCGAGTAGTATTCCATTGTGTTCACATACCACACATCCTAAACGTAGATTGACAGATGGTATGGTAGCTGATTCTTGAATAGACACACCTTGAGGTATTTCAAAGGCTGAATCCAATCACTTATCTCCTTTGCCTTCCCCTTCAGTCCTATTCCACTCCCTTCCAGGATTGTTTATAGTTTAAACAACCAGAATAAATAATCCTGTCAGCTGCATAAATTCCTAATGTTGGCCTAGGATAGGCTGTAAATCTCTGAGAAAACTCTTTCTACTTTGGGTGGCTCACTTTTAATCTCTGAAAAACAGGTTGACCCAGTTCACTTGGTTGTTCCACCTGAAATCCGACAATTAAGTGTCAGAAAAGTAGTGTTTTTTACTCTCTTCCCGAATGCTATAATTAGATTCTGTGGAAGTGATTTAGTTGTCTGATTTAGTTGTTGCTAACAGTATTACGGACTCCTGTGTGACACAGTAGCAAGTACACATCAGCTGTTAAGAAACAAAGATCTCACTTTCCTACTGGAGACATATGGTTAAAACCACAACAACAACAATCGCAAAAAAGTACCAAAGGGATATTTGGAACCACAGGAAAAATTCAAGAGCGGTAGTTTGAAGTAATATATCACTGACTTTTCCTTGAAGTATCAATATCTCATAAACACTGAAGAGCGTTGATTTGATTTTTAAGAATGCGACGTTAAGATACCAGTCACTTCAGCAGCAGGGAGATGGATAGAGTACATTAGTAAGTGAGAAGTAGTCTTTTGCTGTTGTCACTTATGAGGATGAAAAGTATAAGAAGAGCTCAGGAAAAAAAAAAAAAAATCCATTTCTAATTGCAGTGCAGCCCACAAGCTTGCACATCCTATAACGAGAAAGCTACTTGTTAGCTGCCAGAATCTGCCATCCAATCTGTCTGGTAGTTGATTTCGTTATTACATTTTGATGTGCCCTTGACAAGCTTTAGCACACAAAAATTCAGCACCTCCTCCTGGGCTCCTTCAGTACCAGGAAGACCATGGAGGGCTGACAAAGGCCTGGGCTTGGCTCTTTATTATTCACAAAGCTGGAATGTTTATAAACAGAACAGAGTGTAAGAAGAGCCAATGCTCAACCACATCAAGTGGCTCCCTTCTCTTGCATGTCATTTAAGCCTCAACTCTCTCCATGCCTGTACCCTGTGCTTCACACACCCAAAGACCCAATCTGCGTGTCTGAGAACTGTCCTTGGGGGTTTAAAAATGTGGACAAACAACTCTCTTTCCTTTTGATAATTCTGAGGCATTCTTCTACCACTTGGGGTCTGTAGCATCTGCTGTTTTCGCAATCATCTTTGCATGTCACCCTGATCTCCTTGGTCCCAGCAACAGCACCGGGCCACTCAGTCCCCTCGCTCATTCTCATTTGCTCCTACAACTGGACTCAAGTGGGGAAAATAGAACGGATTCAGTATTACTATTAATTTCACAAAATGTATTCTCCGGAAAACTTAAGGGAAAGGCAATAAAAATGACTCATGCCACAGTGCCTTTGCAAATATGATAAATATGATTGTATCCCCTTTGTCTCTCTCTTCCATTCACTGGTGTTAATGTGATCTAAATGTTCTGGCAGTGTTCCACTGGAAAGGTCATAGCCAGCTCCTTGGGAGTAAAGTGTTGTTTTCAACATCATTTGTAACTACACTGGACTTCTTCATTGCAAAGCAGAATTCTGTCCTTCACCCTGGGCAAAGTATTAGTGTGCAAACTTGTCCATTGCAAACTCCGAATGTTAGAAAGAGATGGATTGCAAAGGGAGTTCCAGGATGTACTCTAATCTCAGGGCCTATGATTGTTTTGATATTGGTGAATCAAGATGATTATCATAGGCCACTATTGACTATTTTTGGCGGGGTTGGAGGGTTGGATAGGAGTGAAAGCATAAAGATACAATTTGCTACGATCATAAAAATGCATGTCAGGAGATGCGTTTCGTGAAATGGCTTTAACTACAACGGTAAATTTTCTGAGACAGCCAAAGGAAAATACTTTCATATCCATGTATATGTTTAATGTCTTATATTCTCTTGTACTATACTACTGACATTTTAGGTTGTACGGTACGTATAGCCTCCTGCCTCACTGTATTTACCAAAAATGCATTGCCTTTAGAAAAACAAATTAACAGAAAACAGAGGGAAGAGAAGAAGGGAGAGTCAAGAGAGTTAGCATATGCGGAATACTTCTTAGAGCCACACAGCCTCATAGTCATTAGGTGTTTTACGTATGCTGTGTAATTCAATATAATAACCAGAACACAGGTCTTTTCAAGATAGGAATTATTCCCATTTCCCTGATAAGGAAAAGATAAAGAAAGATTAAGTAACATTCCCAAAGTCACACAGCTAGTAAATTAAAATCCAGGTCGTTCTGATGCCAAAACCTTGCTTCTTCTCACAGCGTCTTTTCTTTTTTAAGAGACAAGATGTCTAAACACCTAGATTTGACCCTAACCCCCAAAAAACTCCCAGGCAAAACGTGTACCTTAAAGGGACATCTGAAAATGTGCCTTAGTTGGTAACGACTGATAGAAAGTACTTATGGACCGAGTACTTATGCTTCTGGTTGGAATGAGAAACAAATATATAAACTAGCTCAAAGGGGCCTGTTTGCATTTGAGATTAACTGGAATTCCTGGGTTACTCTCTTTCATTTTAAAAATATAATTAAACCAACTGTCCTAAGAAAACTCTTCCTTCTGTTCCACATATAACCAATTCCAGATGTGAAACTGCTTCCCTCCAATAATTGGTTAGTGTTTTACTTTGACTGGTGTGACCTTTCTTCAAACCGACTCATCTCTCAAACTCGGTTAGATGCTCGCTTCCAGACCGAAATCAAATTTGGACCCCAAAGGGAGAAGTGCCTGCAAACTGAAAATTCCGACGTAATTCACACACCGCTCTCGAAACATTAGACCTTGAAGGGAAGGAAGGAATGATGATCTCTCAAGGACCGAGATCCAACCCCACTCTGGTGTGTTCCTGTAGCTTAGCTCCTCTTCCAGGCGAGACCCTCGACTGGGGCTTTCTTGGCTTGGAGTCATTTTGCTGCAGTTAACATTTAGTTCACACATCATTAGGTGAAGCCCCGGTTACAAAGATACACTGGTCTTGTCATAGCAGAAGTATGCTGCATGCACCTGCAGTTTGAAGTTTTTGTTGAGGGAATAGACTAAAATGAATGAAGAGATTGAAACCATTTACTTTTTTTGTGACTCCACCTGCTGTGGTGTATTTTTGTTGGACGGGATAACCAGAGGTGTGTTTATGGCTTCAGG
Organism: Catagonus wagneri; assembly: GCA_004024745.2. Taxonomy (NCBI): domain Eukaryota; kingdom Metazoa; phylum Chordata; class Mammalia; order Artiodactyla; family Tayassuidae; genus Catagonus; species Catagonus wagneri. Next base: position 2,774,490 of record PVHT021183645.1, on the reverse strand, counting down.
GAAAGGATACATTAGGGCTTACATGGTTTTAAGGCTATTTTTTTCCCTTTAAAGCTATAAATCAGATTTCCATGAAAATAGTTATATGGGTATGTATTACTCTTTTAGCCTTTGTGTATGTATATGTGTATGTGTCCTACTTTTTCCCCCCTTTGGTGAGTCAGGACGGAATCATTTCCTTGGTTGTTGTCGACCCTGGAATAATTTGGACATGGTCGTACTGTGTCAGTACAGTATCTCTGATGTGTTTGACATTGACACCAAGGTTAGAATAAAAACTATGCTACCATTTTGATAAACCTAGAGTTATCAGATTCTGCTTGAGGTGTCTTTTAGGAGAGCATATGCTATATCAAATGTTGCATTAGTCCTGGTACGTTTTAATTAGTAATTTTATGAAGCAGATTTTATAATCCCCATTTTCCAGAGGAAAGACCTAAGGTCAAAGAAGACAGGTGACTTGTGGAGCCCTTATAGCTCTTAAGTGTAAGAACTGGGATGAGATCTTCAGCCTGTGGATGCCAAGTCCAGTGTCTACTACACAATGGCACCGCTACTAAAAACTCTTAAGGTCCCAAACGGCAGCCAGACAATATGTCAGGTCTTCTGTTAACCATACACTTCGATCTGTGACCTCTAGGTATTCCTTCTGGTTGGCTTTTCTGGTATTTACCTCTGAGTCGTTACAAGTCAGAATGACTAGATGATGTATCACCTCTGTGTTAAGGAACCTGGACTCATTGAGTTGGAAACAGAGCATGGTCTTGATTTTTATCAGTTACTGTGTTTAACTCTGTTATGTTGGTCCCTCTCCTGCTTTCCTGTTTTTTATCATCATATTGGAATGAATCCAGACATTTCCAGTTTTTAAAATACTGGTTTAACCCCCCACTTAACTTAAAGCCTTCTCTTTGTCCTGTCAAAGGCTAGACTTCTCCCCTGGAGTGGAAGGTGTCATTTACCTGGCCCAGATTTACCTTCTTCCAGTCCTGTCCTGGAACTAGAGCCTTAGCTGTTGGGGTCGAGGAGGAAGAAGAGCAGAGGCACATATCTTTTCTTTTTTTCAGCTTTACTGAGATGTAGTTGGAAAATAAAGTTGTAATATATTTCAGGTGTACAGCATGATGATTTGATAGATGTACATGTTGTGAAAGGATTCCCACCCTCGAATTAAATCACCCATCCATCACCTCTCGTCTCTACCTTTTTCTCCCTTGTCTTTGGATGCTGGCACCGCATCTCTCTTCCTACCTAAATATGCTGAGCTATTTGTGAAGCCGATATTGACCTCTTGCGTCCTCTTGGTCCTCTCCTTATATGAGCTATGGAGGTGGGCAGGGCTGGTGGCTGGTAGGGACACCACATCTTAGTAAGTTTTGAAAAGGTCTTTGGGTCCAATTATGAGACACATGATAGATACCTATTGGTTAAAGGTATATTAGCTGCTATAATAAATGAAACCTGAAATTTTAGTGGCTTTTTCAACATACATTGATGTTGCTCTTACACAAAATCTCCTAATCAGAAGAGTCATTCTGCCCGAGAAGGGTCTGCCGTATTTCATCTGACTTCGAGGTCATCCTGACCTTTACCTCCAGCCAGTGAAAGGGATAAGGCTGAAAGCCTGGGAAAGAAGTATTCATTCATGTATCCGGCCTGAAGTGACCTGCTTCATTCCTGTCCACATTTCACTGGTCCGAACTTGGTCATGCCTAATTCATACCTCCACTTATTTTCACAGGATGGGGGTCAGGGGAGGTGGCTGGGAAATGTAGTCACAGTATGGGAAGCTGCTTCTCATTTTCTGCATTGAGAAAGGAGAGAGTAAAAGCCTTTGGGAGCCAGCTGGTCATGGCCATCATAAGGATGGCGTTGTCAAGTCTAATGTGGCACGTATGTGAAGCGTAGCAAGCACCTAGAGAACACAGCCCGCCCCTCCCTGCAGGTATTGGCCACATTCCCTGGGCTTTAGTATCTGGCAGCCACAGGACCTCCCCGGCTTGCCTGTCACTGAGGGCACAAACCCCTGACTGGTCCCACAGACCCTCACCTCCTCAGTCCCCTTCAGAACTCCCTACCTTCCGCTTCTTGTACCACTTTGTAACCATCTCATTCACGTCCCACTTGCCACACTCTAGCCCCTCACTTACCAAAGCTCCCCATCCTTATGTCTCATCATCAGCTTCCCTACAGCCTCTGCCTTTCCTGGGAAAGTTCCCTTACTTTCTCGCTCTAATATAACCCAACCTAGCTGTCGACAGCCTGAGCAGGTTGCTCTCCTATAGTCCTCTCCAATGATAGCTCTGATTTCTTCCTGCTCTGCATGTATCAGAGCTAGAAGGCCAGGTAGGTGTCACTTTTCTCGATTTTCTGCTTCTAAATTGTCTTTCCTTCATCTGTCTTTCACAGGCATGTCATCAGACTTTATTACCCTTGGCCCTTCCTGTTGTCATCTGTTGGCCACCTGGCCTCTCTTATCTATTGAAGATGTTGGCATTTGGGTCATTGCCTCTCTCTTGCCACTTTTCCTTTCATTTTTAGCAATTTGCACATCTAAGCAGATAATTCAAACAACGCACAAGGTTCCTCGTTCTTTGATCTCTTTGGCTTCCTTGATCTCTACCACTGCGTGTTGGCAACTCACTCAGGCAGTGATATCCTAGAGATTGTGCCACTTTAGAAAACTTCAGTTCATGAAAGCAACCCGGAATGGCCATCACCTCCTGTATTTCCAGCTCACTCACTCAATTCTGCCTTCCTGACGACTCTCCCACTCATCTTGTGTCTCTTTTCAATTATTCATCTTGTTCCTTGTGCCCTCACTTCTCTGCCTCTTGGCCAGGATTCCATTGCCCAGCAGTATAATATTTCTTGAAATTCATGCTCTTTACTCCTCCTTTTATTGTACTTGCCTGGCAAAACCCCACGTCTGGTTAAATCTAACTGTCTACCTGTGTCTCGTGTGTATCTGTGAAGCTGAACATTGCTGGTGAAAATACCTACAACTTCACTGATTAGACCTCCTTCAGATTTATGACCCCCAATCTCAAGTGGGCTGTAGTCTTGGTTTGCGTATACAGAAAACAGGAAGATTTTAGTACTTTAAGTGACATTAATAAAATTTCAGCCTAATGTTCAAAAAACAGCAAAACATCAGTATACTAGTGTGTCTCCGATACTGCAGCAAAGAATCACTGCCCTCTTTCATAAAGATATAGAACTGGTCGGTGATATTGTTTTTGTTTGTTTATTTTTTATTTTACTTTTTTTAGGGCTGTGTCTGCAGCATATGGAAGTTCCCAGGCTAGGGGTCAAATCAAAGTTGCAACTGCCAGCCTATGCCACAGCCACGGCAACACTGGATCTAAGCCACATCTGTGACCTGTACCACAGCATGGCAACACTGGATCCTTCACCCACTGAGCGAGGGCAGGGATTGAACCCATGTCCTTGTGGATACTAGTTGGGTTCTTTACCCCCTGAGCCACAATGGGAACTCCCATGTTTCTTTAATTTTTAATTAAGGATGATTCTTTAAAAAAATAGCATTTCTTTCCACTTATTAATGTGATACATATTTCAAGAAGTTTGGAAAAGTTAAAAAAAAAGTTATTTGAAAGTATTATTTTTAAAGCCATCATGAGAAAATTACTACTGACCTTTGGTGTAGTGAATTTATATGTGTTTGGTTACTTAGAGGTCCTGCTCTCAACTGGGCTGTCTCAGAGGAGATCCTCTATGAGTGGGGCGGTCATTGTACGTGTGTTCTTATGTTAACCCACCAAAGCCATTTCTAGCAATCTGCCTAGCAGCTGGTTATGCTTCAGGTAGATCCTCATTCATCCTGGAATAGGAGGGCTTCAATTCTGCTCAGTCTTAAGCACGGGAAATGTATCAGGTGAACCTTGCTATTCAAAGTGATTCCAGCGATACAGGCATCACTTGGAGGTTTGTTAGAAATACAGATTATCAACCCCCACCTAAGCTAGCTGGATTAAAATCATGTCACCAGAATTCATATATGAATTCCTAACCCCCAGAACCTCAGGCTGTGTGACTTTATGTGAAACAGGGTCTTTACAGAGGTAACTAAGTTCAAACGAGGTCATTACGGTGATCTAATATGACCGATGTCCTTACAAAGGGGAAATCTGGACACACAGAGACGTGCTCAGAGGGAAGATGCCGTCTACAAGCCAAGAAGAGAGGCCTGGAATAGATTCGTTCTTCAGAGTCCTTAGAAGGAACTAACCCTGCCAACACCTTGGTTTCTGACCTCTAGATACGAGAATCTGGATAAATTTCTTTTGTTTAAGCCACTCAGCTTATGGTACTTTGTTATCGTAGCGCCAGCAAACTAATACTCACTGTAGGGCCACGAATTAGAATCTTTATTTTCACAAAAGCATCAGGTGATTTTTTTTAATGCATTTTAAACTTTGGGAGCCTGGAGTTCAAATGCTTTCAAGAGCAAATAAGGGAAAATCTAACTCAGTAATCATCAACAATAAAGAGGATAGATTGTGGTGGTTCTTGGCCTTGGAAGACTGTTAGAATCATCTGGGGAGCTTTTAAAACTACAAGTGTCAGGGGCTTAGCTCAGAACATACTTAAATGGGTTGGGTCCCAGGTATCAGTAAGTTTCCCCGAAGAATCTAATGGATAGCCTTGGAGAACTACCGGCATATTGACTTAAGTAACCAAAATCTTGCATAGTGTGGGCCCCGGGTGTGGTGAATCAGGGCTTGAGCTTTGAGTTTCTGTTCTCCATATGTGTGTATTGTCCTCAGATGACTTTCTTCAAGGTCACAGAACTATTGCTGACAGCAAATATGGCTACCTTCAGAGGAGGAGGGGCTGCTTTGCTTTAGTCTCGCTGGACTGACTTATGACATTGGTAATGAACTATAGCTGAAGCCTCAGGGTCACAAGGTGCTGAAAGGTTTACGCCTGGCTCGTGTGCCCATTCCCAAATCGTTAATGATGATGAGATCAGAGGGGCAACTGGAAATGTCTTAGGCCAAAGGAGGCTAATCTCTGAGGCTAAAATACTAGTATTTATGGAGTGGGAGTGGGTTATGTGAAATTCTTTGGTCTTAATTCAATCTGTCTTAATGTTCCATGTGTCAATAAATACATAAAACCAGTAAATAGGAAGGGAGGGGAGGGAGAGAGGGAGGAAGGAAAGAAGGAAGGAGGAGAGGGTTTCTGCTGTAACACAGTTATATAAGCCAGCAACACAGAAGGTTTAAATAAGATACAGAATTTCATAACATAATACTCAAATTGTGCAGGTTTCAATCACTCATCATACCAAGAAGTAGGAATACCTCAGATTTAATGAAGAAAGACATTACATAAATGCCAAAACTGAGATGATAGAGATGCTAGAATTATCTGAAAAATATTTTAAAGCAGCCGTAGTTAAAATGCTTGAACTAGCTATTATGAGATGCTTGAAACAAATGAAAAATAGAAAGTCTGAGCAAAGAAATAGAAGGTCTCTACCAAAGGGGAAAGGTCAGGGGAAAGATAAATTAGGAGTTTGAGATTAACATATATGCACTACTATATATGTAATAAGTAATCAACAAGGACCTACTGTATTGCACAGGGAACTACATTCAATGTTCTGTAATAACAGAGTATTTCTCTATATGGGAAAATAATCTGAAGAAGAAAAACAAATATATATATATATATATATATATATATATATATATCTTCATTGCTTTGCTGTGCACCTGTAACTAATGCAGTGTTGTAAATCAACTCTACTCCAATATAAAATGAAAAAAATACAAATTGAAAAAAGAAAGTCTCATCAAAGATATATAAGATATAAAAAAAGAACCCAATGGACATTTTATAATTAAAAAAAAAGCCTTCAGTGAGTGAATTCAGCAGCAGAGTAGAAGGGATGGAGAAAAGAATCGGTAAACTTTAAGACAGAACAATAGAAATCACCTCATATAAACAACAGAGATAAAACAGACTAGAGGAAGAAAAAAAGAACAGCACCTCATGGACCTGTGGGATTTAACACTCCTGTTATCGGCATCCTGGAAGGACAGACTAAAAAGGGTGGGGCTGAAAAAGTACTGGAAGAAATAATGACTAAAATCTTCCCAAATTTGGTGAGAGGCATAAATATAGATATTTAAGAAGCTGAGCAAATCTTGAAGAAAAACTGAAAGATCCATGCCAAAACACATCATAATTCTGAAAACTAAAGGCATAGAAAAAAACATTTCAAGCAACTATAGAGAAATGACACCTTACCTATAGAGAAAAAAAGAATTCAAATGTCAGAAGATTTCTCATCAGAAATCATAGAAGCCAAGAAAGAATTGGCACAATAATTTTCAAGTGCTGAAGGAAAAGAATAGTCAACCGAGAATCCTATATATCCTTCAGGAATTAAGGGAAAATAAAAGCATTTTTAAGATGAAAAAAGCTAAAAGAATTTGCCACTAACAGACCTACCCTAAAGTAATGGCTAAAGGAAACTCTCTAAATAAAAATGAAAGTGTGGGGGATGGGGGTGGAATCTTGGAACATAAGGAAGGAAGAAATAACATGGTAAGCAAAAATACGGGTAAATATACCAGACTTCTCTTGAATTTTCTAAATTATGTTTGAATGTTAAAACAAAAATTCAGATACTGTCTGATATAGTTCTCAAGTTATGTAGAGGAATATTTAAGACAGTCATAAACAAGGAAAGATAAAGATGTAAAAGGAGGTAAGTTTTCTACACTTCATTTACTTAAACTGGTAAAATGATAATACCTGTGGACACTTAGAAATATGTATGTATAATACCTAGAGTAGCCACTTAGAAGGGTATATAAAGAGATACAGTCCAAAAACACCATAGCTAAGCTCTACAAAGAGATACAGTAAAAAACACCATATCTAGGAAGTTCCTATTGTGGCCCAGCAGTAACACCATATCTAGGAAGTTCCTATTGTGGCCCAGCAGTAACCAGACCAACTAGTATCCATGAGGATGCAGGTTCTATCCCTGATCTGGCTCAGTGGGTTAAGGATCCAGGATTGCTGTGAGCTGTGGTGTAGGTCGCAGATGTGGCTTGGATCCTGCATTGCTGTGGCTACCGCTCTGATTGGACCCCTTAGCATGGGAACCAACATATGCCACAGGTTTCGGCCCTAAAAAAAAAAAAGACAAAAAAAACCCAAAAACAAACAAACAAAAAATCCCCAAAAACCCACTATATCTAAACCAAAATAGAATTTTAAAAAATATACAAGTAACATACAGGAAGGAAGAAGAAAAGAAAAACGGAAAACACAAAATAGTAGACCTAAGTCCTAAAATATATATTTAAAAAAAACCCTACATTATAGATAAATGGTCAAAATACATCAATTAAAAGGTGAAGATTAGCAGAGCATATTAAAAAATGACTGTCTACAAGAAACTGACTTTAATAAAATTGGTTGATTGAAAGTAAAAGGATGGAAAAACATATTTTGAAAATATTAACCAAAAGAAAGCAAGAGTGACTATATTACTATCCAAATAAAGTCAGCTTCAGTGCAAAGCAAATTATCAAGGAAGAGGGGGTATTAAGATCAAAGAGTACATACATCAAGAAGAGACTGCAAATTCTAAGTGAGTATGCAGCAGGCAACAGAGCGCAGAATATTGAATTAAAATTGATAGAACTTAAAAGAAATACTCATATCCATAATTGTAATAGGAGATTTCAACACTCCTTTCTCAGTAACCAGGAGAACAACCACTGAATGGAAAGTCAGCAAGGAATAGAAGAACTCAACACTACCATCAACCAATAGTATGTAACTGACATCCAACAATAGCAGAATGCATATTTTTTCCAAGTGTCCACAGAACATATATCAATATAGACCATTCAGGACCACCGCAGAAACCTCAACAGATTTAAAAGAATTGAAATGGTAGCACATACTCTCTGACCACAATGAAATTAAATTAGAAGTCAGTAGCAAGATGATAAGAAAACTTTCCAAATACTGGGAGACTAAACAGCACACTTGTAAATAAGTAAATAAATTCACGGATTAAAGAGGAAATCCCAAACAAAAAACTGAGCACAATGAAAAGGAAAATACAATGTATCAACATTTGCAGGACACAGCTGAGGCAGCACTGCAAGGGACATCTTTAACACTAACTGCAAACATCAGAAAAAAAGAAAAGTCTCTCTTAGTAAGCTAAGCTCCCACCTCAAGACCCGAGGTAAAAAAAAAAAGGTAATTAAAACAGATGCAGAAGGAAGGAATTAATAAAGGTAAGAGCAGAAATCAGTGGAATTAAAAATAGAAAGGCCAGTGGAGAAAGTCACTGAAACAGAGAGCTGGATCTTTAAAAGACTGATGAAACTGACAAAGCTCTACAAAGAGACAGAGTGAGGGAAAATACTCCAGACAGAGGGGACACTGGTGACAAGAGTAGAGGACTGCAAACGCATAGCGAAGTGGGAGAAATCCACTGTGGATAGACATCGAATAAGCGGTAAGAGATCAAAGATGTATTAGCCCCGGAAGGAATGCTGAGAATAGAGGCTGGGGACCAACTAAAGGGTGAGTGACATGGAGCTCACAAGTGTCCTGCCAAGGAGTTTGACTTAATTCTTTAAACAACAATGTAAAAATGTGAATAAGTATAGACTGGAGGAAGACATCTGTGGCTGAGCTCAGATTGGAGGACCGCCAGGGGGACCCGTGAGAAGGTAGAGGCCAGTCCCATCAAGGAAGAAGACAAGAGTGAGAAATACTCAAAATGTTGATTTAACAGTAACAGAAACTTTAGGAGGCATTAGGATGTAATGATAAGAGCAAAAGTCTGGATCCACGCAAATGCTGGGCTTACTTTGTCGATACCCCCAGTTTTCTTATTTGGCAAAAGGACTATTAAAACTTACAGAGCCATTTTGAAGAATGGATAAAATACTGTGTGCTTTAAAATTTAGTACAGGATCGATATGTGCTTACCATGACTTTTCTCATGATTATTATTTTATGTCTTTTTTTTTTAAGGCCGCACCCCCCCACCCCCAGCATATGGAAGTTCCCAGGGTAGGAGTCAAATCAAAGCTTCAGCTGCCGGCCTACACCACAGCCGCAGCAATGTGGGATCTGAGCCACGTCTGCGACCTACACCACAGCTCACGGAACACCGGATCCCCAACCCACTGAGTGAAGGCAGGGATTGAACCTGCCTCCTCATGGATACTAGTCAGTTTTTTACACTGCTCCACAATGGGAACACCATGATTGTTATTTTATCATAGGACAAAAAGTGAAATATATTTCATGAAGTCTTATGTCTGCCGATTTTTAGTTCCCATTCATGGGTTCTATGAGAAAAGTGTGTATAAGAATTTGCAAAAAGTGTAGTTCCCTTCATGGCTCCATGGTTAACGAATCCGACTAAGAACCATGAGGTCGCGGGTTCGATCCCTGGCCTCGCTCAGTGGGTTAGGGATCTGGTGTTGCCGTGAGCTGTGGTGTAGGTTGCAGACGCGGCTCGGATCCCGCGTTGCTGTGGCTGTGGCGAAGGCCGGCAGCTACAGCTCCTGTTAGACCCCTAGCCTGGGAACCTCCATATGCTGTGAGTGTGGCTCTACATAAAAAATGGCAAAAAGCCAAAAAAAAAAAGAATTTGCAAGAAGTTTACCTGACCAATATTTATCACAGCAGAGGAAAGCCCAAAGGAGAAAAAAAATCCCTTGTGTTTTAACAGTTTCTTATTTAGTTTTATACAGAGATTGTTGTAAGAAACCAAGCATACAAACTCAATGCCATCAGAATGACTTGACAACTCAGCAGTGTGTGTGTGTGTGTGTGTGTGTGTGTTGTGAACAGGTTCTGCCTTTTGACATGCCACGGCAAGAAGTGCCCACAGAAGTCACTCATCTCCCCATGCGAGTTTCTTAAACATTCTGAACGATACAGAAGCAAGTTGCTTAGAAAAATAAGCGATCAGAACCAAATTTTCTATATTTCCCTTAACACTACACTACACCATTTCTTCAGTATGCATCCAAGAAGCAACAGTTAAAACAAACGCTTCACTGCATAACCAAGGCAAACAGAAATACTTGAAACCTCACAGCCTGTTGTCCTCTTTCTCCTTATTAACCAGTTCTGTATTTTAGGGACTGTTATTTGAAACACTCCTTCTTGGTTCCAAAATCAGCATCGATTAAGAATGCTGTCGGCACAGGGAACTGTGTGTGATTGGGTCACCTTGCTGTACAACAGAACTTGAAACATTGTAAATCGACTATACGTTAACAAAAAATAAAAATTAAAAGAAAGAGAAAAAAAGAATGCTGTCAGATGGTGATAACCAACAATTCTTCAAATCGGAGGCTGGACTTGAGACTTCTTCAGAGAATCAAAGCCACCATTCTAAAGAGTTAAGGGTATTGAGCTTACTAAATTCCTAAACCTCATTGATGGGAAGGTAGAAATGCCATCATACTATTTCTGTCATATATCCTGCCACTGATTTCACTGATTAAAGTGTATTTCTAATATCCATTATGGTCATGAACAAAGCCCCTGGTATTTATCAGACTTGAAGATAGCCGGAGACTGTTGGTGATAACCGTATCTGGGGTTGTCTTTTGAGTAAGACTTTCCCCATTCTAGCTAACCGCCCTGGAGAGTGTGTATTCTGATTAGCACAGATGACCAGCCCGAGTGTATAGTTGAAAACTACCCTGTAGACATTCATCACCTATCTATGCTGGAGGATTTCATAAGAAAGTTACAATTTTATAACAACAACTTATTGGAAAGCTAGACACTTTTGCCACCCCCTACGCCAGCTGCCCTTTATTATGCCAGTCTCTGCAATGAGGTCAAGGTCCTTTATCAGCAATGAGTGAGTACTCCAAGGAGATGTTCCCATTTTGTTCCTGTTCCGGTGATTTGGCCCCTGTTTTGGTGACTGAAGGCAAAGGACACTTTGGCATAGACAACAGATGATAACCAGTTGATAAAACAGCAGTAACACTGAAAAGTTTATGATGAAAAGCCCTGATGTTAGGATAGACTCCTGCAGGCAAGGTCAAAGTCCTCATGGATTAAAAGTTAGTTTGTCTTTAAGTTTCCCTTCCCTCTTCCAAATCTCCTTTGCCATCCTGTGATTGATCCCTTCTTACTCACTGCAGTATTCTCCCATGTTGGGGATTTTATGTCCAGTCTAGACAATGCCTTAACTTAAAGCCACTTGCCATACCATGGCATTTTGTGCCATTATAGAAAGATATACTGTTTCATTTTTTAAACAGTATGGTTAATAAGGGCTCCTCCATCCTGAATTAAAGAGTTAGAAAAAAGAAATGGTAATGTCACATTTTGAACCCTTCAGTTGTTTAAGGAGTAAGTCCACATGAGCTTATGTCTTAATCTTCATAGAAAGTTTGTTTTTACTGAGAAATGCAATCGTTTTCCTAGGACAGAATAGAGAGGAAGGATTTACTGTCAAGATAACCTAAATAAATCGGGCTAGTTTTTTTTTTTTTTCCTGGTAATAGATGGATTTGCTTCTTTAAAAATTAAAGTCAGCTGCTTAACACCTGCACAAAATTCAGGATATATTATGTTGAATAAGTGTTAACTTTTAAAGAGAAAAAAATCAGCAAACAGAAAAAAAATTGTTAGTTCAGTAAATGTTAGCATCTGAGATTCTCTCTCTGGCTTATTCATGAGTGTTACTTAGAAGTCTGTCTGAGGCTCATTAGGCCATTTAAAATCACAGGTCTTTCCATATGTAGACCAAATGTTTAAGAAAAGATTGAATACCCACCAAAAAAGTTAAAGAAAAATACATGGCATAAAGTTTTGCTTTGGAAGTCCCAGGATATGTTCTATTGTCAAAAGTAATTATACCCCCACCCCCAACAAAGGATGTAACTACTCCTTGCTTCATGAGGTTTTATAGGAGGAGAGAAAAAACACATAAATGTATTTCATAATGGTGAACTCCTCTGGAGAGCATTTTGACATTTATAATCAGGACTCACCTATCTCCTGTTCTGCATTTTGTGTGCTCTCTTTGGTTATGGTGGCCGTGATTCTCAGATCCAAATCTGGGATGCATGGCAGCGTAGCCAAGGTCATTCTACCTGGGGATGACAGTCTTGTACTGAAGTAGTGCGGTCAGTGAGGCTCTAAAGGCCGTGCCGACTAATGAGATGAAGGACCACATCCAGTTTATGCCTGAGACCCATTTAGCATCAGCTAACATTCACACTTATAGGGGGAAAGTCCTTGCGTTTTCTTTAACCTTAAGCAAAACTTTACGTGTGTGCAACTTTCCACTAGCAAAGGACAACTGAAGGCTTCCTAGGAGATGTTAACCTCAAAACATCCTGATCCCTCTATATAGTGCACCCGAGGTGCTGGGGACCTTGAGGAAGTTACATGGAAAGCTGAATACAGCAGAAATTGACCGAACATTGTAAATCAACTATAATAGAAAAAAAAATCTTTAAAAAGCAAAACCAAACCAAACAAACAAACCAAAAAATCCCTTTAGTCTCCCTGGAAGGAGGAAAGGAAGTTAAGTATTTTGCTTGAAACAGTTTGTATTCTTTGTTCATTTTGTGAATGTCGATCTAAATTATAGTCATAGTTTTACTTTTTTTGATGTCTCCAAAAGAAAAGGATTTGAAAACAAAGACTCCGTATGTAGTATGAAAGTTAGAAGGATGAGTTCTGTTCCTATTTCAACACGTTTTAGACCTTGTAACATGCCAGGGGTGGAAATAGGATCCCTTTTAATTTGTAGTTTGTCAATTTACTTTCCTTGCTTTATATCAATAATTTATTCTTTAAAATTTACTTTAGATGACTTTTCTTCTTGAGAAAAAAAATACCTGGACTTTTTCAGTGACTGCAAATTTAATAAAAGCAATTTCCCAAGTTATTCTGTGTGAATTCCCAAAGGTTTTAATGTTCTAGTTAAGAAAGAGATCACGAAAAGATGTTCAACATCACTAATCATCAGGGAAATGCAAATCAAAACCGTGATGAAATGTCACCTCGCACCCGTTAGAATGGCTATCATCGGGAATGCGAGAGATAATAAGTATTGGCAAGGGGTGTGGTGAAAAAGGAACGCTTGTGCACTGTTGGTGGGAATGTAAATTGGTGCAGCCACGATAGAAAACGCTATGGATGTTCTTCAAAAATTTAAAAATAGATCCAGCAGTTTCACTTCTGTAGATCTCAAGGAAATACAAGAGTGTATGAACACCATACACACTTTCACGTTTTTTTCCTTTTTTAATGTTTTATTTATTTATTTATTTCGAAGTCTCTTGACAACATTATGTTAGTTTCAGGTGTACGATATAGTGATTCAGAATTTCTATATTTTATACTCTATTTAACATTGTTAAAGGCACAATGGCTATGTTTCCCTGTGCTGTACAATAGTCTTGTTCCTTATCAATTTTGTACACAGTAGTTTTTATCTCTTAGTCCCATACTCCTATCTGCTCCTTCCTCCTTCCTGCTTTCACTGGTAACCACTAATTTTTTCTCTATATCTGTGAGTTAATTTTTCTTTTGCTATAAATATTAATTTGTTTCATTTTATAGAGTCCAGAAAAGGTGATAACAGAGTATTTGTCTTCCTCTGACATGTTTCACCAAGCAGAACACTTTCTAGGTCTATTCATGTTTTTGCAAATGGCAGAATTTCATGCTTTTATGGCTGAGTAATATTCCATTTGTGTGTGTGTGTGTGTGTGCGTGCGCGTGTGCGTGCGTACACACACCATGTCTTCTTTATCCATTCATCTGTTGATGGACACTTTGGTTTCTTTCATATCTTGGCTGTTGCAAATAACGCTGCAGTGAATGTAGGAGTGCCTGCATCTTTTTGAGTTAATGTTTGTATTTTCTTTAGATATACATTCAGGGGTGACATTGCTAGATCATATGGTGGTTCTATTTTTGTTTTTTGACAAGCCTCTATATTATTTTCCACACTGGCTGCACCAATTTACATTCCCAGCAACAATGTCCTATGATTCCCTTTTCTCAATATTCCCTCCAACATTTGTTATTTGTAGACTTTTTGATGATAGCAATTATGACAGGTGTGAGGTGTTATCTCATTGTAGTTTTGATTTGCATTTCACTAATAATTAGTGATGTTGAGCATCTTTTCATGTGCCTGTTAGCCATCTGTATGTCTTCTTTGGAAAAATGTCTATTCATGTCTTCTGCTCATTTTTTAAATCAGGTTCTTTGCTTTTTTCTTTTTTTTGACAATGGGTTCTATGAGCTATTTATATACTTTGGATATTAACCCCTTATCGGTCATATCATTTGTAAATATTTTCTCCCATTCAGTGGATTGTCTTGTTAGTGATATATCTTAGTGTAAATCCTTTATCCTTCGTTATGCTGCTGAATATTCATGAATTCATTCAATCTGGAAGTTTTCTTTTATTATTTCTTTGATAATGTTATAATTGAAATTCTTCTTTCATAGATTATCTTAGTTTTCTCTCTTGTTTTTTTATCTTTTAGTTCCACAATTCTTTTTTATAACTTATTTATTGACTCTTCTGCTCCCACAGAGAGAAATCTTACAAATCTCTGCCTGTGGGGTTTAAGACTGGTTGTCTGTTTTCTAGGAGATAAGTGGGAAAAGGAGGCTGGGGAATTTCATGATTGCCATGCAGATTTTTTTTTTAACTAAATTACCCAGTTTCCCGCATGGATTATGTTTCTTGTACTCAGTTGTGGATAGCATTCAGCCCTTCCAGAACGTATGAGGAGAGACAGTCAGTAGTCATCCATCTACAAATGCTCTTATTTTCAGCTTTACCTTGCATCCCCGCTTTCCTGAAGTTGCTGTGCCTTCAGTTACAGGATTTTTTTTTTTTTCAGCTTAAAGGGATTTGTTTCTCACTACTCTGCCACCCTCCAATCACAATTTAGCTTTTTCCTATCTTTAAGTTAATGACCATTCATCCACTGCATTTTTAGCTTACTAAGTGTTGCTACCATCTCTTTTATTGTATCACCCTCTCTCCTGTTCTCTTTGTCCGAAGACTATCCTTTAAAAAATTCTTTTGCTATCATTTTTGTGGAGAATTAGGAGGGAGTAATGGTATAGTTGTATTCAATGGTGTCTACGCCTTCCTCTTCAGACAAGGCCTGGCTCTGTCAGCAGAAGAGGCGAGATGGGGAAGCAGAGATATGACATTATATGACATTAGTGGACACTTGTTGGTTGTGAGTAAGAATTCTTGCTTCTGGTTCTGCTTTATTTTTGTTGACACTGAGGACTTTGCTGGTGTAGTGGATGTGGTAAGTTGTAGTGATTTTCAACTTTACTCCAGCTCCCTCCCTGTATCTGTCCCAGTAGCTGATGATACCCAATCTTTTTTCTACATACAATGCCTCCTAGTTTTTTTCTGGTGACCTCTGGTCAGCCCCACAGCTCTCACACCTCTTCTAACCTCTGTGTTCCTTCTTGAACAGCTCAGGAACAGCCATGTTCCTCTTCCAGGCCTTCAAAGAGTTCCACAAGGAACTGGAATGGGGGTCCCCACAGTTTTTTCTTCCCACCAACACTGTACTAAATTATGATCGCTTTATGTTCTGTTGACATGGGCTGCTATAACAGACCCCTCTCCTTCAGTAATCTCTAGATGGGAAGCAAGGGTTGGTCTCTAATCTCAGTAGTTTGTGCCCACACATGCCTCACAAGACTATCTCAAGCCTCTTAGGAACTTTCTCATAAGGATCCTCTAAGGGACTTCCTAGAAGGTCTTCCAGATTCTACAAGTCAGCAAGTCTCAAGTAGAGGAGAGGTGGCTGTTCTTGGAAATGGTGAAGATAAACCGTCCATTTCTTTTGTATGTATTTGGAATTATAGGCCCATAAGTTGGCTTTTTTTTTTTTTTTAGTTTTTGTTTGTTTGGTTTTGGTTTTGGTTTTTTTTTTTTTTCTTTTGGTCTTTTTTTTTTCTTTTGGTTATCTTATTTACCAAGGAACTGATCTGATAATATGAAGCTATTCATCCTTCAATCAAAATTTATTAAACACTCGAGATATTAAGGCTTAACCTGACAGGTGTTACAGAGATGCAAAGTCTTAGTAGAATTCTTAAGGCTATGGTAAATAAATATAGTACGATGTAAGTAAGAACGTTTGGAATCCCATGGTACCATGGATTCAATAGCCTGAACCTCCCTGCCCTTGTCCATGTTGCAATAGATGGCACCAGGGACCTACCTAGCCTCCCAGGGGTTCACCAGAATCCCAGCTGGATCTGCGGAGTCCAGAAAGAGTCTCCGCTGCCAGACACGTGGAGTGAGATGCTTCGAGATCTCCTAGCTATTGTGCTTCTGAGTTCTGATTTACCCCAATGAATAAAAAAACAGGTATTGTTCCCAATCACTGGAATAGTTGCTGCAAAACTTTTGTGTGGAAATCATGTTTGTCCCCAAGATACCATTAATAATAAAAAATTTAAAACAACTCCCAAAGTCCCAAAACAGTTATACTAAATAATAGATTATCATCAGACCATTAAAGTGTATATAATATTTGAGAGAAAATATCAAGATACAAAATTTCTAGCATACTTTGACAACAGTTATAGTAAAGACAATATGCAAAAATGGAAAAGGTTGGAAGGACGTATATACAAATGTTAATACTCTTTGTGTTTGGAAATTAAATTATAAGTAATTTTTCCCTTAAAATTTTTTTTGCATTTTCCAAATTTCCTATAATGAATTTTTAAAATTGAAGTATAGTTGATTTACAGTGCTGTGTTAGTTCCAGATGTACAGCAAATTTATTCAGTTTTATATACATATGTAGTATGTTATATATATTCTTTTTCATATTCTTTTCCCTTACAGATTATTACAAAATTTTGAGTATGATTCCCTGTGCTATACAATTGTTATCTATTTTATATATAGCAGTGTGTATATATTAATCCCAAGCTCCTAATTTATCCTCCCCCACTTCCCCCTCTGGTAACCATGTGTTTGCTTTCTATGTCTTTGAGTCCATTTCTGTTTTATACATAAGTTCATTTGTATCATTTTTTAAGATTCCATATATAAGCAGTAACATGATATTTGTCTTTGTCAGGTTTACTTAGTATGATAATCTCTAGGTCCACCCATGTTGTTGCAAATGGCATTATTTAATTATTTCTTTATGGCTGAGTCATATTCCTTTGTGAGTGTGTGTTGTGTATCCCACATCTTATTTATCCATTCATCTGTCAATTTAGTTTGCTTCCATGACTTTGGCTATTGTAAATAATGCTGTAGTGAACATCGGGGTACATGTATCTTTTTGAATTATGGTTTTCTCCAGATACATGCCCAGGAGTGGGATTGCAGGATCATATGGTAGTTCCATTTTCAGTTTTTTTTTTTTTTTTTTTTTTGCCTTTTGTCATTTTATGGCCACACCCGCGGCATGTGGAGGTTCCCAGGCTAGGGGTCTAATCGGAGCTGTGGCCACTGGCCTGCGCTGCAGCCACAGCAACGCAGGATCCGAGCTGCATCTGCAACCTACACCACAGCTCACGGCAACGCCGGATTGTTAACCCACTGAGCAAGGGCAGGGATCGAACCCGCAACCTCATGGTTCCTAGTCGGATTCGTTAACCACTGCGCCACGACGGGAACTTCCATTTTCAGTTTTTTTAAGGAACTTCCATACTGTTGTCCATAGTGGCTGAACCAATTTGCATTCCCACCAACAATGTAGGAAGGTTCCTATAATGAAATTTTATTCTTTTTGAGTTAAAAAATTATTTATATATAAATCATTTATGTATAATTATATATTATATGTAAATTATTTATATATAATATGTAATTATTTATATGATAGAAATAAGTTAAATTGGCATGTTTGTGGATGAGATTAAGTGTTTTAAACATTATCTATTCACATTTTAAAGAATCTTTGGAGGGAGTAAACATTCTGAAGTCCCACCATGCAATTCTGAAATGGAATAGATTTATTTAAAGGCCAGCTTATGTGACTGGAGGGCCTGAGTGGGAGTTTTATACATTGGCTCCTCCTTGTACAGTTTGTCCGTGAAGGAAGGAAAGGAAGAAACCTACTGAACTCCGTGAGGGCAAGACTCAATTTGGTGTTTCTTTGAAAACTTATCAGAAGCAAGACTTGCTCATAAAGCTACAAACCAATCAATATTTATTCCAGTTTCCACTGCCCTGCATTTTTCCATCTGTGTTTCCACATTTTAAGCTTGTCAAGATTTGAAAAAGAAGTCTTTGCTGGAGGGGACATTTCATTGTTCTAGAGAAGATTTAGCTGTTCAATTAATGGCAAGTGATGAGCCCCTAAGTTCTGGGGGAAATTAAAATAATAGGAAGGCAGTATTCAGATATCTTTTATATCTGAATTTTTAAAAAATCATAGATTTCCCAGCAAAAAGAAAGCAGTATAGCTTGTTTAGAATGCCACTCTTGTAGGACAAGTGATTTCCCAGTGAGATAATTTAACAAACTTAATGGAGTAGCTGTCTTCTCAGATTTCAGGTGGAACCTTTCTGCTACTGGCCTGCTGGACTTTAATAAAGATAAAAATTTCCCTTGATCCATAGTTCCTTCCTTCTCATCATGTGAAAGGCATCATGTAGCAAAGGCAGGGAATCTTTCTTGGAATTTTGGTATGAATGAGGTGAAACCATGGCAGAAAGCTCATTTCTTATAAATAGAACAAGTCTGTTTGCTGCAACTCAAATTCTTGTCACAAACTTTGCCAGGCTTTTCTCATTTAATCCAGTAGTTGGAGAGTAGGATGGATGGATTGGAAGGCGAAGGCGTAGGTGGGGGATTGGATGGGGAAAAATGGTACAGAATGAATGATGAGGATTAGCTGTGCATATTATTTTACTCAGAGTACTCTCTTCCTTAATTCCCATGATCTACCCAGGTAGATTTTCCACATTTAAGCAGTAAGTAGCCACTGTAAATTACCACTTAATAGGATCAGTTCCTCATGTCAGAGGCATAAAGTGTTCCAACAGAAGGGGAAATTAATATTTTGCTTTTACTTTCTAAGGATTGGTGCATATGGCCACCATATTCCAAAGAGTTTCAAATTCATATTAAGATAAATGGATTTGTTCTCTTATGCATTTGGAGTAGCAACAAAGCTGGATCTTCACTTTGAGCGCTTGTTGTTGAGTCAAAAAAAAAAAACCAAAAAGATTGCAAAAATATGTGGAGCTTGAGACTTAGGCCAACATGGTAAACATAATGGTTATAATTTGGTTGTCTGTGACTATTGCCTTAAAGTTCTTTTTAAAATTTGCCTTTACAGTATCATTATATGTATGAATGAGAACATTTTTGTGACGTGAGTTGACTTCTGTTCAAAAAAGAGTTTAAAACAAGAAAATATTTTATACGTTAGACCTTCTACCGAGCCACTTTTATATGTGCTCTGTCAGTCAGATATTATCTTTCTCAAGTGCTGACTTCTCCTCATGGCTAATTAGGTTGTATATTAATTGTTGAAAGGCTACATTTTCATAGGTCTTGCTGTAAAACTAGTTCACATTAATGGACTTAGAAGAAATGTTCATCTGTATAAACATTTAAGCGTGAATCTTTAGAAGGACCTAAAGATTGTGACTGAAAGGCTCTGATAAGGTCTGTTTCTCTTCCACTGGCAAAGGCAAGAGTCCATAAAGACCAAATATACTTTTGCTTTTGTTTTTTTTGTTGTTGTTTCATTTGGCTGGCTCCCTGATTTTTCTTCTTGAAGGGAGAAGGTGAGGACCTAGGAAAAACAGGAGTTGGGTTTCCCTACTGTTGGAGATTTAAGGATCTCAAAGAATAACAGATGGAATCTGTAGGAACAGAGGAAATAAGACAAAGCTTAATGAAGTCTTAGAGTGAAGATGCGAGAAATCATTTTTTGTGTTTAAGGTCCATCAGTATTGTTTTATGCTAAGATACAATGTATATGAGACTGTGGTAGACTCCAGATTAATTTATGTGAAAGACTTTTTTTTTTTTTTTGTCTCTGGAATTGAAATAAAACCAGAGGTTTTCTCACAGCCAGATCATAATCAGAAGCCATGCTCGTTTCTGATTGTGAAATATCACAGCCATCGGGGTCTGGAAAGACTGAAAGTCAGCATGATCCATAATTCTCACCAGAAGGCAGTCCCAGATTTCTGGTGAGTGTGGAGTCAGTATAACCATGCTGGATGCATTAAACATTTAATGGAGCCAAACCAAGATAGCCTGCTGAGTCTTCTCCATAGTGGTGATGATTTTGTCAAAGGGGCCGGAAATCATTCAAGTCCATCGGCTTAAGAATATTACATTCATCTCATACTAGGCCCATCTTTGATATCAGGTTTGTGGTATTCAGGTCAAATGGATCACTCTCTCTCTTAGACTTTGCTTAGAGGGACTCTCCTGTAACGTGTTATTATAATTCCCCTTTATCCAGACTTTCAACATTCCTCTGTCCTGTGAAGAAGAAATGGTATGTGGAGGGGGATGGAGGATGAGAGGAGGAATATAAAGAGAAGAAAATGTGCACAAAACTCAAGAGAGACACAAAAATTTGTTGTTTACCAGGCAGCAAAAATAGGTATACCCCTTTCTCATTCAGTTCTTATAACAGTAATGACTATTTCACAGATGAAGAAATAGAGCTTCACAAAAGTCTTGCCATCGCACAGCTAAGAGGTGGTAGAACCAGAATTGAAACCTACAACTCTCTGGTATCAAAAAACATACTCTTTCTCACCATACCACCTCTGCTTTACCTGTCTTAGTCACCCTTCAATGAGCCTTTTCAATTAACCTTATTCAGTATTTATTATATCTCAAGACTCTACTAAGTGCTAAACAGGAGAGAGATGATGAAGTAGTGTGTTAAGTGCTGTAGGATTATGTGAAATTGAAGAATGCAAAAAGAAGTTCACAAGTTTGCCTTGCAGGGGACACACGTGTTCATGTGGTCTAGAAAAACCATAGTGAAGGCCTGACATTTGTCTTCCCCTAGGGTAGGGGCAGGAGTTGGCCAGGTTAAGAAGGCAAAGAGGTGGAGGATTGGCTGGGGAAGAGAAGGTGTTTCTTACTTCTTCTGGAAGTAAGAACAGCAAGCACAAGAATTTGAAAATGTGAAGGTCCTGATCTTTGGACTTCCAGCAGTCACTGAAGATTCAAAAGCTCTTAGTGTGCAGTACTAAGAATGGGAGCCTTCACTGAGGGGAGACTGGATGAGATAGGTGGAGCCGAAAAAATTTGCGTGTGGTATGAACGTGCTACCACAAAGGACACTTTCATTAACCCGAGACAGCTCATACAGCTTGCATTCCGGGAGGGAAGGCAGCAGGAGGAGGCAGGCGGGGAAGGGATAGCAGTAAAGGAAAGAGGGTTCCTGAAGGGCAGGCACAACTAGGGCTCAGGCCCCAACTCTAACCTTCATTTAAAAATTCTGCAAAAGCCTGCTAGGCCACTTTGCCTTCCCCCCTGGGAAGTCAGCTGAAACCCACTGGGGCTGGCAAAATTCTACCAATGACAGACTTAATTGTGATGAGAGGTGCGAATCCTGGAGCGTTTGGTTGGGGAAGGAAGAGGAGAGTGGTGTTCAGAAATGCATGCTTTGTGTTAAGTTGTAAGAAATGACC
The DNA here is from genome assembly GCA_004024745.2 of Catagonus wagneri. NCBI lineage: Eukaryota > Metazoa > Chordata > Mammalia > Artiodactyla > Tayassuidae > Catagonus > Catagonus wagneri. Next base: position 2,752,784 of record PVHT021183645.1, on the reverse strand, counting down.
TGATTAACTTGAGGTAGGAGGAGTTTCCATTGTCATTTTCATCTTTGAAACCTTTTCGTTCCTATTATTAGCGCCCTGGGGATAGGAAAGGCTCTGTGGGTGCCCCCTGGAAGGTTATGGAGAGCTGCTTCCTGAATTCGGAAGATGTTGCTCATCTCTGCCCTAGCAACCATTATTTCCTTTAGGAGGAAAGACCGGCCCTTCCTCTTCACAGTTGTTTTCCCAAGTATGGGAAATGTGGGAGTGAGTGCTTAGGATCTTTGACTTTGAGAGAGGGCCTTCAAGAACTGGCTCTACCACTTACGAGCTGTCTGACCTTGAGCAGCTGAATTTGCCTGTCAGGGCCTCACTTTCTTCACCTGTGAGAGGAGCATGATGGCTAGTACTTACCTCAGGAGGTCTGTGTGAAGACGAAATTAGAGAAGGAGGGCTGGAATTGATGGAACTCTTAAAATATATCTGGTCCCACGCTTTCAAAATGCTTTACATGCATTCACTCATTTAATTTTTAAAATGATGGCCTTATTAACACAGATACCATGATTATCCCCACTTAACAAACAAGGAAGTTGAAGGTCAGAAAAATTTCCAAAAGTCACACACATATCAGAGTCGGGATTTGAACAGAGACCTTTGAACTTCAGAGGTCACCCTCTTTGGTCACCGTGCTGTACTGGCTCTCAAAGAGTGTAGAACATTTGGGTACATTTGCTAGAAGATATAATCATGGTATAAAGATTGCTTTTTACTCAAACCTGGTGTTCAGCATCTTCCTCAATATTGGCATTTTGAAATCCTCATCTTAACTTGATGCCATTTTAACTGCGGCCACTTCTTCACAAATCCCTGTTACAGGTACACGGTTAAGATGTTTACTCTTTCTGTGACCTGGAAAGTTCTAAGGGGGAACTTTCAATTACTGTTTTCAAACGATTTCATTCCAGCCTGGGGAAAGTAGAAGTCAGCATATGAAGTCTCATAGAAACATCATCCTCTCCAATCACATGGAATAGTTTTCTTAAAAGACTGGCAAAATGCAGATGAGTATAGTATAAATAAGATGGTCCCGTGTATCTTTTAATTTTATTCAAAAGAATATTTTAGATCTTTTCCTTAAATGTATATGTATATGGATTGTCATCCTTTAGGTTTAAAGTAAAATGAACTGATACCATTTCTTGTCAAGATGAACATCTTTTTTTTTTTCCCCTGAAATGTAGTATCTATCCACAAAATAGAACTTTTGTGGCATATATAAATAGGCCTGAAAATAAAAAATTTCGAAACAAAAACATCATCCTGCCGTGTTCTCACCATAGTTTTGGAAAACATTCCCACAGCTCAAACAAATTAAAGATGTCAGTATCCACTGTATAACCAATACGTATCTGGATATTTCTTGGGGTGCATATGCATGTAAGTTCAAGTCCATTCTGATTGTATCAGCCCTTGTCCTCAAAAGGGATCTTCAGATGTTGTAAAAATTAAAAATCTTGAATTTGTCAGGCTGCCATTTTTGTTTTGCATTTTGAAAGTTTCTGTCAAAGGCCCCGAGTGTGAATGCGGAAGATTGGCTTTAGTTCCAAACCTACCAACCTGTTTCCATGTTACAAAAGCTGACACGGGGGAAGTTCAGTACGAATGTCAGGGCTGCCCTAACATATCTATCATGGTTTGCAAAGTGTGTGATCAGGCTCTTGGCAACACTCTGAGGAGGCGAGCTTCTCCAGCTGTGGTTCTAGCCTGCCATTCCTCTCTTGAACTTGGCACTTAATGAATTAGTCTTTGGCTTGCTTGCATCTCAGAGTCAGGCTGGAATAAGCTTCATTCTCAATGTAGGGCTTTTCGATTTTGTCTCTAGTATTTCCTTTGCAATAGACTTTTTTATTAACATTCATAAATAAAGTTTTCCACATACTGTCATCTATCTCTCTTCCACCTAACTTATCCCAGATTTTCTGGGAATTGTCTGAAAATGATTCACATGGTGAGTGAACAATTTCCACATTGTTCTTACTGGTCTCTAACTAGAACCTTGCCCTTGGTTGATACAATGAGAAAGATGTGATTTTGTCCTCTTTTAGTCTCGTTAAACAAACAAACTGAAGAAAATACAAAACAATTCTTGCCACCAGGAGCCAGATCCCTCCTTTTGGAAGATAACTGTGCCTAGGAAACGGTGCTGTACTTTCTAAGATAAAATTAGTACCTTGGCTCAAGTAGTAACAGGAAGAATCTGGACCATAAAGCTAAAGATATTTGGGGGGTTAGCTAGTCCAATACCAATACTAATGGGTCACCTAGTCAGTTCTGGTGGCTTTGGCTTAAAAATAAGACCCATTTGTGCTGACCGCCCCTTTGTTTTTGAGATCTGAGTCTTGGTTTCAGGAAAGATTCACTGGCCATAAGATGAGTATGAGTAGTTAGGGAGGTTATTACAGAAGGGGATTGAAATTGCCATCTGCATTCAAATAGCCCACACAAAACTGCCCCCAGATAAGAAGCACTGCCTCAGGGACAGGATGAAACTAAGACCTGGAGAGGTTGAGTCGATTTCCAAAGATCACCCAGCCAGTGAGGGGCGGAGCTAGGACTGCAAATCTTTTCTGAGTACAAAGTATTTATCTGCTACCCTATAGCACTGCTACTCCATCCAGTCACCCTCTTTTTTTCTTTTTCTGTCTAATTATCACATGTCTAATGTATACTCTATGCCTAGTATACTGTGTGTGCATGTCTGCATGCCCCTGTGTCCAGCACTTATCTGTCAATATTCCGAATCCCTCCTAAACTGACTCAATCCTCACACACCATCAAACAGGACAGAAACTCACACTTGTGTCATTACAGTAACTGTCTCTGAGTAGCAGGTGTCTTTGCGTGGAGGTCTGAGGTCAGAGGTATGAGTCTGAGTTCAAACTAGGAGTCGCCATTGCAGGCAACCCGTCATTTACTAGGAGGACTCCAGTTATCACTGCACAGACTCAATCTTATGTGCAGGGTAACTAGACCATTGCAGCCTCCAAAGGATAACTTCCATAATGGGAAAAGGCTTCACATTTCCCATGTGCAGTGTGAAATAGAAATGACGCCCAGAGCCATCACTAGCCAGTTGCAGCTTTTATTTGTCCCCCATCTTGTAGTCACCACCAAAACCTCCCAACTCCAAGTTTCAGCCTGAAGCAGTTGAGCCCCTAGGAAGGTATGAGAATGCTAATCCATCTAATGTTGGGTTTCAGTCGCACTTGGCTTGACATCAACTCTTCATTTTCTTCATTACTTCATAAATGGATGGATTATTTATTACCGTGGGGGAGAACACTACTGCCGACAATGACTGCAGCTGAAACACTGATAATAAACATGAGAGATTAACAGGGCTCAGGAGAGGAAGCTGTGAGGGATGGTGAACCAGGGTCTGTGGAATGTTAAAACAACTGTCATCCAAAGAACAGCTAAAATGTTAGACATGCAAAAGGACATTGTGTTGGCAGAAAATAACCAAGGGGAGTTTTTAGATTAGAGTGTGTAAGTAAATTCACGCCAGGGTACTTGGGGGATGGTGGTAGCAGATATCCCAAACACATGCACACGCAGCTCAGAAAAGTGTGTGTTCATGTGCTCATCCTTCAAGATCTGTCTCAAGACTCATCTCTGGAGCTAAGTCGTCCTTATTTCCCCTGCACATAATCCTTGGCATTTCATTTAGACCGCTATGACTTCTCTGTCCATCAGTCTGTTCCTCCTCTAGTCCCTTGCCTTACCTGCCTGTTGCTTCCACAGTGTCTAGTGAAATGCATCTATGTAGTGGATGATCAATAATAATAGATAATAAATGAAGACTGGGCAAGGCAAGAATTTCGTGGTTCAGTTTCATTTCGCTAGCTGACAATATTCACCAGGCTCTGAGGAACAGGAACATCTGAAAGAACATTTGGCTGTTTCTTCCCAGTGGTCTAAGGTGATGGCTGTGACTGCCACTTCTGGCTGTCAATTCGTTCGATTCCTCAGTCAGCCAACAAGGTTTTTTCCTCAGTGCTCACAAGGTGCCAGACACTTGTGGAATCTCCAAGGACACAAGGTAGAGCAGTTAACGGGAAGTTGGTGTCATAAATGCTATGCTTCGTTTATGTCCGGTATTTTTGGAAAAGAGAGAGGAAGAGACTGCATCTCAGCCTGGTGGGGTCAGTAAAGACTTCTCAGGTTGTGTGAGCTGCATCGTGAAGCAAGAGTAGGAGCTCCTGGGGCGGGCGCTGGGGGCGAGGTGAAGCGTGAGCAAGTCCTGGAGATGGAGAGAGAGCTGTAAGGGGATGCCTGCCAGTGGTTGGCATGGCTGGGGCAGGCGTGAGGGCGGCTCAGAGCCCACTGAGAAGGGAAAGGCAGTCCCGTCCGATGAGGGTTGCAGGTTCAGGTGTTAGCAGTGCCAGCAAGGAGGAGGCAAGAGGAGGTGGCAGGGGCAGGATGGAATAGCTCAAGGTGTGCACCAGAAAGACTGAGGCTAGCGGGTGGGCTCGCCTTGATCTGAGTCTTGGGACTCCTTGGGGGTGGAATGCAGGCACCTTAGGGTGTCCATTTGTAGCCCAAGCTCAGGGCTGAGGAGGAGCCGAGAACGCTTCCTCCTTCAGGGTTAAGCCTGCGCACATGGCCTACATCAAAGAGGAAGACGCAGTCACATTCCACAGTCTGTGTGGATGTGTGGAACGTTCGCAGATGCTTTCAGTTAATGCATCTCAGGATACCAACCTAATTTTTTTTAAATAGCTTACTCTTTTACGCTTGAACTTTTCCTTTGATTTCAAGGTTGACTTTGTCTAATTGGTCGCTGAGATTGGCCTTAGCAATCAGTTAGGGTTGAAATGTTACATTTTACTATCCAAATAATTGGTGAGTTAAACATACTTCCAACAATGTGTGACTCATACCGGTTCAATTCACAGATGAGAAAAGCCAAGGTGGGTGACTATAATGTCTTGTGATTTTGGCAGACTGAAGTGCCACTGAGTTCTGAATGTGATTTCTGGCCCGCCGGTTAGGCCCTAACACTCCCAAGTCACCCTAGACTTTCAGGCTACGCCTGAAGTTAGTGGAGCTATATCCATTTAGATTCAAGTTTATTACCTACAGTGATGTACGATAGTTTAGGTTCCTCTCAGTCATAGTTTTTTATGTGTTTGAAAGATCTGGGAGTAGGTTTTGATAGATGAGCACGGAGGTTGAGAACAAGAGGTTATAGGATAGCGGATGCACAGAATTTACCTGTTTTGCAACGTGATCAGCTTGCTTAGATTTGGTTAAACGTGTCACATATTTATGGAGCACATGCTGCTCCATATACTCAGATCGTCTACGATGAGTCTCACACGTTCCTTGACCTTGGCCAGGTTCCCAACCTTTAGAAACACAAGATAAGTATACAAATAACTGCGATGACAATGCATGGTGTTCTGAGATCATCTTCTGGGGCTATGGAGGGTGGAGAATGAGTAGGTATGTGTGTGCTGGCAAGAGAGGGGGTGTCTTGAGGAGACAGGGAACTCGGGCCACACACACAGGATGGACACGAGCCGGAGGCTGTGTGTGACCGCGGCTCTGCTGATACACAAGTAGGACCTTTGGAAAGTTATGCAGACCTCAGAGCTGGCTTGCTCATCTGTCAATTAGGGATGACAAAGTTACCCCTTCTCACTCAGAGGTTTGTTACGAAGGTCAGATACGTTGCTTAATGTTATAGAACTTGAAATATATCAAAAGTGCTTACGTGTTCTGCATTATTTAATTGTTAGCAGAATCAGAATTGGAACCCAGTCTCATCGATTTTACCCTGAACCTTCATGAAATATTTTTTCCCTTTTTTTTTGCTGGGATTTGCTTTATCGGAGAACTCTTCATAGGCAGCTGCCCGTATCTCTTGTTTTACAGGGGAGGGTGGAATGAGGACGAGGAAGGAGATGACACTGATAAGTGTGGGTGGACAATTCTAAATTCTGTGAGTCAAATACAGTTCCCGGGACTCTGAAGATGCTTGGAAGCTCTTAAAAGACTGCCTTACACGCTGCACTTTAGACACAGTCTGTTCATTAGCTGGGTGGACCTATGCTCACATCCCCGATCCCATCTTCAGACTGGAGATGCTTAAAACATTCAGGAGAACTTAGCTTTCTCTTAACCAGTGGGTTTTTCAGGTTTCACTTGAGTGTAATCTTATACTGTAGGACTTAAGTGATTGTGAAATGAGAAACTAAGCGTTGACTCTATTCAGGGAGTCCATCTCCCCAGTAGACTAGTGTTTGAGTAAGTTGCAATGCTGAGGGAAATAGACCAATCATGCTGTCTGGCTATTTTGGACAATTTTCCAGTTGTTCTGCTTCAAATCAATTATTTCTATTTTTGTTGTGACTGAAAATTGACAGATGTCAGAGGGACTGCTCCGTGACTGTCCCTTGTCCTGGAAACCAAATGACAGAAACATATTTATTGACAGTGTTGATAGTTGTGTATCTCAGGTATGGCCCCACTGCAAATTAATTATTTTCCTGAATTCACACAGCAAAGGATACTTTCTGAGCAGTTAGGACATTTTGTTAGAATCCACTAGGAGGTGTGTGATGCGAAAGAGTCCCTGTTTTTTTTTTAATTGAGTTTCCTAAATGTATCTGTAGCGGGAGCATGAAAAGACCAGATAACACTATGGTCCCTCCCTGTAAGCAACCCAGAAATAAACCAGCCCTCACATCCCTTCTGAGGAGTTTCCTGTAGCAAACCCGGTCTGAAAATTATAAGACAGGGTTGGGGCTGAGGGGGAGCCTTCTCTTCCCCTTCTTTGGTTTGGTGGGTAGTGGTCCTGCTAAAACCATAGTTCCTTTATGATTCTTTCCATGTACAGTTTCTCCAGGAAAGCCCCGGGCCTCTGAGGCCAGCTTCCACTTCCATCGGAGATTTTGAATGAGAGGACAGGAAGCATTGGTTTGGCTTCTTCATGTTATGACACGGTTGCCCACTCCCCCACCCACACACCCCCGTTTGGTGCCTCCTGAAAGGTTCTGCCAAAATTAAGGCACGACCTTTTCATGTGGCTTTGGCAGGACTTGTCCTAGGAAGTGAGTGTGGCAGAGCGCCCTCATCTCAGCCATCCCAGCCACTTCTGAAAGCTGAGCTCACCCGCCACTCCAGTGTGCAGAGGTGTGGGCATCTGTGAACAGTGCCAGCTGGCCTGAGGGCACACTGCTGCCACAGCGGGCAGGCTGGCTGCTGTGAGGACTGACATTGCACTTTTCAGAGAGGTACAAGACAGTGAACCACAGGGATCCCGAGAAACAATGATTGTGCGCTGGCTGTAGGCACAGCACTTTCTAGATGATCACCTGAAAAATGCAAGCTTTTGTTTAGGGAAATAGAGAAGTACACAGTGGTGAAGGGAACTGTTCACAGTCCACAAGCCATTCTAGCATCAGTAGACAGTAAATTTCCAGATCTCCTTGCTACCACATTTTATCTCTTGAGCTGTATTTAGTAGCTGTGCAGTTTCGACTGTTGAGCAATTCTAAAAATGGAACGTGCTCTGCCACGTTGGTTTGTTAAATCTCCTCTGAGAAGCCCGGTGAAGTAGGCAAGTGGGGACCCTCCCAGCTGACTAGTAGAAGAGTTTATGCGTGGCCTGGAGCCCAGCAGTAAGTTAGTGGGAGACGTGTTCTAAAAACTCAGGCTCAGGGTCAGTCCCTGGTGTACCGCTGGGCCGAGGTTGTCAGCGGGCACAGGCTTGCCAAGGTGAAGCAGCGGAAATGCAGACGAAACTCGGAGATTAGCGTGAGATCCACCTGGTCACATCATCTCAGGATGCTGCTCTCGTTTTGTCATCAGCCCTTTTTATAAACCCAGCCAAGGACTGGCTTCTGCACATACCCCTCACCACCACCGGAAGCCTGAGGGTCCTGCAGGATGCAGGGCAGTTCGAAGGCAGCCTAGTCCCTTCCCCAATTGCCTAGGTGGCGATAAAGAGATAATTATCAATAACTGGATAGGTCTTTTCTGCATCTTACTAGTTGTACTGGATGGGCAGGCAGGCTTTTAGAACAAGTTGGGGGAAATTTAAAATCCCGTATCTAACCTTTCATTCTGTTGAGATATTTTTCCTAATGTGAAAGAAAGTTGGCACTGTTTCAGAGGCGGGAAACAATCGAGTGGAAAACACATTTTCATGTGACTTTTTCCGTAAAAACATCAAAGTCAAGACAACCAAGTTAAATCATTATTCATTACCTCTAAGAGCCTCAAATTACCTTCTCAGCTTCTTGGATGACGGGTATCCGTCTGCCTTTTCCTCCCCCGTGTGCACAGCGGTGCCGTCCGGAGCATGTGGTCTCGGTACATTAGATTTATGTGTGTTTTAAAGGCACTGAGTCCACCTCATTCTAACTCTCTTCTTTAAAGGTCAACCTACTGTAAAGCTACTTTCAGTTCCGTAGTAATTTATCAAATTGAGCATGCTCCACGCTTGCAGGGTTGAGAGAACTGTGGGATAAAGTGTTTTAGTTAATACCCTGTGAGCGCCAGTGTGGGATTTCCAGCTCAAGAGAAGAGCTGGACGGCATCCCTGAAATGCGTTTTTCTGGGATGGTTTCCTATCCTGCGGCCCCTCACCTATAAACCAGAGCTAACCATGACCCGTCGGAGACCAGGCTGCTCTTAAATCAGCCCACAAGCTGTGCAAGAAGATTTTGACTAGAGGTGGTTCTGTTCTATAAGCATAAGAGTCATTCCACCATTTCCGACCCCCTTCTGTTATTCCAGGGAAAAAGATCTAAATGATATACACATTAAGTATTATGACAGGAGGAATAAACACTATGTGTGTGTGAGAGAGAGAGACAGACAGAGATAAAGACAGAGACAGAGGATATGTGTATACCTGTATTGGCCTGTCTTCTCTGAGTGGTCTTGTTGCCTGAGTCCAGCTGCCATGGTTCTTTCTAAGAATTTTACCCTGGAGAGCTCATCGTTGGCCCATAGCGTTCTCTCACATTTGGGCCTTCTCCTCCTCCCACCTCCCCCTTTCTCTCTATAGATACTCCAACTGCTTTGGAGAGTGAAAGGCTTGGAGGTACTGTTTTATAGAGTAGGTGGTCTGAAAAGTGATAAATCCCTTTTACATCGTGGAGAGAAAGATCCAGTCAAGTTTATCCTCTTGCCCAAGGTCACACTAGATCGTGATTTTAGAAAGTTTTGTTCTTGGCTCCAGGTTAACTGATACTCAGATTTCCGTACTCATAATCCTAGGTGGTCATTCATATACAGAAACGTGGATCATCTTTTTCAAGCATTGTTCCAGATTTGGGGGCCAACAATCTGAAGTTACAGGCCACTGTACTGATTGTTTTGAGTGGATGCCAGATGATGTCAGCACGTGGTCCCTGTATTCTATGAGCCTCCAATCTGTTTGGACAGAACTCTGAGGCATCCTCAGAGCACAGAAGGTAATGTGTGTGCCTGCACAGAGTGTGACCTAACATAGGAGCAGTTGATGGGTTCAGATGAGACTTGTGTGGTGTGTACTACTTTCTGGAACACTGACAATAACCTGGAAAAAACAAGTCAGGAGTCCAAACGGTTGTCCAAAAGCCCATGCTAGAAAAAAGTGGGCCCCACAGAGGTTTACTGGGCAGCTTAGTTTAGACACAATGCTTACAATGTGGGCAAGAGGGTTTTCCATCCCTCTGGAAACTTCCAGGTCTTTGGTGCAGAAGAACTGGCACTGAGATTAGGTGCCACTGCTTGCTGGCTGTGTGATCTTGGGCAAGCTGGTGACTTCTCTGAGTTGCCATCTTTTCTCTAAGTGGAAGTGGTAACATCTACCCAACAAGGGCACTGTGAGGGTTAAGAGAGGTAATGTACGGGAGTGTGCGGATGACGACACTGGATATTGGCACAAGGGGGCTCTCGCGATTACCCTGCTGCATAATTGCCGTGGACTAGAAGCACTGCACTAGAAGAGAGGCAGGGTGCATAGCTGCAGAGATAGACGCCTCAAAGAGAGAAGATTTCCAGCTCACAGGTGACCATAGGGGAGAGGTCACTTAAGCTTAACATAGCAAAGATCATCAGCTGTCTGGATAAATGTCCAGACCTGACTCGGCACGAGGACATCAGATTATCTGTCCAGATTTAACAAGAATGAGTTTATTCAGCTCGATCCTGAATAGCTGAGATCCTAGCATCACAGAATTTATCTTTTTTTTTTTTTGTATTGAATTGCAACAATTATAACAACAACTAATTCAACTAATATTGCATGTATTACTATACTCCAGATACTATTCTCAGGACTTTACATTGTGTTAACTCATTTAACCCTCAGCAATGTCTCATTGAGGGAGACAGCAGGATTATCCCTATTCACAGATGGTACAGTTGAAACTCAGTGATGGTTACTTTCTAGAAGTCACACAGCGATCCAGTGATAGAATCATGATTTTAACCCCAAGCAGTCTGGCTCTTGAGTCCACACTTTTAACCATTGTACAGTGATATTAATTTAGTAGTTCTAAACCCTCATTTGTCAGATATGGGGAAAACATCTGGATATTTGCCTTTCAAGTTTGCAATTTTGGACATTCAGAAATTTCCAGTTTTTAAGTGGTTTAATTTATCAATTAAAAAACGAATTCTTCCTTACCCACACCAAGTTCAACTCTTCAGTTTTGCATTATTCTACATCTCTCATAATTACATTCAAATTGTATTTTTGACTTTTTATTTTGAGATAATTATAGGTTCACAGGAAGTTGCAAAAATAGTACAGAGAAGTCCCGTCTACCCTTCACCCAGTTTCCCCAGTGGTTACATTGTACGGAAGTACAGCACACTGTCAAAATCAGAAAATTGACCTTGGTATGATGTGTGTGCCTAAGTCTATGCCCTGTATGACCTGTGTAGATTCATGTAGTGGTCACTGCAATCAAGATACAGAATTATTCCATTGTCACAAAGATTTTTAGGCTTTCATTTTTATTAAAAATTTTTAATTCATTTGGAATTAATTTTGGTGCTATTGAGAAGTAGGAAATTTATCTTCTAACTTCTAGTTTTCTCAGCACGGTTTATTTTTACAAATAACCATTTGACAAATTAGAAACTTCACCCTTATATTCCAGCACTGCATGATTACAAACCCCCGATCTTTCAGAGCTCAGGGCCATTGTTCTTCGAATTTGCCACGTTTTAAAATTTGGGTCATGGCCGAAGTGTGATTTGATTTTCATGCCATTGGAAACCACAGAGCTTATATCGGGGTCTTGGACCTCTTAACTGTGCCATTACTGAGAAATCATTGCCTTTTATTTCCTTGAATGTATCCCTGAGTCTCGCTGGGCAGCAGGGAGGGCTGGACCAACTGCACACCTGCTGGCCCCTCCTTCCAGGGCGGCACATCTCAGAAACTCAGAAGGAACTGGGTGTGAGTTCAGAGCCACACAACTCAAGGTCCCATCATTTTTCTTAATTTCCTTAATTTTTCTTCTGCCCAGCTTCCTCATCTGAAAATGAGACAAATCCTATCTCCCTCAGGGTTGTGCTTTTTAAGAGGACTAAACGTAATATATTTTTAAAATTAGTTACTTCATTATTTTTGCATGTAGTTTTTCATTTTTTTTAATTGAGGTATAATTGACATACAACATTATATTATTTCAGGTATGCAACCTATTGATTCAATATTTGTATATGTTACGAAATAATCACCACAATAAGTCGAGTTAACACCTGTCACCATAGGTACAGAATTTTTTTCTTGTGATAAGAACTTTTAATATCTGTTCTTTTAGCAACTTTCTTTTTTTAATGATTTTATTTTTTCCAAGCTGGTTTACAGTGTTCTGTCAATTTTCTACTGTACAGCAAAGTGACCCAGTCTCTCTCACACACACACACACACACACATATTCTTTTTCTCACATTATCCTCCACCATGCTCCATCACAAGTGACTAGATATAGTTCCCAGTGCTATACAGCAGGATCTCATTGCTTATCCATTCCAAATGTGATAGGTAACTTTCAAATATGCAGTACAGTATTGCATTACATCTCTGTGACTTATTTATTTTATAACTGTAAGTTTTCCCTTGTTCTCTGTGTCTATGCGCTTTTTTTTTTTAAGACTTCACTTGTGAGATCATATGGTATTACGGTATTTGTCTTTCTCTGTCTGACTTATTTCACTTAGCATAATGTCCTCAAAGTCCATCCATGTTGTCACAAATGGCAGACTTTCCTTCTTTTTTATGGCTGATTAATATTTCACATTGTACAAGATATACATATACGACACGACTTCTTTACCTGTTTGTCAGTGGACACATGGACACATAGGTTGTTTCTGTATCTTACTATTAATAGATAATGTTGCAACAAATGTGGGCGTGTGTATATCTTTTTGAGTTAATGTTTTCATTTTCTTTGGATATACGGCCAAAAGTGGAATTGCTGGATCATTTGGTAGTTCTGTTTTTAATCTTTTATCTTTTCTTTCTTTTTTCTTTCTATGGCTGCACCTGCTGCATATGGAAGTTCCCTGGCTAGGGGTCAGATTGGAGCTGCAGCTACAGGCCTACACCACAGCCATAGCGACACTAGATCCAAGCGGCATCTGTGACCTATGCTGCAGGTTGCAGCAATGCCCGATCTTTAACCCACTGAGCGAGGCCAGGGATCAAACATGCATCCTCACAGACATTATGTCAGGTTCTTAACCCCCTGAACCACAACGGGAACTCCTGTTTTTAATTTTTTAATGAACTTTCATGCTGTCTTCTGTAGCGGCTGCCCAGATTTACATTCCCACTGACAGTGTGTACAAGGGTTCCTTTTCTCTCCTTCCTTGCCAGCACTTGTTTATTTCTGTCTTTTTGATCCTAGCCATTCAAACGGGTGTGAGGTGATAGCTCCTTGTGGTTTGGATTTGCATTTTTCTGGTGATTAGTGATGTCGAGCATCTTTTCATGTGCTTGTTACCACCTATCTGTATGTTTTCTTTGGAAAAGTATTCAGAACTGCTCGTTTTTAAATCATTTTTTTTGGCTATCAAGTCACATAGGTTCTTTATATATTTTGGATATTAAGCCCTTATCAAATATATGATTTGCAAAGATTTACCACATTCCATAGGTTGCCTTTTCTTTTAGATGATGGGTTTTTTTTTGCTGTGCAGAAGCTTTTTAGTTTGATGTAGTCCCACTTGTCTATTTTCACTTTTATTGCCTTTAAATATGTACCCTATGAAGGTCTCAACATAGTCTAATATTTTTATGATAGTTATCATTTCTAATTAATATAATATTTACTTTATTTATATCTATTTTTATTGATATGTGCCTTCAATCATGATGGCATTTCTTATTCTCTCTTGAAAGGTCAGCATGACAGAACCTTAGAATTGAGGGAAAATATGGTCATTATGAGATTTGAGGGTGAGACTGATTAATTTCTTAGGCTGCTGTAACAAAAATAACATAAACTGGGTATCTTATAAACAATGAAATTTCTAGAAGCTATGAAGTCCAGGATCAAGGCACCAGCAGATTTGATGTCTGGTGAGGGCCCACTTCTTGCTTTGTAGACTGCCACGGTTTCATTTTCACTGTGTCTTCACAGAGCACAATCAGAGAGGGAGTTTTTCAGGCCCTGTTTTATGAGGGCACTAATCAAACTCCTGAGGGCCCCACACTCATGACCTAATCAGCTCCCAAAGGCCCCACCTCTAAATACCATCACACTGGGGACTGCGTTTTGACATATGAATTTGGGGGGACACAAGCACTCAGTCTATAGCAATCAATAAACAGAAATATCCTCTTTCATTCCCAGGTAGTATTTTCACCAGGTTGCTTCTTCTATGTGAAGTAATATCCATTCAGAATCTTTCTAGAAGCTGTTCTGGCTTAGGGAGAACTAGCCTTGCTCCCAAGACCACCTCCCGTGGGCAACTGTCTCTGGGGACCCTACTAAGGCTTAGTCTAGAGGAAACCACAGCATTGTCAAGGAATTACAAGCTAGCTTTGTATAATAGCTTTCTGTTCAGGAAACTAGGCTATTTATCCTTGCTGCCCTCTCTTCCTTTTGTGGATACAGCCCCGCTGACCCTCACTTAGGTTGGATGAGCAATCTTATTCCTCAAGGTAGTGGTTTCTGGTTATGACATAGCTCTGACAACTAGAGAAATACTCAATCTCATTGTCTATCTTCACCTTGGAAGATAGCATCTGTCTAAAGAGCAGCTCTGAGTTTTCCATAGTTGTTCAAGGTAGAGCTTCTTTGAACTAAACTCTTAACAGTGACTCAGATTACATGAATCTATATCTCACACTAAAGGAAAAAATCTGCCTTTAACTGGGGGACATAGATTTGAAACCCCAGTGTAAGCTATGAAAATATTGCAATAGTTCCTCTTTTTAAAAAAGGAGAGGCAATTTGGGAAGAGAAATTTTCTTTACTCTTCTTTTCTCTACTTCATTCTTATTTCGCTGGGGAGGTATTTTGTATATGTGCATATGAGTGTTGTACTTCTAAATCGTCACTATAAAATGCAGGAATGATGCTGTGATTATCATTTCCTAAAGAGGCACTCCTACAGGAAATTGGGCTGCAAGAAAGGAAAAGTGTGTGTTTTCCTGAAGGAAGTGCTTGTGGAAAGCTAAATCTGGGAAACAAATCATGGAGAAGGTACAAATAAACTTCTGGCGCTGTGCGTTTGAATGGTGAGATAGTACCTTTGGTCCCAAGGAAAGCAATTTCTTTTTGGACATGATCCTTAAGGCATGTGAAAGATTCAGGTTTAATTTTAAAACCAGCACCTTCATTCTTCTCATTTTCTCTAAAGCACCTGACCACAGGCACATACTCGGCAACCACCAACAATGGGATACAAATGGGAAAATTGAATTCCACTTAGAAAAGGAGTATTAGAAATCTCCACGGATGTAAGCCTTAAATATTGTTTCTAAGTAAGCTCTGGTGGGTTTTTGTTCATTTCAAAAGAATTGACTTCCTATGTTAAAACTCACTGGGTTGTAAATTGTAAATGAAATCTTTTTTCCATGCATTTAAAAACTTACCGACAGTAAAATTTTCGCAGAGAATAGATTTTATTGGAAGCAAAAAAAAATGAAGTAGAAATTTTTAGTTTTCTGCATAGATCACATCAAAAATCTTCTATGATGTTATTGTTTAATAATATTTATATATTTTGAATAAAATGGGATGGAAAGAAATCACTCCTTACATTGTGGCTTTAGAGAATAGAACTTGGTCTCAGTAAAACCCCTCTGATCTTCACAGTATCTGCACAAAGACAGAAAGCAGCGAGCTCTTTCATGAAATATAATAGAGACAGTGTCAGCGTGGGGCATCAGGACGGAAACACTTCCTGGGCACTCTGTGCTTTAGTGACGTCCGATTCCTACCTTGGCCGGATGGCTGAGACACAGTGCTTTCATAAACCCTTCCTTCCCATTCCAGGTTGTCATGAAGAGGGATGGAGATTTGCCTAGAGTGTGCACGTCTTGTAGGGCCATTCAGAGCTCTCACTGAATTAAAGAAGTAAATGAGCAGATATGTAAACTTTCCTGGAAGACGTGAAGTCTTTGTCTCAGTCTTGCCTCATCACCTGCAGTGCCCTCTTATCTGCAGTCTCTGATTCCCTTGCCTGCCTACAGTCTCCTCTCTATAGGGTGGACTTTTCATTCAAAAGTCCCACTATGAGACCACCCTCTCAGAAGCTCTGAGGGCTTCCCAACACATCATTTTGGACTGTGACCTACAAGTCCCTCCATGGTCAGGCTACCTCCTGAACTCATCTGCCACTGTCTCCCTCGCTAACCTGAGCTACCACCAACAGGATCTTTCTTACTGTTGCTGCTTCTGTCTAGAACACTCGAGCTACTCCCATGAATTTCCTGCTGTGTTTACGTATCTGCTTGGCTATGTCCTCTTTGGTGAGCTTCTCTGTCCTCGCCCTGAGTTATCACTGTCTACCCTTTCCCCCACTTTACTTTTCTTCGTAATATTTCTTACTCTTTTATACCTGATTAGAGGTGCTTATCTGTTGATTGCCTGTCCACCCCCCCCCCCATTAGGCTGGAATTTCCCTCAGGGCACGGACTATTCTTCTAGAGTTTACTGTGGAAGCCCCAGTGCCTGGCACATCGGGGCTCAACAAACGTTGGTTGAATGAGCTGTCTTCCATCAGTGAACACAAGTGCCAGCCCCTCTTGGGACTTCTTGTCCTTTCTTTTCATACAGTTGAACACAAAGTGGCACAGTCAGTATCTCCGTTCTACTTAAAGGGTTGATCATGACACGTACGTTTTAGAACTTGAATGGTCAATAGAGGTCATCTGGTTCACCATTTGTCAGCCTTTATTTTTACTGAGCTGAAGCAGAGCATAGTTTGGTACACGTTTGAGAAGGTTCCTAGGGGTGCTCTCATGTTTAGGAACTCCTTGCCTCACCAAACAATAACTACTCCCACCCATCATTGCTCTAAGAAAAGCTTTGCAATTACCTGTAGTCATTACAACTATTAATAATGTCTTAGTCTGGTTTCCTAGGAGCAGATTGTGAGAAAGAGATTTGGGGGCACTGGTTTTAGTGAGGGGGTCGTCTTAGGAAGAACCTGTAAGAGAGTGGAAAGAGAAAGACAGGGGAGCAGAAGGAAACCCCAAAGATGTGGTCTCAATTCGTGAAGTCTAGCTTTGGTCTGATGAACAGGGCTCCTGGGGATAAGCCGTCCTGCTCTTCAAGGGGGCCAGGCTTCATGTCTGTTGCCCTGGGTTTGGGAGTGGCAGGTGGATGGCTGCCCAGCCATCTCTGCTCATTCTTTCAGCCACAAATAAGTCCCTGGAAAAAGTTACAGGAGTATCGCCTCAGCTTTATTACTCAAAGCAGCCAGAGGATGGGTGTGCTGGCTGGTCAGGGGGTGTGACCAGCCACTCACTGTAGGTTACGGTGGTAGTAGTCAGTCACAGTGGAGCAATAGAATGTTTGAACTCATTTTAAAACGATAGGTCCCATTTCCCCCCAGCCCAGCCCACTCCAGTTCAGAAGTCTGCAACGGGGCTGCAGAGAAGGGGCGCATGGCTGGCTTCAGTTGCATTTCTTTACTGGTCTTTTGTCCTCTGACCCTCATTCCTACCAGGAGAGGAGCCCAAGGGGAGAGCAGGGCAGAAAAGGCCTCACTTGACTGGTGTTGGATGATCTGGTGTAGACATTCTGGGCTTGGAGACTGCTCCGAGCTGACCTTCTCATGATGCGCTTCCATGAATTACTCTGAGAGGCTCCCACCCAGAAAATCTGACCACAGGTCCCTTAGCGCAGACAGTGCCTCCCCTGCTCCTCAGTCTCCGCCTCCAAATCCAGTAGGTACGATAAACCTTTCCTCCTCTAAGTTGTCTTGTTTAAGCTTCTCTTATTAAGCTTGAGGGAAAGAGGATTTTTACATGGTCAGAGGGTGTTATTACAATAAATACCACCACTCTCCATGATTTCATACTCCAGAAGTAGAATGTTGAGTTCAGAGTTACAAAACCAGAGTTCTCTTGTGGCTCAGTGGGTTAAAGATCTGGTGTTGTTACTGCAGCGGCAGGGGCTTGCTGCCATTATGTGAATTTAATCCCTGACCAGGAAGTTGATTTTTGCAGCCTCCTTGCAAGTCCTCCAAGTGTGCTTTAGAACCACGGCAGCCTTTTATTTTGAGTTTTAACTTTTGTTTGTCCTTAACTAGACAGAGGCAGAAGTAACTCTGTTTTAATATCCTACAGCACTTGTGAATCCTTCTGTGGACTTAGGCATCTAGCAGGCGTCAATTGGAGTATTTGTCTGGGAAGTATCAGCTATGTATAGAACTGTTTAAATTATTCTTTTTTATTTTAAAATATTTATTTATTTATTTATTTTGCTTTTTAGGGCTGCACCCGTGACATGTGGAAGTTCCCAGGCTAGGGTTCGAATCAGAGCTGTAGTTGCCAGCCTGCACCACAGCCACAGCAACTCGGAATCCGAGCCGAGTCTGCAGCCTATACCGCAGCTCACGGCAATGCCAGATCCTTGACCCACTGAGCAAGGCCAGGGTTCAAACTCGGGTAACATGGATACTAGTCGGGTTCGTTTCCGATCCGCCACAATGGGAACTCCCATAAATTATTTCTTCAAACTCCAGCCTCCTACCGTCTCCAACCCTGACCTCTTTCCCCACCCTCTTGTGTCATGTTTTATCTTTTTCTTCACATCCTCTCTCCTCTTTTGGAAAGGGGGCATTTTGATCACATAAAAGGATGTAATTTGGCATCTGTCTTCCTTTTGCCATGTAGAATACTATCCACAGTTATTAAATTAAGAAATCTTTTAAACTGCATGTCACTTTCCATGGTAATGTTATTTCGCTAACATTAATTGTTGAAAATGAAACAAAACAAAGACTAAAGAAACACACTCTCCCACACTCCGAAAAGTCACAAGATTTCCTGAGATTTGTCATATACTGAGTTAAGTGTCTCTAAAAACTGAGAGCTAGGGTTCTGCTGTAGTTTCTGTTTCATCTCCCAGTTTTGCCCGAAGCCATGAAGTCGGCCTCAGAGCTGAGCCCCTCTCTAGCCCTCACTCCCCAAATGAAAACCATGTGCTTGTGTGGGTTTTCTTTGTTTTTCTTTCTTAAGTTCTTCTCCATTATTTAATGAAGCTACATAGTAAAGGATGGGTCTTCACTAGCAGGGTTCACATTGACTGTTATCAATTAAGTGATATTAACACAAACACTTGTTTTCAGAAGCGAATTTAACTCCGGACATATTTAAAGCTGATGGTAATACCCTGGAGGAAGCTGGAAACTCTGAATTTTTACGAGTCAAGACTACACGGGATAATACATAAAAATAGTATGTCTGTGACATACTTAATACTTGCACAGCTCCCATCCATCTTTTCCTCCTTTCGTGAAGGTCGTTTTTCAATCTAAACTCCCACCCCGCGTAGCGTTACTTCTGACTCTGGTTTAATGGTGGAAAAATTGAGTTCACGCTGGAGCTGTATCGTATTCCAGAAATCGGGATACAAATAACAGGTCTGTACACCTAGTGAGCTGTGAAGGTGCCTCTTCCTTCTACCTGCCAGGAGTTAGGATTGTCTGGAAAAAGAAGAATAGCAAGGATGTGCCTTGGATTGTGAAAATCACACTTTCAGTTCTACTGAAACAGCGTTTTTCCGAAAAGTCTCTCTTTTGTTTCAAAAACAGGCTAACGTAGTATAGAGAGATCATTGGCGATCATTTATTCATTTCATTTGTGCGGCAAAGAGTGTGCAGATTATGGCCAGGGCAGCAAACACAACAGAGGTGTTGATGCGAGTGGGGGGGGGGATTTTCATCTGAGGCTTAATTTGCCAAGTACATTTGGACTGCTCTTGCTGCCTTCTTAAAGCCTCTGCTCCTACTTTCTGACATCCCCTCTCCTGCCTTTTGAGAACCCACTGTCTAATTTATCCATAAACTCTCTTTATTTCCCACAAAACAAACAAACAAGCAAAATAAAGCTCAACTCTCATTCCCCATTGAGGGCGCTCTCACTAGAAAAGCCAATGAGCTAAAGTAATTTGCAGGTGGGTGTGACTGGCTCTCCCTTTAGCTCTACATATCCAGCTGTGAGCTGGGCATAGTTTCTAGGGTATATCTACCTATAGTGGCTCAAACTCAACACTTCTGAAACAGTGTCTCTTTGCCCCTCCTCCTGTGTTTTCTGTCGTAATGGATGGCTGTAAACATTTCATCAGTTGCACAAGCTCCTAAATGAATCATCTGTCCAGACTTCTCCCTGTCCCTTTTTCTCCCTGTTCGATCAGTTGTCAAGTCCTAATTCCACCTCCTCACTGTGTCTTCTGTTTGCTTCCTTTTCCGTTTCCCCAGACTTGTCACTTGACATTCTCACTATCATTTCAATGCCCCCGGCCACAAGTCTGCTTCCAATTTCCTCAGTCAAACTAGTTGTTTGGACACAACCCACATCTACGTGTTAAGCTGTTCCCAGCTCTCATAGCCTCAGTCTGCATCCTCAGATTTCTCTGATTCTTCAGATACCTCTTCCATGTGGTTTTCCTCTCCTCTCTTTCCTCTTCACCTTCGTTTATTCCTTTGTCCTTCTATTGCTCTCCCATCATATGTTGGTAAACTAAGGACTGGATTTTATAGCACTTTTACCTGACTTATCTTTCTTCCCCACTGTCTGGTTCCCTGAGGGCAGAAACGTTTTTTGGACCCATCTGTCTGTCCTTAGTGCTGGTCACAGAATATCTGCTCATCGAAGGTTAGCTGAGTGATCTGCCTGGCCAGAGGCGTTATAAAAGGTGAACTTGAGGAGTGCAGCTGTTGAGCGGAGTGGGAGACGTGTTTCTGACTTTAGATTGTCCACTCATACATTCCTGTGGAGTTTGGTTGAGTACTGAAAGCAGGTACTTTCCAGTCCACACAGTAAGCCCCCTGCCCGATTCCAGTGCGCCAGAAAAACGCCAACAGGAGCACTAGTTTTCGGCTTGCTGGGTCCCCCATTATATATTTTATGACTGAAGCAGTGAGAAGTCAGGGAGCCAACATGGCCAAAGGGCTTTTCACCCCTAAGGCCAGAATCGCTTCAGAAACCCTAAACTCTGGCTTCAAAACCTTCACCGAGGCCAACCTTTACAAATTGTTTCTACTAATTTATTAAATCAACCAATGAAAATCCATTGTTTAAGACACTGACGTACTAAGACTTGTTAACCTTTAAATAGAATAAGCTTTGTGATATGCGAGTAAAAATGATCCATTCAATAAATATTAGGGTAATTTGGCTAATACATTACTGAACAATTAATTTTCAAGTTTATTAAAGATTTCAGTGCAAAATATAATACTAGGAGGAAACGCAGGTGATTGTTTATTACATAACATTAGAAAAGTCATTAGCATGACAGCTAAAGAAGACATTATTTGACTATGTAAAAACTAAAATTTTATGTGTATCTATTAAACATGGCCATAGATATAAAGACAAATACTAAATTTTATGGCCTTGAAGACATTGACTGTATGATGCGACACTATAAGTATCACTAAGAAAGGGAAAAAAATAACAAAACTATCACACATGATAAGCCATCAATTATAAAACATGATTTTAAGGATGTGACAATGTGCCTGTTGGGATCGAGAAGATTTGGTAGCAAACTAGAAAAAAAAACAACACAGAAAAAAGTCATCTACTCACCTCTAGTGGGAAAATAACTTAGTACAATCTTTCTGGCTGCAATTTAGCAGTAATGCACCAACATTTTTAAAACATGCATCCTTTTGACCTGCAGATTTTGCTTCTTGGAATTTAAGCTGAGGAAATAATCAAGAATGTGTAGAAAGATTAAGCTACATATTTGTTCTTTGCCATAATATTTATAAAACCAAAGCATTGGAATGAGTTAAGTGTTCAGAAATCAGTTATTAGTTATACAAACTATAGTGTATCTACATCAGGGCACAGTTTCAATCATTAAAAATGATGCCATAGATGAAGATTTATTGGCGTGGAACGATCTTCACTGTTTAGATTCCATTTCTCCAAGGGAGAAAAATATGAATACACAGAGAAAAAACCCTGAAACTAAATTTATACTTGAGGAGGTTACTGAGGGTGGTGCCGTAATGAGAATTCTATTTTTCTCTTTTTTCCCCTCATATATTTTAATTTTAAAATATAATCTAGAACATCACAATAACGAAAAGTTAATTTCTACTTAAAATGAAATTTGTGCCTATAATAGATTTAAAAATTTATTAGAAATATTAAGGGGAGAATAGAGATGAAAGATACCAAAATAAAAATATGAACTGTGTCCTCGATTTTGGTCATTTGTGTAAAATCATATTGCGTGTAGTGAGCATTCTAATATAAAAGCTATTTTCTCCTTGTTTTATTTCTACTTTGATTAATAACAAGCCAAGTTTCTATGTGTGTCTTGTGTATATATGAAGACTCTTACCCCTGCAACCAAATCCAACAAGATCTTCCTAAAAATTTCAAAAACAATTCTTGGGAAATAACCAGGCTCTTAAAAATTAACAAGTATTCAGTGAAACATGACCTCGAGTGTCACATTTTAACATC
Organism: Catagonus wagneri; assembly: GCA_004024745.2. Lineage (NCBI taxonomy): Eukaryota > Metazoa > Chordata > Mammalia > Artiodactyla > Tayassuidae > Catagonus > Catagonus wagneri. The sequence continues at coordinate 2,730,616 of PVHT021183645.1, read as the reverse complement.
TGTTTTTCATGTTGTGATACTTATTTGAGATCTGGTATTATTAAGCAATGAGGAAAATATCTGACTGTTACCATAGGTAACAGGGCAGTAACTTGAGGCCAATGCTTGGTCTATATAATATAATTCAAATAAAGTCATAACATTATGGCTATAGCCTTCATTTGCCAGCATTTATACACTTTTTTTTTTTCTCTGATAAATGAACTGCTAGGCTTTCCGACTGGTTAATAATAGTACAGCTTTTGGTCTTCCATTTAAAATTGTTATCAGCAGTTTGGAGACTGTGGTATATACATAAACAGTTATAAGTGATTCTGCAGTGGCATTTTTTTTTTCCAATGAAAGAACTTTGAGTATTTAAAATAAAACTTATTGAAATGGATTCCACATAGTTGTGTTTGAGCCAGTGTCCACACTATTGCCACAAACTCTGGGAACAAGTTCCTATAATATTCGAGACTACAAAAATATTTATTTATAGACTTCCTTCTCAAAGACTATATAATATACAAAAAAAAAAAAAAACTCCACAGCTATGAAAGGAGACCACTTTGAAAAAGGTGATTGAATATAATTCCTTTAGCTGTTAAGGTTGATCTGAAGATTTCCTAGGCAGCATTCCTAAAAGGCAAATGTCATTGGGTTGCAGCACGTTTAAACTATTTAGAATCCCTTCGTTGTCCTTAGGATATAGTCCAAGGCCCTTAACAGAGCTTACAAAGCCATGCAGAATCTGGCACTTGCCAGCCTCCAAAGCTCATCTTCTCTTTCCACCTTCTCCCAGGCAGGGTTTCCATTAGGGCACTGAGTCTACCCTGCTCTCCGGCATGTAGGCCTTTGCTCAGCTGTTCTTTATGAAACTGTCTGGCCATTCTTTCCCTCCCCTGTTCTTCAGTCCAGGATTTTTTTTTTTTTTTTCCTGATCTTTATGAACTTGAGCTTCCAAATGCATAGCTAAGGTTAATTTTCCCAAATACTCAAACAATGGGTCTGGTGACAGAAATTGGGGCTTTTGACGTCCCCACTTCAGTGACTGTGTAAGAGCCCTACATAGGCACATCCTGGAGCCAGTCTGTAGCAGCTTTCTGCGCTCTGCAGATGTGTTGATGGATTAAAGCAGAACCTCAACGGTCACTACCTGTGTAAATGAGAACCCCTTGATGAAAAAAAAGGTGAGGGGTAAATCTTGCTGCTGGGAGGCACCAAACCAGATTAGCACAAAACCATGCTTTCATTTTATCCTGTGCCTCACTCTAGTGGCACTCATTCAAGCTGCATCCCCCACCCCCCCATCTCTTGAAAGGTATTATGAACTTTCCTTTAGTTAGTGTTATATTTAAGCCGTTTGAATAGTTTGCTGTCTGCATCAGGGGTGGCAGATAAGGAATGCTATCAGAGCATCTCGCTGTGAGACATAATGGTGAAATGCTGCAATGCGGGGAATTTTATTTGGGACTGCAGTTTAATAAATGATGGACTATCTCTAGGTCAAATCTAGTCCAGATCAGTCACTACCATCTGTCACCAAGCTAAAGCCAACTGGCAGCTGGTTGGTGGCCATTATGAAATCCATTAGAAATTTCAGTTCACTTCTTAATTAATGGACATACTTATGCACAGAACATTCCATAATTGACCATTTTCTTAAGCGGCTTCATTCCATTCCTATAACCTGAATGTGCTTTGCCTCTGAGGAGTATCTTCTGTTTTGCAGTTGCTACAGTAGGGGTAAAGTTTCTTCTAGCATTGTTTATGCATATGTGTACAATGTGTGAGGGGATGGTAGGCTTTGAAATTTTGTTTTGCATAGCTTGAAGTAGAAAAAAAATGATTCCCAATGGGACTTCTAGAGTTGGATGCATTTCAAGACTGCCCTTTTCATAAGAGATTTTAGTACTGCATATATAATTCTATTCCCAGATGAGAGCAGGCCTTGTAGAAAGAAGCCTATGACCAAGAAAACCTATCCACTTAAATACAAAGAAAAGTGGCTTATGTTTGGGGCCATTTTTCCAGTCAGTTCTTATTTTATCTGAACGATTCCATCCACCACAAATTGACAGAATAGAGAACTTCCTCTTTTGGGGTTGTCAGCAAGCACATTTTGCTACCACTAGGTTCTCCTAAATTATAAGCACAATGAAGAACACCAGTTGGGGAAAAAAATTAAACATAAAGAAGGCTGACAGCTGTGCAAACAAAAGAAGGATGCAGCTCTTCAATTTAAAGAAATTCTAGCTCACTCTTATACTATAATGCAGGAGAGTCTCCTGGCAGAGTCATATTTTTGCTCTATTTTTGTATAATAAATACACATATAATCAAGTGAAAATAGACCTTGGTGCAGTGCTCAGCCATTCCCATGCTGTGACGATATAGCTCATTTAAATGCTCCTTGGGAATGCTGGCTCGTTCAGTGAGAAAGCAGTCAGTTTTAGACCAAATATAGTCAATTCCAAAAACCAGTCTAACCACTTGCACGGAAATGAGTCTTTGACGTCTCCCCTAGTTGTTTTGGAATCACGTCGACAGGAGCAGAAGATAGAATGGCCATTCTAAAACCATATGATTACCCAGTCCAGATATAGTGGCCCTGAAGGATCACTGATGAATCTGCATTTTCTTAAGATGCCTGTGGTCCTCTGAACAGGACCTTCTGGAGGCGGGATTAGAGGGGGTGCTCTCTTGGGCTCTGACCATATGGTGTATGATACTGTGAAGATCTCAGGCTGGGATGGTGGCAAAGGGCCAGGGAGGGTTCTATTCCCCGTAAACCTGTGCACAGAATTTTCACCCCTTGTGCAGCTTATGAGCCTGGAACACAGGCTCTGTGCAGTGGTCCTGCCAAGGCAAGAGTTTCTCCTTAAAGGAATTCACTTTACGAGGAAAGTAAGTCAGATTTAGGGGGGGCTACCCCTTTATTTTGCCCATAAACCTTGATGATTTATGCAAGTAGCACTGGAGGAGAGACATCTGGGCTCAGGATGTCACTCTTAGTGACTAACCACATAGAGCTTCTTCTTCCTGGTTTGACAGTCTGTGAATCATGGGCAAGGCTCAGTGACGTATTTACTGATTTCCTGTATCCAATGAATGAGACAAGTAGAAGTTAAAGGAAAACTGAATCCAAGTCTTGGTGTATTTTTTGTTTGTTTGCTTTGTTTTGTTTTTTAGGGCCAAACGTGTGGCGTATGGAAGTTCCCAGGCTAGGGGTCGAGTCGGAGCTGCAGCTGCCGGCCTATGCCACAGCCATAGCAATACGGGATCTGAGCCACATCTGTGACCTACACCACAGCTCATGGCAACACCGGATCTTTAATCCACTGAGAGAGGCCAGGGATCAAACCTGCATCCTCATGGATACCAGTCAGGTTCGTAACCTGCTGAACGACAAAGGGAGCTCCCCTTCATGTGGTTTTCAACCTACCAGGATGTGCAGTGAGAACAGTGCACCAGCGTACAGGTGTGAATCCAGGGTGTAAGCGTCCTGGCAGGTGAGGGCCTACACAGCTCGTGTCTGTTTCTGAGGGGTTTTGGTGTTAGCTTTACTTAAACCAGTGGTGATTAAGTTGGCTATGCTTAAGCCCGCTGTGATTAGGTTGGCATTTAAAACACAAAGCAAAACAAAACAACCAAAAATCCTCTTAGCATTTTTAAAGCCTCCTCAAGCCAACCTAAAACAAATCACAAATCCCTGAAAGGTACTACTCTACATCTATCATTTGGGAAACTGGTCCAAACAGATAATTTAATCCTCTTTCCTAGAAAGTCAACATTTTGAAGCTTCTTGGCTCAGAGAGGAAACTATGAAAATCATAATACTATGCATTTTAATAGTTTCATACACTTTATAAAACTGCTGCTCTCTGATCCATCATGCCAGGAAAGACAGAGAAAAGTAGATGTTCCTGAAAGATGCTTGGCTTCTAATTCTAAAAGGCTCACATGTGGAAGTTTATATTTACTTGAATGTTCTCCTTCAGATAAACAATATAATAACAGATTTTCCTTTAGTTGAAGATGATGTATTTTAGCAAAATTCAATTATTCTGAATCCTCTATATTTGAGTGTAGCCTAAAATTAGAAAGGTTACAAGGAAGAAGTAAAGAAATGCCATTAAATTACCTTTTAATGCAAATCTTGCCCAAAGGTAGTTTCTGAAGTGTGTGTGGGGGGGTAGTAGCCAAATGTTATCTTTTCCAAGTTTTATTCTTAAGGGGTTAGACATTCTAGAAGGATATTGTCATCATTAAATAAACCAGTAGGTTTAGAAATGCCTTATTAGGAGATATGGATTAGTAGAGCCACTTCGGGGTCATGACCAAAAGAGATGGCTGACACACATTTTTAAACATCATATCTCTGTAAAAGAAATTTTTCTCTTGGTTTGAACATGAAAGGAGTCAGTAAATAACTCTTGAAGGCAGGAAAACTACAGTCCATTTCTATATAGTGTACATACAATACATACATATTTCTACCTAAGGTGAATTACCCATGTTCCTACTTTGCTTTGCCTACCACATTTTTTTAAAATGTGGTGAAGTGTTCCCCTCCTGTTTTGACTTGGTCAATAAAAATGTCCGTGTGACACCTTGAGATGATATCCTTCAATCTGATAGTTATTTATAAACTGTGTAAATCATAAACAGCATCTGTACTTTCAAGTAGTGCTTGCCATCGGAAATGAATCTACCAGCATTGCCGTATAAGTTATTTGCTTCTGAGATCAGCTAGCTTGGGATCCAAATACAGAAAGCAAACCAGCAGAGTTTTCTATGAACTTTTTATAGGACTATTGAAACTTCGAGCTAACCAAAATAATAAAACGCTCCTGAAGTATTGTGAGAAAATTGGGGGTCACACCACTTCATAAGGACATCAGGGGTATTTCCACGAGACTGGAACTTGGACACTCAAGTAGTGCTGGACACAGTACGATCTCTGAATTCAGCAGGAGGCAGGTAGGCAGGGATCTCTTTGTCTCTCCCCTATCCAGCAGGCATGGGGGCTGCTCCTTCTTTCCCTTTTGTTTCTATTTGCAGAAAGATGTGAAAAGCACAGGTACCTAGTTGATTATTGGGCAGGTGATCATTGACCTCTAGGAGACAGGTGTCCTGTCTCCTTGAAGTCATAGTTCTTTGAAAGAGAATGAGGTTTGCTTTGATTTAGCAAAGACAGTTTCTGATACTAATTCCTGGTAATAGACTCCTACTTCTGATTCTGACCTTCCATTAAATCACAAAACCACATACTACATCCTGTTAGTTGAGACACAAATTGAGAATATCAAGCACTTAACCACTGCACACTGCAGTTGTCTACTTGCTGTCTGCATTGTCGTGATAGCGATCTCACTTCCCTCCGTCCCCAGTGCCTCTCACTTAATAGACACTTGGCAGCTGTTGCTGAATCAACAGATGGGTCAATATTTATTCCCCACCAATTTCCTAAAAGGGTGCAAAGCCATTTGTAACAAAACACGTGTGAAATAGAACAATAAAAGTAGGATAAAAAAAAGGCTAGAGGTCATGTGAAGAAAGTGAAAAAATATTTATGCCAAGGGCTAGGGCCTAGAGTGAGTTCACTTGAGCACTAGACTCAACTAAATTGAGGCCAAAAAAATGAACACATGGTTGACTATGTCATCCTCTTAAACTAAGAAAACAAAATGTAGAGAGACGATTTGTTCACGTGGGGGCATTAGTAAGTGGAGGACGTGGCACAGGTGGCTGTGGCCCCATCTGACATACTTTGCGTATGTGTGTCTGTCTGGGGTGCTTGGTCCTTCCTCTGTCCTATTAAGATCTGGGAGCAGCTGAATGTAGTGGCCTGGAATCTGAGATCCAAGTGCAGCAAGTAGTTTACTAACCTCTCCTCTGAAGTCAGTACAGTGCAATTTGAATAGGTATTATATACGTAATTATGTTTATTTTGTGTAGGATATGCTATATGAAACATATATATATGTAAATTTATACATACAAAACATGTATCTTGTTTGCATGAAATCTAAACTTCTATTGGAACCAACCTTATAGCTCTTATTTACCGAAAAAGACAAATTGGAAGCAGGTAAGGCATTCACAAACTCATTTTATTTAAGCTTCGAGAAAGTAAGAGGAAAATCCTTTCAAACATCTCTTCTGCCATCCTAAAAGGAGCCTTTGGCTGCATATGCTAGTAGCCCATTTCTACAGCCCATTTCTACAACCCTAGAAGCCCTGGGAATGGTCAAGAGAAATGCTTGACCAGAGTGGTGCCTACTCAGATGAGAGCTGCTCTGGGTTGCCTCCAGTTGCAGTTCCCCACTGCTTACCACAGCCTGGCCTTGTTTCCCTTCCCAGTATGTGCATATCAGGTGGTCTTATCATATAGTTCTGTTATGTAGTCTTGCTACTCAAGGTGTGTTCTGGCAGCATCAGCCTCACAGGGGAGCTTGTTAGAAAAGCGGTCTTGGAAATGCAAATCTTCTAAACCAGCTCTCTGAGGGATCTTATGCATTCTAGGGCCTGAAGCACTGATCAAAAGCATACTTCAGCTTAAATTAATGAAGTACTAGACGAATATGTGAATGAATAGATGACCGAAAAATGGGAGACCTTCCTTCTTTAGGATATTCTTTTATAGGTGTGTTTTATCTGAAACTATTTTTTAAGAATCCTAATATCTAAATGATACAGTATATTTTCTGTTCTGGTAGAGAGGGATGAGCTTAGAATCATCACCCATTTTTAGTCTTTTAATCTTTTGAGTTCCTGCTCACTCGCTTTTTTTTTTCCCCTTTTCCTTTTTTTAAAGATTAGGTCTTCTTTACTTTTTTTGTTTATTTTCATTGTAAACTTGTTTTTTGAAATATATTTGATGTAAAACATTTGAGTTTAAGGTATACATCATGCTGATTTGATACATTTATATATTATACTATGATTGCCAATATATGTTAGCTAACACCTCTGACACGTCACAATTATTTCTTTTTGTGGCGAGAATAATTAAGATCTAGTCTCTTAGATTTGTGTTTGTGAAGATATTTTCACCTGGATAAAACCATACCTATTAAGTAGGTCACCAACATGACACGTTAAACTGTAGAAGACGCTGGACAGTAGGGACCTGTCCTTTTCCACAACCTTTCCCAACCTTTCCATTGGTTTCTTTACTCTCTCTTTAATCTATTGGAATTTACCAGAACTTTCTGTCCTCACACTTGGTTTATATGCTCCCTCCTAAAGATAATCTCTTGAATCCTATAGTTAATAATTTATACTTATCCTAAAATCCTATTTTTCTGCAGATTTAAGTCAAATCTCTAGTTCCCAGAATTGCTGTGCTCTCGATGAATGTCCCAGACTCTCTCCATGGAGAAATTGATTTGTGAGGATAAATTTTTTAGACAAGGATCTTGCCAGAGGGATAATACAGAACTTTAAAGAGAGGGGCAGCAAGCAACTCTTGGTGAAAAAAAAAATCATAGGTAAGTTCATAACCAGGAAGGCAGTAAGTAGGAGACAGTCTAGATCAGGAGTTTGCAGCTTTGGCTCTGGCACCAGGTGATCTCAGTTCATAGCGCAGCTCTTCAGTTTAAACTGCAGAGTGACCTTAAAGAATGCATAGACCCTGTACCTCAGTTCCTTTGTAAACCCAGGATAATTGACAATGAAAGTAAATAATTCATGCAGAATGCTTGGCACACTGTACACACCCATTAACATTGACAATTATTACACAATACACAGTAATCTGTGTGCTACAGTTACTAAACTTTTTCTTGAATGTCTATAAAGGTCAACATCTTATATTCTGGCGTTGTCATTCATGGAGAGAGACACCATTTAGAGCAAAGATAAAAGAAAAGCCGAGGCTCCACCACAGCGCAGTCATCTACCAGCCCAGTTGCCAGAGTTTTATTCTGGAGAACCTTGGCCTTGGGATTCTCTCCAGCACCATGACAGCACACTCTGTCACTAACTACACAGGGGCTGCCTGGCATAGGCATTTCCACGTGAGAAACAAGCCTAACGATCAGGGGTTAGTGCTTACAGCCCAAAGGCTGTGCACTAAGAAGACAAAGCGTGATATATAAACAAGACGCAACACTTGCATGGCAGGTGAAAGATGAATGGGGTACTTAAGCAAAGCTCCTGAGACAGAGCAGTGTGTGATTGAAGGGCTGCACTGACTGTGTATATTGTGTTTGCAGATACAGGTGAGGCCCCCTGGGCTGTCAAGTGCTGAATAATATATTAGTAAGGATGGTATCACGTTATTGTCAGTGACACCTTTGTTCCCTGTTAGCTAAGGCAGTAACTTCCTCTCCATATAAGGATTTCATGACCTTTGAGGAGTTTTTTTTTGCCTTTTCACAAGAATACTTTTCCATGCTATCTACAAAGATGTCATGGTTTCTTCAGTATGAAATTTATTATCGTGTCCCATGGAAGTTATTCTTTAGCTTATCCAAGAGATATGCATTCATATTTGAGTGCAAAATCTAGTTCCCAGAATGCACAGTCTCCGTGGATATAAAGCTGCCACATTCTGGAAACTGTTTGCCAAGCAACCTTCTTCATCTTCAGCAATCAAATCCGGCCCACTGGACTGTTCTCCTCTTTCATGAGCACATTTCATTTAGGTGAGTCCCAAGGGCCTTAATAGATCTTTTTCATCATACACTCATACTTTGACAAATGTAAACCATTCCATTAAAAACGTTGTTATGCCCTTATAACTGAATGAGCTGATGTCTATGCTGGGGCTGTGCAGGAAATACCATCTCGAGTTCCTGTCGTGGCTCAGCAGGTTAAGAACCTGACTAGTAATGGAGAGGACGCAGGTTCAATCCCTGTCCTCACTTCAGTGGGTTAAGGATCTGGCATTGTTGTGAGTTGCAGTGTAGGTCACAGATGTGGCTCAGATCCAGTGTTGCTGTGTCTGTGGTGTAGGCTGGACCCCTGGACTGGGAACTTCCATATGCCACAGGTACAGCCCTAAAAATAAAAAAGAAATACCATATACTCCTGTAGGTGTGGTTTTTTTCCAAATTAGTCATCCTGTTCAGATGAGAACGGAGTTTTTCAGACTCTGATTCTTGACAATGTCACTATCAGTTTAATATAAACTTTTAAATCTAGTTCTGAATGCTCGGGTCATAAAGATGAAATGTTCAGTTATAGTAGGCAGAGAGAAAACTTTGCCTACCCTAGGAATACTGTGGCTCTAGACTACTTGGGACTATCTTATTCATACATATTTGTATCCTGCATTTTTGACTTTCCTCTGTTGTTAAATAATTTTGTGAACGTAATTTTAATAGTTCCCAGCATATTTGTATTGGTATTTATTATTCTACCTTTGGAGATTTAGTTTGTTACCAATTTGATAATGCTATAAATATGCTGAGATGAACATTTTTATGTATAAGGCTTTTTTCCTTTTAAAAAACTGTTTTTTTAGAATAGAGTCACAGAGTTAGGATTACTTAGTCAAATGGTACATTCTGAAAGTTGTTTATATATGTATGAATATATATATATATATATTTTATATACATTTCATGTATAAATATTGACTTAATCCTTCTCAAAAAGATACATACATTTAAATATTTACCTTCAAGGTAAAAATTATGTGTCTCCTTTCACCCTTGAAAGATACCTCCTTGTTTAGGACTATGCATGTTTACAAAGGTTGTAAATAAAATATGATAGTTCATTCTTGTTTTGGGCATATAGTAGCTTATTGCTTGACTTTGTTTAACTAGGATGGCTTTTTGCCAATTAAGTATATTTGTTTAGGACTAAACGGAGCTTAAGGAAAAGAGTTTCCTGAAGGAAACTGTTGTTTTCTAAACCTGAGCACATTTTTGGAATGATGAATCAGGTGCAAGGAGGATGCTGTACGAAGCATCCGTAATCTTCCTGTAGCCACAGGACTGCCGTTTGATTGCCTCTTGGGTGGTTATGGGTCTGTAGAATGGCTGACATAAAGTAAACACATGATATTGCCTCTGCATGGCAGAGGACTGACTAATCATCACATTTATCAACCAGTGTTCTGCCTTGTGGCTGTTCAGATATTGTGTATGCCACATCATTTCCTCTGTGGTTTCCTGATGCTGAAGATCTTCTCTGGTTAAACTTCTACTTTATCAAAAGTGATAACAAGTCAAACATATTTGGCATATGTGACTCTGTAATTGTTACGGAAGTAGATGTTGATGCTTTTTTACATCCTGCTGTCCCTCATATTCTTGCAGATTTACAAGGGAATGCTTTACAGCTCCAAATAAGGAGATGTCTTATTGTAACTGGATCCCATAAGAGATCTCATCTCAGTAGAATTTACAACACACTGCCATCAAGGAGGCAGAAAGCCCGCAATTAAATATTGCTTACATCTTACCATACCCGAGCTTCTCGGCAGTGCTCAAGCCAACAGAAGAGATGATGTGTTGCTTAATCATGTGGAATATTTAGTGCCCTCAATGATTCTTTCTCCTTATATTTGTGTTGCACCCAGGTCAGGAGCAAGCATTAACATGATAGAAACTTTTTCCCTCTGTTTCTGATAGTAGTCAAGTCATTTTACCGCCCCAAGGTCAGGAGCACCCAGCAGCAAGCATTAACATGATAGAACTTTTTCCCTCTGTTTGTGATAGTAGTCAAGTCTTTTTACTGCCCCAAGTCTGATCTTCATCTGTGAAATGGGACAATAACACCTATTTCACACGGCTTCCGTGTAGATAAAATGAGATGGACGTGTAGTTGCCCTGATGTGGCAGGCAATGCAAATCCCGTACACTCACTCCTGTCCTTTCTTTACGGTCATGTTGTAATGTAATGACTGCCTAATCCTGACACATCATTTGGACAATTCTGCCCGCTCAGAGAGTCCGCGCAATTTTTATGGTCATGCTGTATTTTCATCCTGACTCTTCCCCTTGTTGCGCTCTTTGGTTACTTTGTTCCCTGAAAGAGGAGTGTGGTCGGCAGTGATTCACATTTAAGTGATGATTTTTGATCAACAAGTGGACATTAAATGAGAAAAGTGTTTACTTCCATGGCATTGGATAAGATCAAGGACTGTTTCATTAAATAAAGTAGATCAGGCTATGCCCCTTAGACTGAAGCATCAGGGGAGCAGAGGACTAAATCCAGTATGAAAGATGATACAGTCACAACCTCCTGACCTGTTCTTAGAACTGATCAAAACTCACAGTTTTCCCATGGGGCAGTTGGATAATTCCTAAAAATGAAGCAATAATTTGGTTTTTCCCAAGTGAAGACAGCACACACAGTCACCCTGCTGACCGCTTCTTGAAGTAGTTCCTTTGACAAGGTTTTGCAGACCCCTGGGCTTGAGGGGAAAGAATTCTCTCTCTACTCCCCACAAAGGTTGTAGCAACCGGTTCTGGGACAATTTCATTAAAAGCCCCAATGCCAAGGAGGATTGAATTAAAGATCTAAGTCTGGACTTCTAATATCCTAACTCTGAAGTTCATAAATCACCTTTATATTTCACAGCATTCTATTATATTTTCTCTTTCATTTAATAGTTGTTATTTTTCTTATTCTCTGGACTCATAAATACTGGGAAAGTTTAGAGCACCAGATTAAGCCTGAAAAGTGTAGCTTGGAGAGGACACAATAAAGTCCTAAGGACCCCCGTTTCTGTCAGTATAAAGGATTACGTGAGCAGGGCACATCTACTAGGGCAGAAATCACTTGTAAACACTACTGCATAGAAGCAAACACTGGAACCAGCATGGACTAGTGCCTGTGGGCTTAGACTTGAATTTCCTGAGCCATACGAAATGAGGGTGGGACAGAAGTCCTGAATCACATGTTTGATGTAAGGTTGGACTTCAGAATGCAACTTGAACAGCCAAAAGTCGGCATTCTCAGTGGGTGAACCAGGTGAAAAAAACATCACTGCTGCCAACATTTAAAACCTGTATCAAAAACTGAAGAGAGAATCAGTAGGGATTCTGACCTATCAGACTTTGACTACTACAGGAACTATAGAAAGAAAAAAAAATCTCTCATGAGATGTCCTAGCCATATACCTAGCATCCTGGATATGAGGCGGAAGTTAATTCCACTTTAGGGCCTCCGAATTTACAAGCATAAAGTTTAACATGATCCCATTTTGATGGTGCCTTATTAGGATGAAACAAATGTAAATCATCTCTGGATAAAACACAGCAGCACCAATTAAACAGTCAGTTAGACACAGCATGAGAGACAAGCCATGATCTGGTACATAAATGTGAATAAGTTTTGGTTTGAGATCATTGTAGATTCTCATGCTGTTGTAGGAAATAATAGAGAGACCTCATGCACATTTACACTGGTTCCAGATCAGTAACATCTTGCAAAACTATCTTACAGCATCCCACCCAAGGTACTGACATGGATACAGTCAAGATACAGAACAGTTCCATCACAAGAATCCCTCTTGTTACCCATTTAAAGGCACACCCACCTCCCTGTCCTCCACTCCCAGCTCGTGTCTAACCTCTACCACTAAGCCGTTCTCTATTTCTAGTACTTTATCATTTCAAGAATGCTATGTAAATGAAATTATACACTACGTAACCTTCAGGGACTGGCCTTCTTCACTCAGTCTAATTCCCTCAAGATTCAAACAGGTGTGTGTATGAATCAATAGTCTATTCCTTTTTACTGCCTAGGAATATTTCTTAATATAGATGTATCACAGTTGGCTTAGTGATTCACTGGTTGAAGGACATCTGTGTTGTTTCCAGTTTTTGGCTATTGCAAATAAAGGTCTATAAACACTGAAGTGCACGTTTTTGTAGGAACATTTCCTATATCAGGGATAAATGCTTAGGTGTGCAACTTCTGGGTTGGATGCAGCTGCAAGTTTAGTTTTTTTTTTTTTTTAACTGCCAAACTGTTTTCCACAACAGTGATACCATTTTACATTCTCACCACAAAAGTATGATCCAGTTTCTCTTCGTCTGTGTTGACGTCACTTTAAAATTGTAGCCATTTTGATAGAGGTATAGTAATATCTCATTGTGCTTCTAATTTATGTCTCCCTACTGGTTAGTATTAGACATCTTTTCAGGTACTTATTTGCCATCAGTATATCCTCTTTAGTGAAATGTCTGCTTATGTCTTCTGACTATTTTCTAATTAGATTTTTTTACTGTTGTAAGAGTTCTTACAACTTAACAGTAAAAAAACACACAAACACACACACACACACACACACACACACACACACTAGATACTAGTCCTTTGTCAGATATATTGCTTGCAACTATTTCTCCAAGTCTTAGCTTTTTTCATCCCCTTAATGTGATATTTTGCAGAGTGAGAGCAAATATTTTTCTAAGGTTTTATAGTTTTAAATTATTTATGGAAGTCCATGATCCATGTTGAGTTAATTTTTGTATGAGTTGAGATGAGATTTGGGTTACAGTTTTATTTATTTTTTTCCTGTTCTTCCAGTACCACTTGTTGAAGAGTCTGTCCTTCTTCCACAGAAATTATTTTGGTATATCTGTGTGGATATATGCTTGAGTTCTGATTTATGTGTTTATCCCTCTGCAGTTATATAGTATATGGTGATTACATAGTACGCTTTAATATCAGGTAGACTGCTTCCATTTCACTTTATTATTTAAGCTATTCTAGGGCCTGTGTCTTTCCAAATGAATTTTAGAATAAACTTTTTTATAGGTATGAACAACTTTACTAGGATTTTGGTAAGAATTGCATTAGACATATATATCAAATTGAAGAGAACTGACGTCTCTATTGTCTTGAGCCTTCCAATCCAAGACTATGGTATGCATCTCCATTTATTTAAGTTCCATTTGATTTGTTTCATCAACAAGTGAGTGAGAAATAAAGCCATACTATTTTTGACTTATGTTCCAATGAAGGATTCATAGCCAGAATATATAAAGAACTCTATGAATCATTAAGAAAAAAATAAAAACAATAGCATAACATGCAAGTGACTTAAGCATTTCACTGAGGGAAATAAATAGCTATTAGGCAGAGAAAATGTAGTCAAGGAAATGCAATGTAAAGAAACTAAAAATAATATTCACTGCTGGTGGGAATGGTTGGTAAACCATTTAGAAAAATAAATTAAATTACCTAACAAGTTGAGATGCCTGTGCTGTAATTCTTAGCCATTCTAGCTTTAGGTATATATTGCATGAAGAGATGGGTTAGTAATAGCAGCATTGCTTGTCATGGTGAAATAACTAGAAACAACATAAGAGCAGAGTGAATTAATAAATTATGTTGTATTATATAATGGCATACTTTACATTAATGGCCGTAACTGGCCCATGGCCACAAGCTTCAAAACAGAGGAATCTCACTAACAATGTTAAGTGAAAAAGCAAGTCAGAGAAGAGTACATACTCCTGATTTTACTGATATAAATGTTTTAAATAGGTGAAAGCAAGTAGTAAATTTTTAGAGATATATGAATATGGAGTACAATATAAAAAGTAAAACAATGATTAGAAGATCATTCAGGAGCATGATTATCGGAGATGGAAGAGGGAGGGACTGGGGCAAACCTGAGGCTTTAAACATTTTGATAATGTTTTATTTCTTAAGCTGAGTGCTGGGACCTGAGTGGTCATTTTACCAGCACTCAAACTAAAGTATATATTATAATACCTCTTTGAATGAGTAATATATTTTAATTAGAGAAAAGAGGGAAAAGTCTGTGTCATGTGCTTCACAAAAAAGGTCAGGTTACAGTAATTGGTTCAAAAGAAATAAGAAAACCAAAAATGTCAGCATTTAAATCTGATTTCCATTATGTAAGTAAATTAGGAGATTTCATGTCAATTTTTAAATGAATTTATGTGTTATTTTTGAAATTTTTTGTCGTGGTTTTCAGAAAGAGTTGAATTAACTTTTAACTTTTGAATTGTAAGTTATGCTTTCAGTTATGCAATTTTTAAAATATTATTTTCAGGTTGTTCTCTATTAAGTTAAAGGAATGACTACACTGATAAAATGTACAGTACAATAAATGAGATTATGCCAGTGTTTTTGCTTCCTAAGATATTACCGCATGTTTTGGAAACTGTTTTCTGAGTTTCCCCAATGAAGAAGAGTGCCATGATTATTTTTTTCAAGTGTGGTAGATTTACTTTACACCTATAATGTGCGTGCCCAAGTTGTTTCTGCTGAATTCATGGGCCATCCTTTTTGGATTTTCTTCACGGTTAATGGCCGTGATCCTTGCAGAGCTTCTCAGCAGGGCATCTGGAATGATTTCAGATTTGCACATTATCTAGGACAGATTCAAGATCACCTGGAAAGCTTTAGGAAACTGAGGGGATTGCAAGGCAACAACGGAACTTGATAACTAAGTTCCTAAAGGTAGGGGAATTGGAAACCGAGGAAACAGTTTTGTGTCTAGAGAAATTTAGGGATTTATTAAAAACTTAAAACAGAGAACTCCCTTCAACTCTCCCCTCCCCATACAATGATGAAACCAACTGGAGATGCTTGCTACTTAATTAAATAAAATAAATAAATTTAGTTCAGTAAATCCTATAAAATATTATTGATCCCCTACCACATAGCCTCAGATGATGTTCCAGGCACTTGAAATGTAGCAGAGAAATAAACAGATATAATGCAATAATAATAGGCCATTTAATTCAGTTTATAGGATTATAAGCGTCTAGAGGGCAAGGATGACCTTGCTTGTTCTATGACCCAGTTTTTCCTTAGCACTTAACACTGCTGGTACATTAGTATGCATTTAATACTTACTATTAGTCATTACCGTTAATATATTTAACCTTTGTTTTTTGCATGAATGAATGTGCCCCAAAGCCACATGGTTCGTCCTTGGAGGAGCCAGAGCTTGAACCTAAGTCTATCAATAATGATTAACAGTTGTCATATATTTTGAGCTACTCTGTCCAAGGCACCATGCTCACTGCTTTACACTCCTCATCTCACTTAATCCTTACAAACTCCCGAGAAAGAGGTATCATTGTCTCCTTGTGACTGAAGAAGATTCTGAGCCTCAGAGGACTTTAGTGACTTGCCCAAGGTTACCGTCTAGGTCTCTCCCTTCAAAATCTGAGCTAGGCTGGAACCAAAAATCCTTCCTCTTTCCATAGCCTTTGTTTCGGTCATAGCCAGAACATCCTTGGCTTCCTAGAAGGGAGCAGTCCAGTTGATTAATTAATTGGGCTGCATGGTGCCAAGCAATCTGTTTGGTGGATTATTTTTTTTTCCCCCAATGAATTGACTAATTTGTTTTACAGAGTTGACCATATCAGCTATTTTAATTTTAAATCAAATTAGGCTCATCTATTTTTTTTCTTTTATAAAGTCTCCAACTGGCTAAGAGTTTAGGGTCATACATGTGTAAATTATAATTCAAGGTCAGCCACTTATTAATTATGAAACCTTGGGTGAGTACTTAACCTCTTTAGGCTTCCATCACTTTATCAGTAGAAATGCAGGTGATAGTAATTCCTACCTACTCGGGTTAATTCTCTCAGTAAGAGGATTAAATGGAGGTAAGAGCTTTAGCTCCTAACATAATGCCTTAACCTTAAGGAGTTTTGCTTAGTAATAACTGTTGTTATTATGTCATTGTAATTTATCACTGTAATTGTTAACCCAGTGTTTTATTTCAATATTATCTTTGTTCTGTGACTTTCACTAACCTCTTTGACCTACCTCTTTCAGTTTCCTTCCAAGGCGGACAAAGTTACATGTTGCTCATTGAATATTACTTCTTTGTTATGGAACTTAAACTGTGTGGTAAAAGTAGGCCCAGGTCTCTTATTGCCTGCCTTCTAATTACAGTCACTTTGAATGCCAGTCCATTCATCTTTTTTACTCCTAACCCTTTCATATCGTCTCGTATATGGCACTCTATGGTGTTTGCCAACTAGAATGAACAGGTCATGTCTATTGATAGTGAATGAATAGATCAGTTCTCTATTGTGTGTCATTGTTAATTATGCTGATATTTGAAGTGGTCTTTACACATATCGGTCATGTCCATCATTTAATACTGGCACTTATCTTTTTTAATTTGAATATAGCTTGCTAATTCTACTCGAATCAAATCTTTCACCTTCCTGTATACTATGTATTGATTTTTATTTTTTAAAATTTTTTTACATTTTTTCTTGCTATTGCTATATGACAGACTTTTTCCTGCCACTCCTGCTATAGGACTTTATAAAAAGACTTTCTTACTTTCATTTAAATTTTTATTTCCCACATCACTTTAAGGTATACATTTTGCTCTTTCCCCATCATTAATGCATCACCATTTAACTCTGTCATTAGGCTGTCAATCTGTAAACCTCTTGAATAGGAAAGAGAGACCTTATTTTAAATAGGTCTGATACTTTGCTGAAGAGGTTGGTGCACTGTCTCCTATTTTATTCTTGTCAAGAATAGGCTTTTGAAATTTCAAGAAGAAATGAAATTTTGAAGAGCTACCAAGCCATGAAGGAGCTAAGGAGGATAAAATAAACAAAAGGAGCACAAAATCCACACCAGGTCCCTGGCCTTATTTTAAAATAATTAAATATGCAAGGAAGAATATTTGGAATGTCCAGACTGAGGATCCAGGAGTGAAATGTCCTTAAGGGAAAATGGCAGTTGAAAGTCCCGAAGCCTGAGGCCCCCATTTGATTGTTAGTGGCCAGAATAGGAAACATTTTTCCATTTGAATTTCTAGGTTAAGGTACTAGAGATTGGGTGGTTGCACCTGGATGAGAAAAGGAAAAGGGAACATTTAGTGACTCTTCCTAAAGGAGTGCCATACAAACAGTGGTGCACAGCCGTCCCTACATTTCTGGTGAAGTCAGGGTGGGACCTAGGCTTGAAGTACAAGAGAGAGTTATGTTAAAATCCAGACAGACTGCCTGGGTTCTGAGATTCAGGAGTATGCTCTTAAGCAGAGCAGGACTTGCCCCGCAAACAAGGCTGGAGAGTTTTCCAAGATTCCAAGTGATCAGGCAGGGTTTCCAGGCACAAGCATTGTCACTGAGATCATCTGACCTGGTTCGTGCAGAAAGCCTGTGAATGTTATGGACCTCAGATTTCACAGAGAAAAGTGGGTGGCAACCAAGCAGGCGAAGAAGTCAGTTCTTCCTGAAGATAGGGGCTCAGATGAGCCCGTTTGCCTCATAATTGTGCAAATGCTAGAGCAAATGAGAGACTGCAGTTACCTTCTTTTGCAAGCATAAGAATTTCTATTCCTGCTTAAAAGGGAAGGATGTTCAATGCAAAGGGAATTGATACGGTTAGATGAGCAGGTTTCAGACTGGGAATATCACGTACAGACCACAGTGGGGGTGGGACCGAAGCAGGTACACTCTTTAAGCTGCTTCCGTGAAACACTTCGATCAACTGCTAGCTTTCACTTTTCAAAACTTTGACATATGTCCCTTGACCTTTACCAACTACCCTTTCACGTTTGACACTTAACGTTTGCTACATGATTAAAATTCAGCGTTAATTAATTTGAACACTATCAGTTAGGTTATATTTAGCTGAGAACACTCACTTTTGTCTTTTGTGAGTAGCACTGCAGCGTTATTACAAAGAGGTAGTCAGGAGGGCAACAGAGATACGAGAAGAGAAGAATGATTCAGTGTGCAGATAATTGTTTCGAGTGAAATTTAGCGTGGTATTTTTGTTCCTGTCCTCAGTAGAACTGAGATTTAGCACCTCGCGTTGGCATTTAGCCCCCACCCCCACAAAGGAGGAGGCTGTGCTGGGCGGGTGCTGAGAATGAGCCACAGCAGAATTAAATTATAGCACAGTTCTAACACCGGCAAGAATTTTCCCTGGCCAGCGCTCAGGTGCAAAGCTGGTGATTCCAAAAGAACGCTAAGGCGTCCCGAGAAAGGCCCTCCGTCTGGTGTGACATCACCCCTAGCGAGGGGGTTTGACCTGGTTGTGGGAAGAGCGTGGCCCCCCAAAGCGTGACCATCCCTAAAGAAAACAGGGGAAGTCAGAATATTAATAGCAGAGTGACTGTTCTCACCCTAAAAAGAAGTCACCCGGGAGGTTGTCCGATGGGTGGCTTATTCCGTAATGGGACAAAGAAGCTCCCTGGAAATGGATAAAACGAAGAAATGTGACCTCTTTCCCTGAGTTTTCCAAGTGAGAAGACATTTTTATCAGTTTATTTCATACCCTTTTGCTCTGTGGAAAGATTACTATAAGGATACGGATAGGCAAAGCTCGCTTTTACCTAAAGTTCAAAAGCCTGCTACTCTCTGGGATTTTAGCATGAACTTGTGGTCACTGTACACTGAAGTAACTTCTGTCCTTCAGGTTCACGTACAGGACAGGAGGAGCTCTGCATTTGGTAGACAGTGCAGGTGAAGCATGAGTTGTATGTAAGTCACTGTAGACACAGTAACAGTAATAGTACATTGAATTTGGGGGTTCTTGGAAACCATTTATGCAGGTAGCCCCCAGTTGCTAAAAACCAAACTAACAAGAGAAAACACCTTGACAGCATTTCCACTGGTGCACGACAGAACATTTTGTCTCCAGTAATTCAACTCAGGTTCTAGAATCTAGCTCCATGCCCTCATCCTCTGCCTACAGTTGGAGGGCGCTTAGTCTCTGGCGGGTTTTGTCTTCCTGTCCATCCCATGGAAAAAACTTCAGCCTCTCTATGCCAAGGATTTGAGTAGCTCTGTTTCAGCAGTCAAGTGATTCATCATCCAGTTATATTTCTGCTGGTTGGACACTTGATAACTGCCTTGATTCTTAACCCCAAAGTCAAGTCTACATTATATTCTTGGTAGGACGCCAAATACTTCTCTAGGTCCAGTGCATGAGAACCAGATCAGCCCTCTAGAATGGGGTTTCTGGCTTGTTTCTCCTCAGTTGCCTCCTCCCCAGTGACTCTAGGGTAGAGAAGTCCTAGTTATGAAACCTAGTCTTCTAATGAAGATCTCATTAGCACTGAAAACATCTCTAGTTTCAGTCTCCTCCTCAGGCCTCTGACCTGAGCCTACTCTGGGCTCCCTGTCAGCTGGCTCTGCTCATTGCTTGTCTCAGTAGCTCGGATCTGTCCACTTCCAGTGGTCACTGGGCCTTCTGGGCACTCCGATTCACCTTTCAACCCTGACTGACTTTCCACACCTTGCACTGAATAAAGGGCCAGGAGAACATGAGCCACTGCAGTGGGCTCTTCTGCTCCAGGTCCTGTTCCTCCCACTCTGTCCTCCTGCAGTGACCTTGGCCACATCCTGCTGTGAGTCAGTGCAGGAAGAGGCCGAGCTTTAATATTTAGAGGACTAGACACAGATTAAAGGGAGGAACTCATACCCTATCTTTAGGAGCAAGTAAAATTTTTAAGAGTGGGAAGACTTTATCTGAATAGAGTCTGCTAGCCCGTGAGTCTTCTGATTCTTATTGGCTTTGCTTGGTTTAATACAAGGTAGAAATACTTTAACCTCAAACAAATGTTTTCCTTCAAATTAACATTTCAAAAATCTCTGTGTTTGGTAATAGCTTGCTTTCTTCAACAGGCTGAACAGGTGCTTTTCCATATCCCTTGAGGCTGAAGAGCATTTTAGTTTGTAAGTTATTTTTCTCTCTGTTTTTACCTTTTAAGGTGTTACACAACGGCCTCATTATGGAGATGAAGCATCCCATTGCGGGGAAGATAGCAGTTCCAGGTTTGAACATTTTTATTTTCCTTTTCACCTTCCTTCATTAACTGTTCCCTGCACCGATCACTGCAGGTAGCTGGTGGCCCCCCTGAGCTACTTGTCAAGACATTATCCCAGCTTTTCCTTCTGGATAAAAGGGGAGCCCTACAGTCATACCCACAAGCGTGTTTGCTGAGGCAATGGACTTGTGTCTTCACTCTAATGAACGTCAGGTTGTCTGGGTGACACAAAAAAAAATGGCTTCTATTACCCACCTCCATTCTGTGTGATTGTGTGCTCACAACGAGTGTTTTATGTCATTGCCAACAAATAGATATGGAACGTGTTATGAAATTACTCTCGGTTCGGGTGAGAATGAGAAAGCAAGCCTGGCGTGACGGGAGAGAGGTGGTGGCCAGGCAAGGCTACTGACTGCTCAGGCCAGGACTTTTTTTTTTTCTCTGAACTATGGCTTAGGGTATGAATCTTAGTTTTGTAGATTAAGAAATTCATGTTTTCAGTAAACCCAGGATGTATTGAGTTTTTACAAGTTGCCTCATACTGAACAAACTCACTGAAGACATGCTGGCCTAAGCCAAAATGGCAACTTTTTCACTTCTGGGGAGAGTGGTCTTCTGGAGAACCAGAAGACTCATGCCTGCTCTTAGAACATCGAAACTCTAGTGAGAGCTTACGACCAGCCCGTTTCCTCGCGTACACTTCACTTCTTTAGTGATCACGATGTCGCCTGTCCTCAGATATGCTGTCTCCCCTGTGGACATTGCTGGAAAGACACTCCACCTTCTTATCCAATGGGTCCCTATTTTCTAGACTATACACAAATCATACCCTTATTTTTTTTCTTTTCTTCTGACAGAGAATAATGGAATTAGTTAGAATGTGACTTTGGTCATTGTTTTCCTGACACTATATCCTGGTTACCTTAGTTGAAGTTTGGATATTTCCCAAATCCTTCAGTTACCTCAGTCAAATAGCATAAGTATTTATTTACTTCTCTAGGTATCGGATCTCATTTATTGAGTAACTTCTATTGTTCAGTTGGGTCTACTTTAGTCCACTTGTAAGATTTGGGATCGGCTAGATAATGATGTCCCAGAACAGATCAGATCATGGCAATTGACCAACCAAAGGAATAAGAAGAGGGAAGCGTGATGAATCATGCAAATTGAAGGAGAAAATTCTGATATTCAGGAGCATGAGGAACATTATGTATGAATTAAGGGAGGTAATTACTAAGAGAGAACGGGTGTAAGCGTATCAGAGACTGGGATAACGTGTTAACAGGGAAATGCAGTATGGTGTAGAAAAGTAGTGAGGGAGTTCCCTTATGGCCCAGCAGGTTAAAGATGGGGCGTTGTCACTGCAGCGGCTTGGGTCGCTGCTGTAGTGCAGGTTCGATCCCTGTCCTGGAAACTTCCACATGCCATGGGTAGCCAGAAAAAAAAAAAATTAAAAAGGAAAAAATAAAAGTAATGGGAAAAAAGGATGTTGATAAAAGCTAAGAAAGTCATTTATTCATTTATGTCATTGTGCATATATTTTGTGCCAGGCTTTGGGTCCTGAGAATGCAAAAGATAAACCAGGCAGCTTAGCCTTTGGCCACGTGGAACTTATGTTCAATGGAAAACTATATAATAAAAGCAACAAGCAAGCGTTCCTATAACTGTAAGTCATGATAAGAGCAAAGAAGGGGAATGGACAGAGTGCTGTCATAGAGAATAATGGGAACAGTGGAGACCCTCATTAGACTGGGTTGATTAGAAAAAGCCTCTCTGAGAGGATGACTTAGACACTGAGAACTGAACGGTAATTGAAAGATGATTTTTGAAGAGGGAAAGAGCCTTCCAGCAGAGGGACCAAGTGAGAAGACTGAGGTGGGAAGGAGCTGGGTATGTTTTCAACCAGAATGAACAGTGAGGAAAGAGGGGCAGGGGTTGAGACTGAAGAGAGAAGCAGAGCCTGGAGGCCCCACCAAGTTTAGTCTTACTCTAGTTTTAAGCAGGGGAGTGAGATGACACAAGTTATAACTTAAAGCAGGGAGTTAAGTTAGGAAGTCATTACAGGAGTTCAAGTGATGGCTGGTATCTTAAATTAGGGTCATGTAAGAATGATGAACAGACGGGGGTAGTCAAAACAAAATAAGTAATCATAGCGCTTTCAGTCTGAGATGACTTTAAAAAGCCTTTTGTCCAGTAGTTCTTCACTTTACTTTTTAAACAGTGAAAGTGATTTTTCAAATGTAGATCTGTTACTGTCTGCAATAGATCAAAACCAAATTTTTGGTCACTAAGTTAGCACTCCAGTTCT
Organism: Catagonus wagneri; assembly: GCA_004024745.2. Classification (NCBI taxonomy): domain Eukaryota; kingdom Metazoa; phylum Chordata; class Mammalia; order Artiodactyla; family Tayassuidae; genus Catagonus; species Catagonus wagneri. The sequence continues at coordinate 2,707,616 of PVHT021183645.1, read as the reverse complement.
TTATTTTTTTCCCCCGGCATTCCTCACGCTGCAGTCCTCCAAACACCTCCTTGGAACCATGGGCCCTAAAGAACAATAGAAGAACCTCTGATCTAGTTTAATTCTGCAAGTTTACAGATGAGGTCATACTGTCATTGATAGCCCCACCCCATCAGAGGATAAGGTAAACATTTGAGAGGTAATACATTTATTAGAATGATAATAAGAAAAAAGTCAGAGGCCAACCTAGAATGAACTCATTGGGCATAACATTCTCTCAGTCAGTTGGATATGAATTTACTGACTTTGCTGGTAAATCAATAATCAATCTCAGGAAGAGAGAAATTTCTTTTTTCAGATTCCTAAAGTTGAACAATACTCCTTTTACGCACTTTGACTTATAAATGTATCAGTTAGCTATTCTCACAATAATGCTGTGTGACAAACAACCACAGAATTTCAGTGACATTTAAACATAAGCATTTATTTCTTCCATGCATGTGGACTGGGTGGGGGTTGGCCAGTCCAGGCTGGCTTGCTTAGATGGCTTTGCTTCTAGGTGCAGTAATGGCTGGGCTGGACTCCAGTGTGAGGTAGGCCCAGTTCTGCTCCATATGTCTCTCATTGGGTCCCATGGCAATGGCAGAAGAGCAGGAAGGCAAACAGAAACCCCAGTGCCACTTAAGACCTTTTGTAGAGCTAGCTGACTCTTCTACCCAGAACTCATTGGCCAAAATAAATGTTAGAGTGTATCCCAAGTGTTGGGGAAATTTATCTCTCTTTTTAAGAGAAACCACAAAATTATGTAGTGAAGGCATGGACACTGGGAGGAGTGAATAGCTAGGGCCCAAAATTCAACTTACCACAATAAAACTCTCAGTTCTACAGATCTCTTTTTGTTACTATTTGTACTTTTTTATAGTTGGTTTAGAGTGTTCTGTTGGTTTCTACTGTACAGCAAAGTGACCTAGTCATATATATATATATATATATATATATATATATATATATATATACATATATATATATACATATATATATATATATTCTTTTTCTCACATTATCCTCTCATGTTCCATCACAAGTGACTAGATATAGTTCCCAGTGCTATACAGCAGGATCTCATTGCTTATCCATTCCAAAGGCAACCATTTGCATCCATTAACCCCAAGAGCCCAGCCCATCCCACTCCCTCCCCCTCCCGCTTGGCAACCACAGGTCTGTTCTCCAAATCCATGAATTTCTTTTTAATCTCCTTTTGCAATCTCTTTTTTCTCTCTTGGAAAATTTTATTTTTGTTTCTTTAATTTCTATAGGGCTTAGGCATCCTTTTGGTATGTCTGTCTCGGTGACTTGCCTTATTCTTTCTACGGAATTGCCAGTATAGGAAGTCTCTGATATGAGATGAAATGGATGCATTTATATTATTTTTGGAATTAGTGTCTTTTGAGTTCTCACTCCCCAGGAGGGGAAGAGAGAAATCCACTCATAAACATCATAGGAGAAGTTGCTATTGTATCTCTTAGTTCAGTGTATTCCAGTAAGAGGCCACCCAGACAGGACAAGAGATATTAAATGCAAAGAGGATTTATCAGTAAATAATTAAAATATTTCCCATGGATTATCCTTTTCATTGATTTTATTTACCAGTTATTGTTCTGCCTTTCTTTGTAAGGAATGTCCTCGTGGGAGACCATAGAGATAAATCAGTTTCTCCCACAATGCCTCACGGAAGCAAATCTGCTAAAATAGGAAAGTCAGGTAGAGTTAAAAGTGATTTTATGCTGCACTTTTTTGAGTTGGCAAAAAAATTTGTGGAGACACATTTCTGAATTCCTTAAATATAATTCTCCAGATTTATACATATATCTGCATCTTTATATTTACAATGAAAATCATAATTACAATTGCTTATTTATATATCCTTTTTTATTAATGAGCTTCTTGTGAACAGTACCTAATTTTCTATACATTACACTAATTTGCCTGAAGGAGTTCCTATCTTAGTCATTATTAGAAACTTGCCTCTTGAAGAACAATATTTTTTATCGCATCTTTTTAGGGATGTATAAATCCACAACATTCCCTCAGATTCACTTAGCAGGAGACTGCTAATTGATTAAAACATTAAAGACATTTATCCACAAATGTTGACTATACTTTGAATGGGAATGGGGAATTATTTACCGATTCAAAGTTCCTGTTTGCTACTTAGAAATTACTGTCAGCACTTAATAAATACATTGTTCTAATATTTGTAACCATTGCCAATATTAAAATAACCTAGAGTCTCCACTGTAGCACAGTGAGTTAAGAATCTGACTGCAGTGGCTCGGGTCGCTGTGGAGACATGGGTTCAATGCCTGCCCGGCTCAGTGGGTTAAAGGATCCAGGTTGCCACAACTATGGCGTAGGTCACAGCTGCAGCTTGGATTCAATCCCTGGCCTGGGAACTTCGATATACTGTGGGCATGGCCATAAAACAAAAATAATAAAATAAAATAAACCAAGTAGTAGAGTCCAACTATCTCCTTTATTAATTTACATCTATTTTAACATGCTCCCTTTTCATATCACTTCCCACCACCTCCAATCTGTAGCAAGCAATTAAGAAAGAAATTTCATTTATGTATATACATGTCATAGTTAAAGCGTGCAAACTAGTTAAAGCTCATTTTCACTAAATATGAATTGTGGTTCTGCTCATGCTATTGTTCTTTTTTATTACACTGTTTATTAAACTACTCTCTCATTTGACCTTTAAAACCTGTTTTACAGTTAAAGGTAGAGAGATACAAAGAGAACCGATTATTAGTTTTAGAATATAAATGAGAAAATACGTTGTATCTCTCTTGACCAAGCTTTAGTAATCTGGTGTTGTGAGTTCCCAGTGAGTGGAGTGGTTCATCATTAGTTCAGTGACAGAAGTGTCAGGACGTTTGGCACAATGTCCTGATTTTTTCATAATTAACTAAGATAACGAAGTTGAGTGCTTAAACTTTAAACACACCCCCGCCCACTGACCTCACTAGACCTGCCGTGTTCCACATGCTATAAGAAGCTCTGCTCATAGGGTTGTACCCAGGACCAGTCTAGTCTCTTGGAGCTTGCAGTTTGCTAGGGAAGGCTTTGTTATTCTGAACAATAAATTCAGAAAAGTGGGATGAGCATTTCCACGGAGAACGAGAGGCTACAGCCACAGGATGACCCGAAAGCACAGCTAAGGGAGACCTCGCCTACTGTGTGGGATCAGGAGAGGTGTCCCTGAGAATGGAATGTGAACAGACATGCAGACTGTGACCTGTTGTCACAGCTGGGCCAGACTAGTGTGGGCTGAGGGAGTGATGCGGACGTGCTGAGTGTAACGCTGGAGGAGCTGAGAAAGGCCTGGCAAGGAGGTGACCCTGGAGAGGGAGCCGGAGGCCAGGAGGATTAGACCGAAAGTAGAGCAAAGAATCGCATCACAAACAAATCAAAATGTAATGGAGGAGTTCCCGCCATGGCTCAGTGGTTAACTGAACCCGACTAGCATCCATGAGGACGCAGGTCGATCCCTGGACTCGCTCGGTGGGTTAAGGATCCAGCGTTGCCGAGAGCTGTGGTGTAGGTCTCAGATGCGGCTTGGATCTGGCGTTGCTGTGGCTGTGGTGTAGACCAGCAGCTACAGCTCCGATTTGACCCCTAGTTGGGAACCTCCATATACCGCAGGTACAGCCCAAAAAAGACAGGGAAAAAAAAAAACAAACAAAAAAAATAAGGGAGATCTATGCCAAGGCCTCAAATCTCCACCATCTAGAGGTGAAGTAGGACCCGGAGGAAGAGCTTAGGAGGAACCTCAGACCTGGTTTGACAGTATTCTCACCGCCTGCTTGTCCAAGGAACTTCTAAAACACTTCTAATTCCATTGAAAATGATTATAAAACTTAGAATGTCTTGAACATTAAACTATGAAATTGATAAAAAATCCATGTTGGCCATACTTACTGAAATAAAAAGGAGTATTGAGTGTGGAATATTCATACCACATTTCCTCGGTAGGAGATTGGCCATTATATAAGTGTCACCGTATCTGTGACTTTATTAGGAAGATCCGACATTAGTTAGCACCTTCCAGAGGAATGACAGTTTCACCTAGCCATTCACCGTTTGCATCTTCTTATACTACTGCTGGCCTCTGGCCTTTTAGAGCAGAACGCATCGTCCTTCTTGGACTAGGTAGGTGCCAAAACAGCCTTGGTGCTGAGTTCCATACTTCAAAGGATGTGACTGAAATGGAGTTTGATGTGTAACCCTAAAGATTCTCACCAAGCCTTTTTCAGATACTCCCCACGAATGTGCACGGTGGGTGTTCAATTGCAGCAGCACCTCTGGGAAGTGATGAGTGTGTCAGGGCTGTGAGAGGGGATAGGTCTTCTGTCATGCGAAGGGATTTGCAGCTGAATAACCCTTTCATGCTGACCCCCCCATCTCTGTTTTCCAAGTTCTTTTTTTTTTTTTTTTTGGCAAGAAATAGATTTATTGGGATAGGATGTTTGTGAGAGATGCAAGCGGACAGGCAAGGAAGCTCTGCCTCCAAGTTCACTTAAATAAAACTTTTAAGGGCTTTTTTTCCCCCAAAGTATTTTAATATTCTTATTAGCTTGTTTAATATTGAATATTTAATATTCCATTTTTAGCTAGTGGGCGTTGGGTGGAAGAAGAACAGTCACCACTATGAATTAATGTAGCACAAAGCAAATTATTGGAATTTTGACATTTGGATTTTAATAGTTCCTCTTTGAGAAGTTGAATGCAATTCTTTATTTGATTATCTAACATGCTGTATTTCTGAATGTTTTGCAAGACTTTTTATAAGTGATCATCTGAAACACCTTTCTTTTCTAAGCTCCTGAAGGGCAAAGATGCTGTCATTTTAAATCTAAGCAGCATCCTCTGTACCAATGAAGTATGGAATAGACATTTTCTGGATAATGATTAGGGAAAAAAACCTCTCGGATGAAAAATAACTAAAAAGATGATTTGTGACAATTTAAAGCAGTATCCATTTTTTTATGGACAGACTGGCTACCTGTGGAAGCTATCTGGGAGATTTATTTTACTTCTTTAGTTTGTTTCCAGTTCGAGGTACCTAGATTAAATGGAGTGGCCACCTAGTCTCTTGCATGGTTACAAATCTTCCTCTTCTGTGCTATGTAAACCTTCAGGTTGCCCTGTTAATTTCAACTTTTTTCTTCCATTTACGGAGAAAATTAGATGGCATTGTTGAAATCCAAATCCTTAAAGTTTAAACTTGTGTAATGGATAATAGCAATGGGGAAAGCTGTCACAAATCTTACTCAAGAAAAAGAAAAAGGGGAACAAAAGTTTCAGCGTCTTTCCCTCTAGAAAGTTTAAATATGTTGATCCTCATAAGGAATCCTAAGTAAAACCCATCTGAGAGTGAAAGGTGAGATAAGTTATTTCTCCCAGGTAGAAAAATCTTTCGGATGACAACAGGAAGAGTGTGTAAAGTTTTCACATTGTGTATAGTGCATAATCTGTCTTCTAGAAAGAGCATACTCCTTCAGGGACCAGGCTAAGCTGTAAAAAGAGGAAAGAGATGAAAAGAAGGTTCTACAGTCTGTCAACAGAATGAGAGAAAGCTGGCAGGGAAGTGAATTTTCAAACAGGCTAGCCATGGTACTTCCCAAAGTCCTCCATTATTTTTAACTTGATTAAAACCCTTAGCCCGTGGCAATGCACCGAGAGTTAAATAAATCAGTGTATTCTCAGAGGAGTTGACACTGAGTGCCTGCAGCCCTCTCTGGAAGTCCCGTTACCGTGAGGCGGGGTCGTAGATGTTGTTACTGTTCAGTGAGAAATGAATAGCACAGTGCCTTTCCTTCCTAGGAGAGCAAGGAGGAAACAGGAGTAAATAGCGTCCCCAGGAATGTCTTTCCATCAGGAACTGGAGAAGCCCTAAGAGCCAAGTTACTGTCACTGATATGACTTAGGGATCTCCATCAACTGTGCTTATCTGTGCCTCGAGGAAGAAATACTTCGTGAGAGCTGGACTTTCATGCTCAGGGAATTCATGTTCCTGTTACTCGGGACTGGGAAAGTGGCCAAGACCTCAGTTGTTCCTTAACTGTCCCCAACAACCTAGACACTAAGATAAGTGGATTTGTCTAAAAGACAAGAAACTCATGGTGCAAGTCGTTCCCGCTATTGATGAAGTTCTGGCGTGCAGAGTTGTTTTCGCTATTAAAAATTCGTATTTAGGCTAAAAAAAAATTCCTGGGTGCATACTTAGTTGGCCTTCTACATCGTTTGAAGTGTTTTCTCAAGTATCACTATGCAGAATGATTCTTGAGGTGTATTTGAAATCATCTGAGTAGACCACTGAATGTCGACCCAAATCTGGAAATCAAAGTAAAATAAAAACAAAAACAAAATGAAAAGTCACAGGAAGAGTGAAAGGCTCAATGATGGTAAGTATTTTTTGTTATTTTGTCTTGAAAAGTGGATTAGACATTTTCTGGGGTCAATTCTTGACCTTGCCGCATAGCTACTTTCATTGGGTACCCAGAGAAGTCTTTTTATGGATCAAATTTAAGTACTGACTTTTTGATGGATTCTTAAAGGATAAATTAAACGCAATTAGGCATGAAACTGGCTAGAGAAGTAAAATCAGATACTAATGTAAGAGCTAAATACAAAAGACTTGAAATTGTCTTCGAGTTTGGACTTCCATTTTGCAGGGTTAACTTGGGACAGTCTAGAAATAAGTTATCTCTGCTTGCAAGTGGTCTTCAGTCTGGAGGAGTTGCTTGACCTCATTGCCAGATTTATCCATGGCTGGAGAAAGAGTCTTTTAGTCCTCTCTGAAGGAGGGATGGTTTTCCCTAAGTTGCCAGGTAGGGATTCCGTGGTCCATGACTGTTACTGAGTCCAAGCTCAGACTGCTCGCTGCCCAACAGGCCAATAAATTGAGAAATGAGTTGTTGGGGCAGAGAATAGTGACTTTATTTAGAAAGCCAGCAGCTTGAGAAGACGGTGGACTAGAACCATCTTGTCTGACTTAGAATTCAGGCAGCTTTTATACTGGAAGGGGAGGAGAAAAGTCCTGGTTTCAGTCAGACTCAGGAAGAGATGTGTTAATTTCTTCCTTTCTGCAGCCATTCACAGGTGGGCTTGGACAGGATGTTTCTTGTGAGCTCAACAAAGGTATTTTAGCTTAATGCTCAATACATGGGAGACGGGGTTCCCAGAGATAGACTATTATGGATGCTTTAAACTAGATAACATCCCTTTAGTTAACTTATAGCAAAAGCAATAGAAGAAAAAGGCCAAAGTGAAAGAAACAGTCCCAGTAGGGACTCAGGTTTGTTCTTCCCTCTTACAAGAGGAGATGACAATTAGGCTGAATCCCAAAGGAAAACAGGTTTCTTTAAAAATGTTCCTTAAGATGTCAAGGTGTATTCCTGTTGAGAAGACTTAGCCAGAGGAAATATCAGTAGAGAAAGCCATCCTTTCCTTTAAAAGGGTTACAGTTTAATTTTGACTAGACACATGATGTATTGTTCATATTAATAAGAAGTGTTGGTGGAGGTGAAGAAATGGTAGTGTAAGGGTTAAAAGAAACTCCAGCTGTCTTAGCCTAACCAGGGGGTCATGTGCAAGGTCCCCACTTATGCCCTCACCTCCAAACCTTAAGGATTTACTTGGCATTGAGCTGCCATGGAGCTGGGTCTGCGGAATTCATTGCTTATCTCCTTCTCAGCAGGAGCAAATGCTGTGTGTCAACTTTTATGGAACCCTATCTCCCTGTAGTTGTATCTCTATCTGGTGTGGCATTGGCAGTCGTTGTGTCTCTGCGATCATTCTTTGAGTAAGATTAGGACACTGCCTGTACGAGGGGGAGGGATGAGGGACCTTGAAGTGCTTCCAGCTTGTCCTTCATCAGAACATCCTGTAAGTTACCATGGCCACGGGACTCTCAGGGTGGGCGACAGATTAGTCAAGTCTACTGAACCCCGGGTCTGTTGAAAGAGTTCCTGTGAACCATATATTCCACCTTATTGCAAGAAGCCATATGCTTTTCAAATAATTAGGCAAAAGCTCAATTTTAATTAAATTAAAAAGGGAAAAAATTTAGTAAAAGACATTTTTGGGGATTTGAGAAGAGTGGACAGTGAAATAAAAGTACCAAGAAGATGCTGCAGCCAAAAAAAAAAAAAAAACCTAGATAAATAGTACCCCACATGGATTTAAAAACTATCCTCAACACAGTTTATCTCCTATAAACTTTTGTGAACTGCTTTCTCTTTGCTGCTGCGCCTTCAAGTTGATATGTGAACTGACTCCACCTTTCAGTGCTTCATCTTGTCTTAATGGAATCAATCTTTTCCTTCCTTCAGTTTAAAGGAAAAGTACAGTTTACCATACTGCATATAAATATATTTTGGGGGAGTGCCTGTTGTGGCTCGGAGGGCTAAGAACCTGACACAGTGTCCATGAGGATATGGGTTCAATCCCTGACCTTACTCAGTGGGTTAAGGATCCAGCGTTGCCATGGCTGTGGCGTAGGCTGGCAGCTGTAGCTCAGGAACTTCCATATGTTGCAGGTGTGGCTATAAAAATGTATATATGTATGTGTATTTGTATACATACGCATGGAATAGGTTTTAATAGCATTATTACTGTGGAACATTCAAATCTGAAACAAGAGAATGTGAGTGTCTCCTAAGTACTTCTCTATATATGGTGTGTACATGAACCATTTATGAACACAATTTATTTAATGTCTAGTTAAATTCAGTAAGCCATACTTTATATATCCATTTTACAGATGAGAACATTGAGACCTGCTAAGTGTTGCAGCACCAATTAATTGAAACCAAAGTCGAAGAATCTCTGAAATCTGTCTCCTTTTCCTATTTCCTACTTTTTCCTAAAGCTGAGCCGAAAAGGAAAGTTGAACCAACTATTGGGGTTTTTATCTTACAACTTGAGTCTCTCATCTAAAGGCTGATTGATGTATTTTAAATGTTTCGTTTAAAGATGAGCTTGGAAATTTATTTCCGACTGTTCAAATTTCAAGAATTTAAACTTAGACTGAGCCTACCTCCTGTGGGGATTAAGTTTGGTTTGTTTGTTTTTTTTTTACAGTCTATTATTGTGCTTCTATATAAAAAAAGAGCCATTGGAAAATATATTGTTAGGCTATTTCGATATTCTCAAGAGCACAGAAGTGTAAATGCAGCAAAACATGTGGATTGCATTTCCCTCAAGTTGCAGTGCTTTCACACATTAACAGAAAAGCAGTTTGAAAGGGAAGAGAAAAAGAGACATGTTTAGGATGTTTGTGCAGATTTCCATCATCAACAGACCCATGATGGTAAGCTGCAACCCCGACCTACCCAGGTTTCCTCGTCTTTCAAGCGATGCGTCTGTGACCTGGTGCCCTGTGGACCAGTTCCTTCTTGCTCACTGGGGGCTGGTTCTGTCGTCAAGTTAAAGTTAGTTCCCTTCGAGCAGCTTTAACCTGCAAACGAGGTTGTGTTGATAGAAGAATATTATAATGAAGTTTTTGTCCAAATGGGTGTGGTTGACACAATAAAGAGTAAGAATTTTAAAAATAGTAAAACATGTGTTAAGACAATGAATTAGTGACAAATTCTGTATGATTGCACTTGTGTGGAGTAGCTGAAGTAGTTAAATTCACAGAGACAGAAGATAGAAGGGTGGTTGCCTGGGGCCGGGTATTGGAGGAATAGAGAGGAGAGTTGGGGCTCAGTGGGTGAAGGGTCCTGGTTGGGAAGGATGGAAGAGCTCTGGAGATGGACGGTGGTGATAGCTGTGCAACAGTGTGACTGGACCTAATGCCCCAGAATTGTACACATGAAGAAAAGTTGAAGAGATAAATTGTATTATCCGTATTACCATGGTAATTACATAGTTACTAAAAAAGGAGCTAACTTCTCCATCGTTTCCCCATGTCTAGATGGTAGCATACGCGTGGTATAGAGTGGAGTGTGTCAGGTTATGTCAGCGAGACCTACGTGTCATCCCAGCTCCAAAAGTTCTGGTCGGAGATACTAGACAGCCTTTCGTGTGTGTCTCAGTGACATCTCTGTCATATGAGGATCAAACGCTTCCTTCACTGTGACTTAGAGTAACTAACAGCACGTGCCATGGGCTCTGCACACAGGAGCAAGTGGAAGCACGGCGTTGGTAATGAATAAACCCTTAGCGATCTCTACAGTAGCCACGACTCTTGGGGGAAAAAGGCACTAGCCACGTTATGTACTTTTTCAGACATGAAACATTGAAATAACCATGCGTATTTCTCTAAGAAACACAGTAAAACAAATCATTCTTGTGTTAAACAAACATGTATCTGGTATCTGCTCTGTGCCAAGTACTGAGTGACACGGAGCCCGCCTAATGGGGCGTTTGACAGTGACCGATCAAAGGCAATGCAGTGGGACAGGGAAACCCGGGGCTGGTCCCTGCCAGATGTGTGTGTTGGGCCCAGCCGGCCCCTTTATCTGCCTTCCAACTCTGCAGCTCTTGGATAAATACACTGTACATGAAGTCAGTGGAGACCACAGCCGCGTGAGCGCATCCTCCAAAAACAGCACTGTGCTGGACAGAGCGTGCAGGTCAAAATAATGATCCGGAGACCGCGGATGAGGATGTAACAGCTTGTTTAGGGGAAATGAGAGAAGGACCTCGATACGGTGCAGCATTTCCAAAAAATGTACTCTGCCGACCCTCCTGCTCCTTCAAGTCCCAAGGCTTGTCTCACCAAGAAATGACTGTGGTGTCCAGAAACTTGGGGGATACTGCAGTCAACAAAAGGTCAATGGGTGCTCTTCATCTCGAAGTTTCTCCAAACTATTAACGTCCTAAGCTAGTTTGGGGGTCTCTAAGAAGGGAGATACTGCCTGTCGTGTTTCCTTAAGTTATTTGACAGCGGAGCCCTTTTCTCTCCCGGAAATCTGATTAAGATCCCATGGGAAAGTGTTCTGTGGGTCTCCCCACTGAGAACGTGTGTCCCTTTAGAGCCACACGGGACAGGTTGTAATCGTCATTCGCTGGAGAAATTGGCTCCTTGACACCAGCAGAGGGTGGGGAGGCCACAATGGGAAGCTGACCGTTTTCTGAGGATTGGAATTTTCTCATTTCTTAGCTCAAGGGGCCCGGGTTCCTGAGGACTCTCAGGAAGGGTTTCTTTCTCCTGTGAGGGCTGAGCACCAACGAACACCGAGCAAAAGAGGATGGGCCAGGAGCACGGCCGTGGGGTGTCGGGTGGCCCAGTGGCTGTAGTGGTTCCGGGAGCAGTGGGGAGGCTTCACTGCAAGCTGGTTCAGCCCCTCCCTGTGAGAGTCCCATTGGACAGTTAAAGGCATTAGCAATGGAAATTGTTTGAGGGCAACACCAAGGTGCAGATCAGAAACAGCTCACATGGTGATACTCTTGCACTGGGAGCGAGAACTGTCCTGGGAGCTGAAGAAATAAATCCCTTAAGAAGAAAATGCTTTCTCTTCATTGAGCCTCCGAAAGGCTGCATTAGTAGAATTCTGCACAATTGTTAGTACTCTAGCTTAGAAAAGGGAGTTGATTAAGTGGAAGGAAATTTTTAAAATGTGACAAAGATGATGAGGTGATTAAGGGGTAGGATTTAAGTGGCAAGCTGTGGAGAATTTAAGATGTATGACTGAGTAGCGGTGACAGTGGGGTGTACGGTAGCTGCCTATAAATACCCAATTAATTGGCTAATGTGGCAAATGAGAAGAAACAGGCTTTAAGCACCAAAAGGGAAACTTGAAGTCTATTAGGGAAAGAGTGTTTACTAGCAAGGGTGATTTGACTGCCATCACAGGGGAAGTGAGTTGAGTTATTTGGATAAAGATTCAGGATGATATTTTTCTTTCTTATCATATGCTTTCTTATCATATGTGGGTATCAACCAAGTTTTTGGTTTTTTGGTCTTTGAAAAGGGTGTAGGGAGTTCTCTTGTGACACAGCAAGTTGGGAATCTGGCATTGTCACTGCATTGTCCCTATAGTGTCTTGGTTCATTGCTGTGGCACGGGTTCATTCCCAGGCCCAGGAGCTTCCACGTGCCTTGGGTGCAGCCAAAGGAAAAAAAAAAGGATGCATACACTGTCATGTTTCTTAGGGGCAGATATTGATGACTAGGGCACAGTATTTAATTTGCTACAGGGTATTGTGAGCTGGTAATCATGCTTAGTGTTGCTTCAAGCCTCTGCACGTGTTTTCCCTTAAGCTGAATTATAGCAAGATCCTTGTGGGTATAAGAACCATAGAAAATCAATGCATTATGGAGATACACCGTGTGATATGATGCGTTCTAGGGGTAGTTGCCATCGAGAGCACTGATAAAACCAGCTAACACTTTGTGACTCTGAATTAGGTGCTTTGCATATATGGGCTCTGATCTTCATGTCAGTACGCTGAGAGAGACACCCCCATTTTACAGACGAGCAGACTGAGCCTCAGAGGGATGAGCTCACCCCGCCAAGGTCACACAACCAGTAAGTGGCAGACCCTGAAGTTGCCTTCAATCCCGAGTGACTCAGTCACTCCCGCCCTCTTATTGTGAGGCTATGCTGCCTCCTGAAGGGATTTCTGATCATCGCTCGTATAAATCTCAAGCCAGTGGCCTGGTGTCTGTGAGGCGCCCCTGAGAGGGGGCGTGTTTCTCGTGCGTGAGAGTGGCTGCTCACTGAGAGCGTTACTACGCTGAACCCAGGCAAGGCCCTGGCACGGCTCAGGCGCACAGCCTGGCCGGAGCTGCCCAGGGAGGGGAGCGGCCAGGGCCGGAGGACAGGGCCTTTGGCTCCAGCCCCCCGGCGCACTCAGAGCGGGTGTGTGGAGGCGCTCTGTCGGATCTCAGAAACAGCATCCAGATTTGATTATAACTTCTCTTTGTGGTCTTTTGGAGCTTTTTGTTATTTCTTCCCTGGCCTCACAGAGTTGAGATCTATTTTCACATAAACAGAAACGATTCCTCCTCGCAGAGCACTTCATAGTTGGTGGCACTGTGGAATGTCCTAGGAAGGGGAAGCGGGGGGCCAGTTATCAAGGAGAAGCTTCTCTTCGGCTTGCGTGTTTATATGGAAACGCCAAAGCCACCAACTGTTATAATCGCAGGCCTCGGGAAGCCCTCTTTCCAGCTGTCCTGCAGCTCACACACAGCAGGGGGAGATAAACCCAGGAGGCACGATTAGAAGGTGCACCCACCCCAACGTGTCATCCTGCATTCATGAGTTACAGGAAATGTAGGAAATATGCACCTTGGTGTCCTTTTCATGACAGTAAGGAGTTCCCAAATTATAAGCACAGACACGACAAGCCAAATTTGAACCTTTCTCTATTAAACACCTGACCTCAGCTTACCACTAAAGATTCTTTTGCTTCAGTAGAGGGAAGGTAGATTGAAAAAAAATTAATTTCACATTCCTATTTATAGGACATTTGAGACAAACAGCCATCAGTGTTACTGTTACCTCATTCGCCTTTTTTAGCCATCAGGACAGGCTGCATATGTCTTTTACATTCACGGAACGCATTTCAAACTTAAGGAATTCAGTTCCATAGCAGGACCTGAGCAGAGATGATATATATCATCTTGTTTGGCTATCTTTATACGGCTTTCTTCTTTTCTTAAAAAAAAATATATAAATGGTATATTAGGACTGATGGAAAAACCAGATCTGACAGGAAGGTTAAAAAATAATAAGGTTACTTAAAACAATTCTTCTGGAATCATTCAAGAGACCAGGGTGGAGTAGACTTTAAAAACACAACAACGTAATCCCTAAGATGATATTTTTTTAAATGAAATTTAATTGGCGCCGTTTGACGGAATTGAGCCGGGAAAGGCGTCTACTCTGTCCACACTTCCCTTGGAGGTAACCCCAGCCCAGTTTCCTCTCTGTGGCCTGATAGCCAAGGTGAGCTGTCCGCTTCTTGGACATGAGCGAGATTGGAGCTGGCGCTCGCACCCAGCCCTCCGCAGCAGACTGCAGGCTGTGACAGCACGTTTCCTTCTCTGGAGAGACCTCTCCCAGTCGGGGCTGCAGGCTCATCTTTCTCCGTTGTCCCAGGGTTAGAGGTTCTTTGTGCTCGGGGTGGCTCAGTGGGAATGGCACCAACGCGTTTCTTAGTCTCCTTTGCCTGTACGTGGCAACAGTGTCCCTGAGTCCTCAGGAGGCATAAGTGACAGCTCACTCCATATCTGGCTTTTTAAATCCAACAAATTGTGGTTCGTTCACTTCCCTTCATCTGCAGTGAATTCCAGAATACAGAATTACAATTTTCTTTCTGGCCTGTTTTCCTACATCTTGAATTGTGAAGTTTTCCAGTTTGAAAAAAAAAAAAAGTGTCATTTAAACACATTGGTCTTAAATCAAAGCTGTAGGGACTACAAACCAAAGGAAGCCATTCTGGTTGAAATACCCAGCAATTTTCTATGAAACTGGATTCTTTTCATGAAAAAACAAAACCAAACCAGCCTTTGCTTGAAGCTGGATCTTGGGCTCCCCTAAACCCTCTGCCTAGGATCCAGAGTCGGTTACTGATGCTTTCAGGGGTAGGATGTTTGAAAAAGGAAAACAAAAATTGTGTGTTTCCCCTGATAAAAATCAACCAGGAGTTCCCATTGTGGCTCAGTGGGTTAAGAATACGACTAGTATCCATGAGGTTGTGGGTTTGATTCCTGGCCTCTCTCCGTGGGTTAAGGATGCAGCGTTGCTACAAGCTGCAGCATAGGTTGCTGATGTGGTTCAGATCCAGTGTTGCTGTGGTTGTGGTGTAGGCAGGCAGCTGCAGCTCTGAATGGACCCCTAGCCTGGGAAGTTCCATGTGCTGCAGATGCGGCCATTAAAAAGAAAAAGAAAAGTCAGCCAACTTACTTTTAAAGCTTCACATCATCTAGGTGACATTTGAGCCAAAGGAAAAATTAACTTTAGAGTCAGAGATTTCCCAACCAATATAAAAAGCAAATTTGACTCCTCTTTATCATTGGTTTCTACTGGCTTTCTTTAAAAGGGTATAGGAACTAATAACAAAGAAGACTAAAGGAACGCAAATAAGGGGGTAAAAAACTGGAAATCACGAGTGAAAAAGTAGAGTGGATGCACATATTTGGACAGTTTATGAAATGGTCTAAATCTTTTACTTCGGCCAACCAATCGCATCTTCTCATAGGCTGGGAAATGCTCTGACAGCCCAGCCTCCACCTCTGCTTCTCTGGAATATCAAGTATCACCCTCTAAGTTTTCAGCCACATATTTTCTTTGGACTGTTCTTCTTTACTCTTATTAAATGCTTCACATATATGAAGGGAAATGTCAACATTTAAACGTTCGTGTGAGGTGGGAAAAAGAAAAACATTTGTTTCCGAGCTCTCCTGCTTAAACACAGTGGAACTCTGTTATAAATTAACCTTTTATTTTTGCAATCTAAGATGCGGTGGAAATCTAAAATGGGGTTGAAACCATGACCCCCCCCCCCAAATGTGGAAAAAGCAGTACATACTATCCACAGGCAAATCCTGGTGCCAGTCCTGGTGTTTCAATAAGATTCAGTCTTCTGTTTTTATGATAGATATCATGCCTGTTGGTTGTTCTCTGCTCCACAAATGTAAATTCCAACAAATTCTAATACCAGTTTATTTTTGTTTTCTCATAAAAATGTAAATATCAATAGCTTAGTGAGAATTAAGCCTTTGAAACAAATACAGCAGTCTATTTGGACTGCTGGATTAGTTGAAAATCTGTCAGTTTTAGACTTCAGTAAATATGCATATTTTCATATAAGTAGCCCAATCCCGTACTTCTGGCTTATATGTGCAATTTGAAGTGTGACATATTTTGAGTGTCATGTCAAATATTTTGAGTACTATATAAATGTCAGTTGTTGATGTCATTATATACGTGATGTCTGCTTCGCGATGGGGGAAATTTAGTGATTTGGATGGAAACAATGGACTGAGAATAGTTGTATAGGTGTGAAAACTGGAGTCTGTGCTTAAGAGAGACCTAATTTTAATAATGATAATTGTGTAAAAGCAATATCTCTACCTCTAAAGTAAAAAAAACAAAAAAAGAACTTTGACTATGTATGGTCTGCCGCATTTACTTATTAGGTGCTTCTGAAAATGTTTCAGTGACTTAAGACCTTTAAGTCTGTCTTTGCAAAGAAAGAGAAAAGTCAACTAAACCACGAGCCTAAAAACAAATAGATTAGTGGAAATTAACCTGTTTTTTTTTCCTTTTTAATAACATAGATGGTCTCTTCATAGAATTTTCTAATAAAAAATATAATATTAATTCCTAAAAAAAAAAACCCTTATATCCTTCCATACACACGAGATATGCCTATAGAATGTAAATCATGCTATATAAAGGGAAATTGTAAGGTATTCCAAAAACTATCTTAGTGTTGCCAAAAAATGTCTTTAGTCCAAAAGATCTCTCATTGATCCCTGGCAGCGTTGGTTGACCTAGCAGGATGAAGCTGTCTCATGATACAAGAACTTGGACCCAGACACAACGTTGGTGTGGGCCAGAGCAATGGGCATGGGCAACAGAGGGAATGCCAGCCCATTGGGAGGGGCATGATAACTGGTAAATACGGCATCCTGTTTACCAAGAGATGACAAGGGGCCCTGACAAAACGTGCACATGGAGATGGTAGGTTCAAGAAACATCTTAGAATCCTGGGGAATAATATTCAGTGGACCGCTGATAAATCCTTTTGCCTGGCAAGGCCTAAGCCACAGGGTTGGTATTCGGGAGGAGAACTCAAATCCTGGCATAAGAAAGGAGGCCAAAACAAAGTGGAATCATTGCTTTTCCCAATATTCTGGAGACGAGATTGCCAGAGTGGTTTTCAGGACAGAATGAAGCTCCAGGGAAGAAGGCAGAATCCACTCTTCAAAACTTGAGCAAAAGGCAAGACTTGGCTTCAGGGCAAGAGGGTACATGTGACTGGGTGCAGCAGTCGAGGACAGCACCAGCTCCGCATCTCCTGAGCACAGTCCCAAGGTCCCCGGAGGGAAGGGAAGAGGGTCAAGGTGCATAAAGCCAAGCAGGATATCACCTGGAGCGTGCCCTCCAGCCCATCCTGAGGTGTGTTCTCCGTTTGTTCGACAGGTGAGCTTTCAGAGGTGGTGGCCTCAAGCTGCTTAACTAGCTGTTTCTCAGAACTTTCTCAGCTCCGGTGAAAGAGGCACTAACTGCTCCTGGAGGGATCAAAGGAGTGAGTGTGAAGGAATCCCAGGCTGGTTCCTGTGCCCCAGGCAAGTCCCCAGGAGTTTGGTGAGGTCTTCAACAGCCCCACGAACTCTTGACCCCTCTGAAGGATATCCGGGGGAAGTTTCAGCTTCCCTAGGCCTCTTTATGGAAGTCATCTTTTGACCAGGGGGCAAAGCCACTCAGAAATCCTTTAGGTTTATTTGGATAGCTAGATCGACCAACAAGCAGTATGTTTCAAAGGGCCCACAGACTCACCCTGTCGCTCTCTTGCTGTTTCTAGGAAGTGTTCAACATAACCGAGACCAAAGGGTCCTTGAAGAATTGGGAGGGTGGGAATAACGTATACACACTGCTGTGTAAAATAGATAATTAGCAAGAACCTACGGTATAGAGCAGGAAATCTACTCAATAGTTTGTAATGACCTATATGCGAAAAAAGAATGGATATGTGTATGTGTGTGTATGACTGGTTCACTTTGCTGTATACCCGAAACTAACATAGCAGTTTCAGTCAACACTCCAGCTAAAAAACAAACAAACGAAAAAACAAACAAACACTTTGAACTGGAAAAAGAAAAAGAACTAAAAGAATACTTGCTGTGAAGACTGTGCTGGATGCTTAAAAACTTGGCCTTATAGTCAGTTTACTTACTTTCAAATAATGTTGTGTTTACTGTATTGCAAATCCAAATGCCTTCACATTATGGTTGGTGCTGCTGGTGGCACAGTCATAATACACCTGATATATTTATGCCACTCCTTTTAATTTTCTAAAATTTACTTTATTGAAATATAGTTGATTTACAATATTGTGTTAATTTCAGCTATATAGCAAAGTGGTTCAGATATATGTGTGTATATATATATATATATATATTCTTTTCGTATTCTTTTCTATTATGGTTTATCACAGGGTACTGACTATAGTTCCCTACGGCCTACAGTGATGACAGGGATAGGGTAGGATAGTTACACGGGTAGTTGTAGGCGTCCCAGTAGGAGACCATACACAGAGAGGGAAACCTAGGGAACTTTGGGAGACCGCTGTAAGTTAATAATTGCTCAGAAAGGCCAACAGAATGACGCAGGCTTGCTTAACTGTAAAACCATAAATAAAAGCAGGAGACATGCCTCAGGTCAGCAAGTGAAAGATGAAGTGAGGCCTGCGTTCAGGTTCAGCAAGGTAATGATCCCTAGGACCCAGGACAGGAATTTAAGGGAAAGATGACACTCCAGGGTAGGAGGCCTTCATTATAAGGAAACCTGAGATGATTCAACGTACTTTAGCCTATGTTACCGCCCTTCTGCTGATTTGAAGAAGCACCATGACAGTCCTAGTTTGACCTCATAGAGTCAAACACTCTCTGACCAGTTATGAAAAAGGAGGTAGTGATGTAAGCCTGATGTCTACTTGAAGAAAGAGGAAGAAGGCAGTCTTTTCCCCTTTCCTTGGATTATAAAAAATGTAGCCCACCTAATCTCCTTGCCTGCCTGTTTGAATCTCTCACAAGAGTCCTATTTTAATAAATCCATTCCTTGCCTATCATTTTGTCTCTCACTGAATTCCTTCTGCCCTGAGACACAAAAAACCTGAACCTCAGAAAGTCCAGACAGCAGATGAGTGATTCTAACTGGAAAATAAACCAGCTATGATGGAAAAAATAAAAATCATTAAAAAAAAAAGGAATGTTCAAGTCTAATTCATAGACACATATATAGATAGATGGAAATAAAAATGGAAGGAACAAAGAAAAAGAAAGAGAGAAAGAGAAAGAAAGAAAAAGAAAGAAAGAAAGAAAGAAAGAAAGAAAGAAAAATTGTGGGTCCAAGTCCCAGTCTGGCTTCTGGCTGGGTTCAAGTCATAAATGTTGTCAGTTTCAGTAAGACCTTGCTGTTTGTCCATCCAATATAAAATAGTCTGCATCTGCTAACCCCAAACTTTCACTCCATCCCTCCCCCCACCGCTCTCCCTGTTGAATGCCATTCCCTTTTCTATATAAATGCCCAATCATACATCCAAACCAGCATCACATCAGCACCCTGCACTGTCAGACGGCTGCACAGATGGGAGATGTGTTTGTGACAAATTGTTCTTTAAGGACAGAGCAGCCAACAGAGTGAGGGCCTTGAACTCATGTCCTGCTCTGAGCATTTTTATCAGACATTTCGGATACAATAGTTACCTTAACAAGGGATATGCCTTTGGAGGACAGAGCTCAGACTGTGGAGATGTTATAGGGTCGGGAATTGGGCTTAGGAGCTTTTTTACCTGTGGAGCAGTACAGAAAAAGAGGTGTGGGGTTGATCTTCCTGGCAAGATTGTGGTCATCTAGTAGGTGTGTAGACAGTGGGTGGAGACTCAGCGGGAATGTTAATTCCAGAGTAGAGAATTGGCTTAAACGGTGTTTAAAGTGAGTGAACTTTTTTCCATTTTGTAATCTGGAAATGTTGCCTGGTTCCCTGCTGTGTAGTAAACTGAACCACAGTCCCCAAATATGCCCAACTCCTAATCCCTGGAATATGTGAAGGTGATTGTATAAAAAAAGGACGTGACAGATGTGGTTTCATTAAGGATCTTGAGTTATAGAGATTATCGTGGAATATCGTCATAATTGTTTTCTGAGAGGGCTTCAGGAGGGATTGGAATCAGGGCAAAGAAGATGTGATGGTAGAAGCAGAGACAGAAGTTATGGGCTTTGAAGATGAAGAAAGAGACCACAAGCCAAGGAAGGCAGGCAGCCGCTAGGAGCTGAAAAGAGCAAGGAAGCAGATGCTCCTCTGACCCTCCAGGAAGAAGGTAGCTCTGCCCACACCTTGACTCCACTCTAGTGGTGCCCACTTCAGACTTCTGATCTCCAGAAATGTAGGAAAATAAATTGGAATTGTTTTAAGCCACTAACTTTGAGATCATTTGTTATAGTGGCAACAGGAAGCTAATACACCTACTTTTCTCTAGACTCTGTCTGGAATTTTATTTGAGCTCCAAACAAATCTACCCAAAGCCAGAAATACACCAATGAGGGAATTATAGCTGTCTCTCTTTGCCTTCCCACCATCGTAGATTTCTTGGATAGAGCCTTCTGTAAAGTTGCTCCTTTATAATAGAATGTCCCCTTTTTAATTTACATATGTGCTGGAATGACTTCTGTTCACCTGTAATTAAATTCAACCTTCTTAGCATGACAAGCAAGCCTTTTGATGATCAAGTGTGCTACTTGCCCATCTACTGCCTTCCTGAACCTGTCTTGCCGAATTCAGCAAGTTTCCCTAAAGCGTGGTGCTCTTTTGCCTCTGTTATGTTGCATGCGTTGTTCACTCTGAGATGAACAGTTTTGTTTTCTTTTTTGCCTAGATAACTTCTACTCAGCTGCATCAGGATTATGTTTAGCTATATCAGAGACCCCAAACAACAAAGCTGTCAAATAGAAATTCAGTTCTCTCTCCTAGAGCAGTTCAGAAGTCGACAGTTCAGCCCTGGTGTGGCATCTCTGCTCTGGGATGTCCGCAGCAGATCAGGCTTTTTCCAGTTCCCCTTCAAGTGTGGTGTTTGTCTTCATAACACAAGATAGTATTTAGAGCTCCAGCCATCATATCTATAGTCCAGACAGGAGGATGGAGGAAATCACAAAAGAGGAAAAGGAGCGTAGGTCATATTCCAGCTATATTTTGGGGGAAAGATTCCCGAAAGCAATCAAGTTATATCTCTACTCGTGTATATTAACAAGTACTTGGTCCCTTGGCAAGAGGCTGGGTGATGTAGTTTTTATCTTGGGGGTGAGAGATAGCAATAGTCTTACTAAAAACCAAATGTTCTCTTTCTATGGAAGAAAAGAAGGGCTATTAATAACCCATTAACCACATCTGTCACAGCATCATTTAAAACTCAAATTACGTGGTTCCTGTTCTGGGAAGATGTTCCTGACCTGACCGTGTTAGCTGTCCCTGTTCTGTGCTATGCTGCCTCCTGTGAATAGTTTGCCTAACTGTGTCAAATGCCTTTACAACTTTGGCTGTCTCTCACCGGGGACTGTGAGCAGTTTGAGGCAGGAACTCTGGTTTTATCACTGCGTTGCCTTGCAAAGTAGCTATAAACATTTATTGATATTGAATGAATGAAGGAATAAATTAACCCCGAAGTTTTCAGATGCCAGAAGCACCAGAACTTTTGAGATTTAAAAAGATATTTTAAGTGGAACTGTATTTTGTGCTGTTTAAATCGCTTTTTAGAAATTCCTGGGAAATTAGTAGAGTGTACATCCAGTGATGTAGCAAATGTAGCTCTGTGTGTGTGTGTGTGTGTGTGTGTGTGTGTGTATTTTATGGTTCTAAAAGTTAGAATTCTGCCTATGACAAGACATACTGCAATCCCCCCCTTATCCGTGGTTTTTCTTTCCACAGTTTCAGTTACCTGCAGTCCACCAAAGTCTAAATGTACTAAATGAAAAATTCTAGAAATGAAAGATCCGTGAGTTTTCCATGGAATGCCATTCTGAGCAGAGTGGTGAAATCCTGTGCTCTGACCTGCCCTGGGACAGGGAGAGGACTCATCCCCTGGTCCAGCGTTTCCTGCCCTTTAGTCAGCAGCCTTCTTGCTTATCAGATCCACTGCCCTTGTGTTGTAGCACGTGTGTTCAGGCGACCCTTATTTTACTTGATAATGGCCCCAAAGCCCAGGACTGGAGATGCTGGCAGTTTGGAAAGCAGCTATGCTCACCACTATATACCACCAACCCTGCTGATGGTGGCAATTTGGAGCTGCCAAAGGGAAGCCCTAAAGTGCTTCCTTTAAGTGAAAAGTTGAAAGTTCTCGAGTGAATAGGAAAAAAAAAATGAGGTTGCTGAGATCCACAGTAAGCACGAATCTTTTATCCATGAAATTGTGAAGGAGGAAAAAGAAATCCATGCTACTTTTGCTAAATTGCAAACGTTTTGGCCACAGCCATTCATGATTGATGCTTAGTTTAGGTGGACATGCTTAGTTAAGGTTGTATGGTAAGATATTTTGAGAGCGAGAGAGACCATGTTCACATAAATCTTATTACAGTATAATGTTATAATTGTTCCATTTTATTATTGTAGTTATCTCTTACTGTGCCTAACTTACAAATTAAACTTTATCATAGGTATGTATGCCTAGGAAAAAACAGCACACATAGGGTTTGGTGCTATCTGCAGTTTCAGGCATCCATTGAGGACAGGGGGTCTTGGAACTTATCCCCCACGGATAAAAGGGAGTCTGCTGTACTTAGATGTCCCTCACAATTTTACCCCACCTTTCTCTGTAAAGATAGTTTAGAAAAATGGGATCAAGGGAATTTTATGTTCGTTCAGTTCATTAAAATGCACATGGAAATTAGTGCCACCAAATTATGTAGGTAACTATTACACTGTCCAGTTAAGAGGTAGACTAATCTATTGAGTGAAAATCTAGCGAGTAGTAGAATACATGCTTTTGTTTGTAACAGTCTTTCTTCTGTTACGCCTCTTTTCTGTAATGTATTGTTAACAGTTCCATGAGATTGTGAGTACTAGAAAGGGAAGTACTGTGGTTTGGAGAAATCCCAAATCCTATAGCCCTCTTTCAGTTCAAACAACTAGTTTCACCCTGGCAAGATTATTTTAAGATTAGACGGGACAGTAAAAGAGTAATTTTCAACATGTAGGTCTTCATTTTTCTTAAGGTTACTCTTTAGATCATTAAGATATCTGTCATCTATTGAAGAAATAAAATAAATGAGACTTGAAACTAAATGTAATAAAAAAGAGACATGATACTTGCTTTCAAAAACTTGTGACCTAGTAGGTAGGGCAGAGAAATTTTCCTAAAAAATTGTAGTGTGGTGGAGTAGCTGTCACCTGAAGTTAACTGAGGGAATGAATGAATGACCATAAGAATTGAGGAGATTATTTCTTTGGGGTATCCTATGAAATTCTCTCATGAATTACTTGTTTATATTTTTCCACCATTCTTTACCTCAGGGATTATTAGAGGACAATTCATTAGCATAGAATTTTTCAACTTTTTTTTTAATTAAAGTATAATTGATGTACAGTGCTGCGCCAATTTCTGTTTTACAGCAGTGACCCAATCACACA
Source organism: Catagonus wagneri (assembly GCA_004024745.2). Classification (NCBI taxonomy): domain Eukaryota; kingdom Metazoa; phylum Chordata; class Mammalia; order Artiodactyla; family Tayassuidae; genus Catagonus; species Catagonus wagneri. The sequence goes on along the minus strand of PVHT021183645.1, from coordinate 2,684,269 downwards.
TGCGCGCACACATACACACACACACACACACACACACACACACACACACTTCCTTTCTTATATGATCCTCCATCATGGTCTGTCCCAAGAGGCTGGACACAGTTCCCTGTGCTGTACAGCAGGACCTTATTGCTCATCCATTCTAAATATATTAGTTTGCATCTACTAACCTCCACTTGTTCTTTAAAACCAGGGTGACCGTATGTTCTGGTTTGTCTGGCTTGTCCCAATCTGTGCCTGTTGTCCCAGTGTAACGATTGAGAGTTCCCCTTTCACTCCCTTGCAGTCAGCCATGGGTAGCCTGCTTCTCCATCCTCAGCCCTGTGCACTTGCCCGTGCTTCTCTCTAATTCCTCCCTTTGCACACCAAAATCGTCTAAGACTAGGGAACACGCAGCTTACTCTTCTTGAAAGCTCAGCGTCTGGTTGTAGTCCCAGTATTCTTGTTACCACCTGCTAAATATCAGCCCATACTCAAACCTTGCAGATTCTTTCCGGTTCCTTTATTCTTTAGAGGAAAAACGTGTTTCTGGTTTAAAAAAATTTTTCAATGTTTAAGTTCACAAAAAGCATTTCTTTAAATTAATGTTAGATCATTCAGCACCAGAGAGATATGCTTTCTCAAATTCAATGATTTGATCTTCTGTAATTAATTTAGTGTTGACCTTTAAAAATATCTTTTTCTGGGAGTTCCCATTGTGGCCCAATGGTAACAAACCCAACTAGGATCCATGAGGATGCAGGTTCGATCCCTGGCCTTGCTCAGTGGGTGAAAGGCAATGAGAGAAAATGCTTGTACTTAATGGCATTTTAAAACCCATTACAGATGTGTCTGAATTTTATTCTTTTGTAATGAACACTCATCACAAAGAAATATCCTCATCAAAATAAACCTGTGCCAAATAAATTCCAGTTGTCAGGAACTATAAAGTTGTCACTGTTTATCAAAATTTTACATCTGAAGTTCCCATTGTGGCTCAGTGGTAATGAACCCGACTAGTATCCATGGGGATTTGGGTTCCATCCCTGACCTCACTCAGTGGGTTAAGGATCCAGCGTTGCAGTGAGCTGTGGCGCAGGCCAGCAGCTACAGCTCCAATTCACTCCCTAGCCCGGGAACTTCCATATGTCATGCATGCGGCCCACAAAAGACAAAAAAATTAAAAAGACAAAAAATATTAAAATACCTTTTTCTCTGAGGGAATGAGCTGTTCTGCAGAAGTGAATATCTGGTATAGATTGATCAAGTAATCAATAGATGATAGACAAATCACCAGAGCTTATCCTTTTTGATAATCCTTTTGAAATTTTTTTATTTGTTGAAATTTTATAGTGTATTAAATACTTTCTTGGCTTTCTTAATAAATGTACTTTGAAGAAAATAAAATCTTTTATGTTTTTATAATTATTTAAAACATTAATTACTATATTTTAAAAGTGATGTCCTTACAGACTATTGAAGGATATGGGGTTCTTTGTCCCTCATCTATAATCTTTGAATTAGTATCATTTTTATAGCATATTGTTCTTACTTAATTGCTTCGAATGGTCCTTCTTTCACACTTATTGTTTCTTCTTATCTGCTGTAGGTTCAAAAACAACATCAGTATAGTGACCAGAATAGGTAATAAAATCAATGTAAATTTTCTCTGAGTGATTAGCAGCCCTGATGGGGAAAATCTATGGGGTTTTATGACATCACTTTTGGCTGTACAGATACGTTTTTTGCCTGCTTTTTGTCCATGTTCCAAGTAGTTGAGTTTATAGAATAGTTGACCTCTAGATAAGTAAAGTGTTTTTGTAATTCCACTTGAAAATTAGTGTGGAAAATTAAGGTGTGCACCCTATGGAGAAAGTTGAGATCAAGTAATTCATTCCTGAAGCTGTGCAGTCATAAAGATTCACATACCGGGCTCAGAACTAGTATTAACCAATCAAATTGCTCCCAGAGGGGTGCTCACTTCCTAGGTCAACTCTTAAAACACTCCACATAGCCGTGGTAGCCTTCCAAATACTTGCTTGGTGAGTGGACAGAGAAACAGGAAATCAGAGTGAATATGGATGCTATAAATCTGTTTTGTACAGAAATGTGTTGAACAACTTTTAGGGCAAATGCGCTCCAGTAGATTGTAAGATTCCACGATACTTCCTAATTCACCTGGGAGACTAAATCTTCCTTTCGTTACACTTCTCCTCGCCTGCCCCCCGCAAATTTAAGAGTCACCAAAATTGTATAGAGCTTGTGATTGTTTCAGAGTTTTGGAAGTCAGTCTTCCTTCCCTTTTATCAAAGGTTATAAAACAATCTCTGCAAGTCACAGGGTTGATAAGCAATTCTGTAAAGGAGATTTAACTTATCTAGTGAAAACCCAAACATTATTGTTGCCAAAAGAAGGCCTTCAAAATTATCAGGCAAGACAAAAACTGAAAGATTTGCTCAAATTTATATAAAAAAAACTCAGTAAGTACATACATATTGTAAGTATCATATATATATATAATGTGTATTATATGAAATTAAGAAAAATTATTCACAAATATGTAGATTATTACATTATTATACATATATGTGTATATATACATATATACATGTAGATTATTATACATTATTATACATAATATGTGTATATATGTGTGTATATATATATATATATATACACACACACACACACACACACACATACATACATATATATATGTTGACTTTTAAGAATAGATTCTAAATTAACCATTAACTCTAAAAGTTTCCCAGATGCCAGTGTTCCAGGAAATTAACTTGTCATTTTCTCATCTGGTTATAGAGATGGGGAGACAGCTGATCATGTGGATTTTTTGCTACCTTTTGGTTTTTAGATGCTCACATAGAACACGTAGGTCAAAGACACTGTGTCTTGCCTGAATACGTTTCCTAACAGAATTATTTCTGGCACTTAGTGTTTGAATATAGATTATAAAACCTTGAAAAGACTTGGTTTTTATTTTATGTTGTTTTTTCCCCCACAAATTTCGTATTTTCAATCTACCTCAAATTCTGCAACTGTGAAATATAATAACAAGCATTTTGGCAAAAAAAACAAATTTGTCCTGATCATCAAGAAGATACAATGTATCTTAAATTTTCATGGCCCTTAGTGTTCTCCCATTGGTAACGTTCAGGAAGGTAGGGAGGAAAAGTTAAATAAAACCGTTGACATCTTTTAAATTGCATAATAAAAGCCTCTTTAAATTGGGCCAAATGCTTGTTTTTGGAAAATGCATGTTTCACAGTGATATTGAATACTTATTTTTGGTAGCTCCTTTCATACCATGCACTACCAACTGTGGTATTCCTGGGGTTTGTTTCTGCACGGAAGAGATAGCAAAAGCTAATAATTTAAGAACAAAACCGGAAACCTTCTCTTTGAGAGCCATAAGAGTTGCTTGAATATCTCTGAAGGTTTTGAAAATACTCCTACCTTACCATCTGTAACCATTAGTGTAGCTTGTGCTCAAAGGAGGTGGTCCTAAGAGCCACACACGAATGAGCTCTGCTCTTAATGAGTGGGTGTCCTTGGTCCAGTTGCAGACCCTGACTTACAAGCAGATGTATTTTGTTTCTGGACCCAGCCACCAACTTATACCTGAGGTCTCTGCCAGGACAGGGAGTCCCAGTTCCTCTTCTGGAAAGGCAAACACCCACAGGCATTCTCATGAGAATGCTAAGAGGTGTATTCATACGCTAATAGTGGCTATGCATTGAGTGTTCTCTGTCAGACACTGATCAGGTGCCTAACACACACTATTTTAAAAATATTCTTTCTTCTTGCAAGGTAGATACTGTTTTCTCTGCTTTACGGATATGAAAACCGGGGTTCAGATTGATTAAGGATACGCTGAAAGTCTCACAGCTGGGGAGATGTGGGGCCAGTGTTCTACCAGCCAGAAGTCTGATTGCACAGTCAGCGCTCTGTAGCCCTCTTTTGCTTAACTTCTCCAGCAGAGAGTCTGGCCTGACTTTAGACAGGTGCATTTTATCCTTTCGAGGGCAAGACCAAGATATTAAACCATATCTGGCTGACAGGTAAAGTAAGTGAACTATTTCTGTATTTGATCCCCCTCCTGGAAATATAAGTAAGTCAATACAGATGCGGTCTTCCAGATTCCTTTGAAGAAGCAGCAATGCGGAGGCCAAGTCATCACATAATGTCAGAGGGAGGTGCTCGTTATGTATTTTTGAACACAGGTGAAGCTTTCAGAAATGGTTCAGCTTCTGGAATTTTTAAGGCACTTCCTTTTCATTTCTCAAGTTTCTGTTCCAAAGATTATTCAGTTGAGGTGCATTGTTTTTCAGGGTCAGCTGATCTGACCACTCACCTGAGCCCTGCCTGTCACCAACCTCTGCCAGTCCCCTGCTAGCCAATGTTGCAGTTTGATGAGGTTGCCTTCATCCTGCACTGTGAAAGCCAGTGGGGAACCCAGGCGTCTGAGGGCTAAAACAAGTCATCTCCAAATCAGCTCTTATAATTCTCTTCCCAGAATCTGCTACTGGACTCAGTTTCTCAACTATCAAAAAAAAGGAAAAAAGAAAAAAAAGAATGCACATATGTTCTGAAGAGAGAATTTAGCCTAAGAGTGAAGGAATTTTTGAATTTTTTTAGGACTCGAGCCCAAGTTTATCACATCATTATTTTTTCTCCTCATTTTTATGGTTATTTCTCTTTAACTGGCATATGGTTCTTTCACATCCTGAGAAAAAGCCTACTTGCTGGGATTGAGTTTTCATATTCTTCTGGAAGTTTCAGTTATTAATTACTGTTACTTTTTCAGAACCTAGAGGCAACATTTCATATCAGTGTTATTTTCTGTGTATTAACTTTACTTTTAAACGTCAGCACCTCTATCTGAAAAGGATATTTGACGCAGCAAAGTTTTGTGCTCAGCTCAGAAATGCAGCATGCTAAATCAAACCTTTGCTTCTACATTAAAAGTATAAACTGAAATTGGCCAGCACCTAGCATGCTGGCTCTTTTTAATCCCATGCCCATGGCGGACATTGCTAATCAGTCCTGGGTTCTTTCCCACCAAACGTAGAGGCCATTTGGCTTTAAAGAGCCCTTCTTGGCACAGGGCTCAAACAATCATTTGTTGGAGTTGGCGTGCAGGATAAAATCAATTGGCCTTTTGTGAAATAATGCCCTGTGTACTAAACATCAAGATAAATGCAGACCTTTTTTTTTTCTCTTCAGGGAGCACTTTGAAAGCTTAATGAAAAGACACTTTGTAGAGGAGTAGAGAGCCACGGAGAAGGCCCTAAAATTCTTATAAGTTCTATCATGGTATAATGGGGGTTTCATCTATGAAAAACACTTAGAAATGAAGTTTTGAGTTAAAAATCTCACTAGCAGAGGCAAGGATGAGAAAGAATTTTTTTTTCCAACTGTAGACGGCTTTTTATTGTGCTTCATCTGGAGAGGTTGCTCATTTTGATGCCCGCCAAACACTGGCAGGGTTCATATCTTTGGTCCTGGACCCAGATATCAGCCCCTAGGGATAGTTCCTGCTTGCTCCTTCCTCTTTAGCGGGAACACAAAGGCACAGATGGATGGAGTGCTGTTATCTTTTCCATGAACGTCAGAAGTGGCAAAGTAACACATTCCTAGGAAGTGGTAGAGCAAAAAGACATCAGATCCAAAATGAATAGCTCTATTCCTATTTATGTTGCCTCGGTGGGATTTCTTTTTGCCCGCTTTTAATCTAAGTGGGAGTAACATTTCAGTGGCACTTCATGTTAACTTGAGAGGAAGAATGACCCAGTGGCTTGCAGTATCTAGTCGACCAGGAGCTGCACTAGGGGGCGCCCTCTTCCAGGAGTCCTGACGAGGCTGTGGGTTTGGGGAGAGCTGTGTGTGTGTGTGTGTGTGTGCCTGGTACTGGACGCAACGGTTGGACAACTCCAGAAGGTCTTTAATCATTTCCTTGGGGGCCTTTGTTCTTCTCGAGGCTCTTTTGGTTACAAGAAACAGACATGCACTTAAGTCGCCTCATGGGAAGCAGGATTTATTGACAGTTTGTGCAGGGGAGAAGCTGAATGACCAGCTTCTGCCTGGGCAGAGGCTGAGCTGTACCGCCCTGGCATCTCTCTGAATCATCGTGTCCTGCCTCACTCCCTTCTTCCTTCCCCATCTGGCTCCCTCTGGGCATCCACCGTCACTCCCCTGTCATAAATCCAGCAGGTGCTTAGCCCATTAGGGCCACCCCGGCTCTGCCTACCACTGCCTGTTAGCTGCAAGCCCCGGCCGACTAGCTCAGTGGCTTAGTTTCCCCCTCTCCACTTCACAGGCAGGACTGGGGCACCGCTTGTCTTTTCCAGCTGACCTCTTGGTCATAACGTCTCCGAGGTTAGCTGCTCTTGAGTCAGGGCCCTGTTGATTTAATCGGCTATGGCCAGAGGTTGCAGAATCTGACGGTACGACGTCACAGCTGCCTCTACAGCCTCTTCAGTGCACCTGCGCTCCCAGCCCTTACTCGGAGGTGTGAGCCTGGAGTTAGGACCGGCAGATTCCACTGGATTTGCCTGGGGAAGAGTGTGACAGTGGCAGGAGCCACTTCCAAAGCTGATTCCAGAGAGCTGACAGTAGGTTTTAAGTTATGTTTAGACATTTAATTCTGACATTTAGACCCTGTGAAATTGACATCTGTCTTCACTTTTTCCCCCCTCTGGCTGTGGTAGAAACATTTCAGAAGTAGTTGTTTTTCCTCTAAGTCTTGCCATCGGCTTAGTTCATAATAGAATGATCTAGGAGTGCCCTCTGTCACCCAAGGGTGAGGGGAAACTGCAAAGAAAGAGCTCTGTATTCTTCTGTGTGCTCTGTCAAAGACCAGAAAACAATCAGAGGGTATTATGATACAAACCCGATGAGCTTGGAGGCAGAGGAAGGTGGCTGACTATTATGGACCTGCTTGGTACAAAGCTTATGCTTTTCTTGCCTTGATCTTTCCAATTAATGACATACGATGTTAGTAGTAACTAGGCATCAGACGTGGGAGCCTCGAAGTCGAGGTCTTTTTGTAGAAACATATTTGTGTGGAAGGTAAGATGAGGCTGAAAGTCTTGGAGAAGGAGGAGATTTTCCACTCCGTTGCTAGTTTCTGGATGGCTTTTACCAAGTACAAGTCAAGCCATGATTACAGGCCATTTATCCAGCCCCTCTGGCCTCCTTCCAGCCCTCCAAGAAATGTTAACATGGACGTTGACCAACACTCTCACCCCCCACCCCCGCCTTGAGAAGAGGAGGAAGGTAGCAACGTGAGGCCAGGGGTGGCATCCTTGGAGAAACAGAACAGGCGGCGGGATGGCTCACGGGGCAGAGATCTTGGCATGTCCTGCTTGTTCTGTCTCTGTTTCTGTCTTTGCCTTTGAAAAAGCCCCCCGACTTCTTTCTAGGTCTCAGTTTCCTCATCTGCAAAATGGGCATCAATTCCTCTTAATAACTTCTAAGGACTATGGTGAAGTTCGCTTATTAATGATGCTAAGAATGCTTGGAACGTATAAATATTTCCCAAGAAGAGCTGGTATCTTTCCTCTGGCTATAAGATTGGAGGAAGTATGCAGCAACTCTTCTGTTCATCTGTAATTTAGTCAGCTTGTGTACAGACTGCATTGCATTAAACGCTGAACTCCGATCCTAGTGTTTAAACATATTAAATACAAAATATGAGTAGTATAAATTGTGTGAAACACTTTGGTCTCCTTCTTGGAGGCCTAACAAGATTTTGATGCAGGGTCACCACAAACATTACACAGACGCTGCTAAGAGTAAGTGGAAGTCTTTTAGTCGGTGGCTGGAAAATAGTCTTACAGCAAAAGTACTGGAAGCCCATCATGGGGGGATTTATAAGTGGGCCAAGGAAAATTGAGGGGAACCGGTCTGTGCTGCTCATGGGTGGGCAAGGACTGAAGGTATTTGTTTATCTTATTTGCACATTAACTTTTATAATGCTATTCCTCTAAAGAGCACAAAAAAGCTTTACAGATAACAGACTCCAAATTTTAAACTCTTCATTCCCCCAACAGCTTTGTAGGGGTTTGCTGCCATAATTAATCAAAAAGAACATGCACCTATTTCTCCCTTTAGAAAAATAAAACTTTAAGACAAGGTAGTTTTCTGTTAGTGGGTAGGGAGAGAGAACACCAGCGCCTGTCTTTTATTTCTGAACTCTCAGCTCAGGGTTTTCATTAATAAAAATCCAATGGGTTTCACTCCAAGGATGAGTAAGGAGGGGCCTACACCCTGCAGGAACTACCGAGAAGCCACAGGAAAGATTCTTATCTCCCATTGTTGACTTGTAACTCTCATGGTTTTCGTTATCCACAGATTCTTTAAATTATGTATTTTCCTTCCTTCTCTTTTTCCAGAAGAAGTGGTCATTCATTACCTTCCTTTGCTTTTATGTTTGAGGAGCAACTGATAGCCTGTCCACTGCTACACTTGTATTTCTCCATTGTTACACTGGTTATGATTCAGGCACAGAGTAAATGTTTTTATGGCCTAAAAGAAATGTGAAGCTCTTTGATCTTTTCCTTTTTACTTTGGGCTGTTTTCTGTTTTGTCCTGGCCTATATACATATATAATTTTATTATAACATCCTAAGGTCTTTAATATTTTCCTCTGGGGCAAAGCCCAAGAAGAAAAGGAAGTCTGTGAAGAAGCAGTAGAAACTGTTGACAAGGAAAAGTTTCAAAATGACCATGTTTTGCTGCAGTTTTCAAAAACTATAAGCTGACACAGAGAAACCTCAGCAGTTACACATATTGGCCAATCCTCTGTCCTCTGAGAAGAAGGCAGAGATTTATGGAAACCACGGGGCTGGGGCCACATAACCCAGTTTGAGCTTAGAAGGCTCTAGCTCCTTAATGCCAAGTAAATTTTGGAAATGATTCTCCTTTGCTGACAGTACCCTCATTACTGATTGTGTAGAGTAATTTATCAGGCATTTCTTAAAATAAACCCTTCATTTATACTAATAGGACTTGGCAGGAAGGAAAAATTGGCAGGACTTGGAGTTCCTAGTGTGGGTTTTTTTTTTCTTTTCTTCTTTTTTTTTTTTTAAATTTTCTTGTCTTTAAAAAATTTAAAAACACCAACATTGAAAACTTTCAAACATTTTGAGGAAACAGTTTTAGGGGCCAGCTTGAAGTTCATTAAAGCGTAAAGAATTACATTCTAAATCTTCAAAATGGAAGAAGGCAAATCCAAGGATGAAGTTCACCAAAAAAAAAAAAATAATAAGTACAATGTCAATGATTTTATCTTTCTGCATTCTTCAGGCATTGGGTTCCTCCTGCTGAAGATTTTGTTACTTATTTTTGGTGTCACGTGGGCTTTTGAAGAGAGCTCATCTCAGTTTTTCTTCTCCATGCACACTTACAGTCTCCTCCTTGAAGTCGGTATCAGTTGGCTGTTTCTCTTTAGTTCTGCACATAATGTAGCAGTGTTGTTTATATATGCCCCAGATAGTTATTCTCAAGGCTTTCTGATTATCTGTGTATTCTTAACCTTGAGTTTCCGATAGTTACATTTCCATCTTACATTCCCTTGGAATTAAAAGGGCGTCCCCAGATTGATGACCTTTCTTCCTGGATAAAATGATAGCCGTGTTATCATAATAAAATGTAACAGTTGAAGCTTCGGGCTCGGGAAAAATGCTTAGGCCCTCCGCTAGCACTAAGGATGAGCAAAGATCAGGACACAGATTCTCAGAGAATGTTCTGGTATGGGGGATATATATGTATACACAGGCCTGTATATGCATAGTAGATATAGACATGTGTGCATATTACATATATGCATACATATGTATACACACGCATTGGTCCACAAATAGACAGTGTGTGTGTATATATATGTGTGTGTGTATATGTGTGTGCATATATATCTATATATATCTATATAGATATATATACACACACACACACATATATATATAATGGAATGTTAAGTTAGAGCATGAGTGAGGCTTTGGCGTACCCATAGTTATATGACTTCAGACCAGAACAGATTAAATATTTGCAGAATGAAAGGAATTCTTTCAAACTGCAGAGATAATGTGGGTCTAGTGGAACTTACAGTAATGGGTTAGCAGTTGTTTTCCTACCACCGAATTTAGCAGCTCTACCAGTTTCTCAGGCAAGACAACTTCCTCTGTGGACTTTTTAACATCAAATGGTAGTTATCTCTTTGTTTTTAATCTTCTTTCCTATCAAGACATTAGAGCTTGTTATTTGTCAAAAAATCAATTTTTGGATTGTAAAGTAATATTCAAGCTTTTGTGTAATTGATATAATGAGGTTTATGCCTCCCCCAAAAATGTGTCTAGTAGGAAATACATCAAAATATTAATAATGATGTTATAATATTAAGGTAATAATTCTTCCTGGGTGGCAAGATTATGGGTAATTTTTTAGCTTCTTTATTTTATTTGGCATTTTTTCTAAATATTTACAATATTGTTTTAATATTTAGAAAAAATTTTTCCAGTAAAACAAAAGGAAAAGGCATGTACCATAATTTTTAGAAGTATAGTATAAATAAATAGACTATTGTTTTTCCTAGAAAGTTTAAAGTATTTTGTTATTCTACGATACACATTATCAGGGTTTTACATTGTTATATAGTATCCTTTATAGTTATTATTATATATCGTATATATAAATATAATGATTATATATTTAAAATTTTTTAAAAGGTGCTTGACCAATTTATCACTAACTTCTAATCCTCCAATTTTCTCATGCTTTTATTGCCAATGTAAGTATTTTTGCTTTGTTTCCTTTCTTTTCACCTTCAGACTATTAAGACAAGCATACAGAAACATTTTCAGATCACCACCTGTTTATTTTGGTTATTATCTGTGGCCCATGACATAAAGAAGCCAGGTAGTATATACATGAGATTTGTAAGCTTCCTTCTTTTTCTAACCAAAGGTTTCAAAAAAAATCTTCAGCAGAACTGCTTCTGCAGCCACCAAATTTCAATCGTTGCCTTTAACTTCAAGCCAAAGGATCAGAAACGTTCTTGAAAAGTTTGAGGGCAGCATGTGTTGGATTGGCATAAAGATTCACCGAGTCTGAAAATAATAAAAGAATCCAGAAAAAAAAATGCGTTGTCTTCAGGGTTAAAAGTAGTGCCACGGGCCTCATTCTTTGCCCCTTTCTAGATTAAAGCCATAGGATGGAGTTGCCACGTTCTTGTTTATTAACAAGAAGTAGCAGAAGAATGGAGGAGCACACTTACTGCCTGATGAAGGTTCTTTTTGTCATAGTAGCTTGGGATGTCCACCAGACTCAGGGATTTTCACTCTGCTCCTCTATTTGATCTAACAACCACGTTGCCTTTTCCCTCGCTGCCATGCCTTTGCGGAAAGGGGAAATGGTCAACAGGAACGAGTGAGGGATAGTTTCCCACGTGTTGCCCTTCACGAGTGTTGGGTGGTTATAACCTGGTGATAAAGTATTGGGGTTTGGTTGATTCTGTGCTGAGGAAAGTTCACCTTGATTGTGGGTTTCTTCCTGGTATCAATGGTTAGTCAGACCTCCGGCCGGAAACTAAAATGGAAATTGTGTCTTTTGTTAAACATCCTGGGTGGGAACAACATTCTGAAACCTGCCATGTGGAGGCCAGCTGGTGCTAGGAAAAGGGCATTGGGCTACCTTGTCGGTAGAGTCATTTTAGTCCTTGGGGTCTAAGTAGTCACCCTTTTTTTCAGGGAATCCCATAGAAAATGAGATAGGGTTTTCAAACCCCATAGGCCAACTGGCTTTGACAGAGTCAGAAAGCTTTTCCTAATTAGCTTGTCTCTGTGTTTAATATTATCCTTATTTCCCCTTTGTTCTTCTTTAATATTGAGGAAGAAAACTTTTCAGAAAGTTTTGGCCAATTTCAGCTGAAACTACTGAACAAAACTAATTGGTTCATGTCTATTTTAGGGCATTAAAGAGAGAGGCAGTAAGGAGTGCCCAGGAGGGCGTAACAGGGACCTACTGCAGAGCACAGGGAAATTTTCACACTACTGTGTAATAACCTGTAAGGGGAAAGAATCTGAAAAGGAATGGATATATATATATAACCGGTTCACTTTGCCGTATGCCTGAAGTTAACACAACTTTATAAGTCAACTGTATTCCGATAATTTTTTTTCTTTCAATCAGAAGGGAGAACTTGAAAAAGTGTGTTCAGATGCACCTGCCCTGCAGTAGGGTTTCCGTCCAGTGCTAACCTCTGACTGTTCTTACTAAAGCAAACAGCCTTGGTGAATTACTGAGAAAACATACTGATGTTGACGCGGACAGGACCACATGTCGGTATATTTAGGCTGAGAGGCTCAAGTTTCTCTCACCTCAGAACTTCTAAGAGTTTTCTGTTATTTGATTTCGATTGCTGTGCTTTACTCACCAGGAGGTTTTAGGTCCTGAGAAGATTGCTTCATGCCTTTTAAATTCACATAAAGCTAATTGGCACCAAAAAGCCAGTTAGATTCTAAGCTTGTAAAGGGCAATAGAATCTTTATTATTTTTGATGCCTTGGTGCTGAGCTTGGGTGTGTGACTGAGTCATTGCTTGCTAAATGAATATACATTCGATTACTGAGCAGGAAAAGCCTTTTACAATGCCTAGATAGTTCTGTCCACGCCTTTGGTACCTTGTTCTTAGTCTCAGAAGACTTGCCTAGTATGGCAAGCCGGTATTCGCAAGATGGTTTGAGCTTGGTTTTAGAGCTAACAGAAGCAGGTAGTTTAGAGCAGTTTTTGGGGAGGGCAATCTCAGGACTTTGTGGAGGATTATTTCTGCTCCACTCATCAGCACGTCTTCGCAGATATCGGGGATTTAATCTCCTCTGATGCGGTCTCCCTTGAACAGGGCTGACAGCATTCTTCTCATTCTCATTTTCAGTGTTTCAAGTGGACCATTCAGAACTGCTTATGTCATCCTCTACTCATAGCTCTTTCTAACACTTTTATATCATTAAAACCCTACGTTACTGAAGATTAACTTCAGAGGACTAGATCCCCTTGCTTTGGGGTCGGACTCTCATAGACTAATCCCTTATTAATACCTTGTGAATTCCTGACCTCTTGGGCCAGAGGTGCCCCTTCTTTGACCTCTGTCTCCTTCATTTTTCCTGTCAAAAGGACTGAAGAAAATAATAAGTTTAAAACAATTATGAAGGTAATACTAAAACAACTTAAAAATCTCTTGTTAATTGCTGAAATAGCATTAGTAGATGTAATTAGAGTATATATATGCAGGTATTACTCAGACTGGGATCAAGTGAGAAGGACATTAAACCAGGAGTTAGTTAGAATATGGCTTTTCTTTTCTTTTTCTTTCTCTTTTTGTTTGGGGTGGAGGGGCATGCCCGTGACATGCAGAAGTTCTCAGGCCAGTGATTGAACCTGAGCCACCGCAGTGACAATGTGGAAGCCTTAACCACTAAACCACCAGGGAACTCCTTGGCTTTTCCATTTATGTGTTTTGTTACCTTGAGCAGATCACTAATTACACTGCGCCTCCATTTCCTCCCTCTAAAATCAATAAAACTTTACTTATTGTCAGAAATCAATGATATTAACTTACATTTATCTATAGGAGTTCCATAAATGCAAGGTAATATTGCCTATTGCATCTTGATAACAAAATATTCTTGTAGAGGCCAATTAGAAGGGGACATTCACATTTCTAATCATGGCCAATAGCTAGATGGTTTCAGTCTGTCAGTCCCTGCCCTCACCATTCTCCCCAGGCCCCCTGATATTGGTAAATTTTACATTTTCTGTATACATTTGATCATCTGAAAACTGTATGCCTCTCAATGTGAAGCAGAATGGGTACAAAACTGATATGAACTGTTTTGTCTCTAAGGAACCGTAATCTGCTGGGTTGTCCAAGGGCAAGATTAACTTGTTTCTCAGATTAACTTGGTCTGACTACCTGCTTTTCACAAATTCTTTAGGGGTGGGAACCATGACTAAATTAGCTCCATGACATGAATTCTAACCAGCTGGCAGTCTTCCTGTCTCTGGTAACCCAATCCTTCCAGTAGCTTCAGATACGTCAGTCACAAAGAAGTTTAGTCCTAGTTAGACAGTATAAATTTGAGACTGAGATTTCTTGGCACTCAATTAGTAACCAGGAACTTGAGGTGGATCCAAGAAAAGCCTCCAAGGCCTTTTTCACAATAGCTGGGTACTAGTAATATGCATATAAGCACTTTTCCTTTTACTTGTGACATACGACACCATTTCCAAAGTTGCGCATGAAGAAAAAAGTCAAGAAGCCAAGGCATAAAAATATTGCATGCAATATCCTCTGAAGTGGTCAGTTTCAGAGGGGAAAAAATATGAGGGAACAGAGAGTTTTGCCACTGCATTACAATTTAGCAAAACCTTTACCTAGATTTCTGCTTGTATTTGAGTTCCAAAAAATAATTTAGCTTGATTAATGCCTTGAATCTCCCCATAGAAAGTTAATAAGCGAAATATTGATGAAGGCTGGTGGGAAACACAACACAAAATTCTCATATGTTCTTGTGAAACCTGAACACATTCTCTCAGACAAGCATAAGGGCAGTAATATCATGAGACCACAGTTCAAGAAGTAAATGATTACAGAGAATAATGGAAAAATAAATATGGCCACTGTTAATGAATTTGCAGTGATTGTTTTCAGTAAGATCTGTTATAGAGTGTTCTGACTTTCATGTATTCAGCATAACAGTGTTGATTAAGAAGAAAAAATGATTATCTCAGCCGTGAGGTTGGCCTTATCAGAAGTTATTTGACTTAACCTGGCAATTACATTTGACTTTAATTATGTTCATGAAAGGTAAAGATATTCATAGACCAGAAATTAAAACAGAGTTCATTAGCAGAAACAATTCTGAATATTTTTGCTAATTATATTGTTGCATATCATTCAAATAAATGAAAAAGGCATGCCAAACAATTCTCTATGGGAATAACAAGAGGAAAATAGAATTAATGCCTATAATAAAAGAAAAAACAAACTCAGATATACATGGTTCACGTGTACACAGCAGTGGCATTCAAAATATTACACAACAGCTAAGCCTGGGCCCTTACCAGAAAAGGCAGGATGCTAGCCTTGGCATCAGAGCAGTACAGCTGAAGGTGCATCCTGACCGGGTGTTAGACCTTTATAATTTTGATCTTTAGAAATGTCAGTGGGATCCCAAGGAGGCCACGAGGTATAGAGGATGACAGTTATTTAGTAATTAATACACTGGTATTTTAGTAAGTATGCATGTACCACTGCACACAAAATGAATATCAGCCGTAGGAAATACCTAATAATCCATTAGCAAATATTTCACTCTTTTCCCATTATACTTCACAAATGGAATCTATCCTGACTCTGGCCTTCACTGTCAGTATTAATTAGTAAGCTCAGGGCAGGTACAACACAAGAAAATACCAGGGACAATACATATAAAAACCCTTAGGAGATATCTGAGAGTTCATTTCTGGTGATGGAAAGACTAGCCTGTAGCGTACAAACCCTCCATTGAATTATAGGAAAATATGAATAAGAAAAACTGGATAGTTAAAAAAAAAAAAAAAGCAACTGTCTGAAAGCACTGAGGAACTACCAAGAGAGCTAGGACTTCAGGAGTTAGCATCCCAAAGGGAAGAGGACTATTTGAAGTACGATCTTTGTACTCCATTTTTCCCACTTAGAAAAACATTACCGTTTTTGATGCATGCATGGAAGTCCATCAGAAAGTGGTTCCTTAGAGATTCCACAAGTTTTGCTGTGTTTGAGTTTAGGGATACTTGGCACTTCCTGGATTAAGAGGCCAAAATCTCAGGGAAAAGTGTATATTAGAGATAAACATAAGAGGACTAAAAGGTGGAGAGAAGAAGGCAAACTAGCTGGGATCTAAGGACTCAATGATTGACATGGTGGTGAGTTCCCTGGCATTTCTTTTTGCCCCATATACCCCAAACTGGGTGTTGAATAAGCTAGCAACCAAGAAATTCTATGACCAAAAGAAAAAAGAAAAAAAGCTCCCAGAAATGCCTTTTCTCCCTTGCAAGGACTAGCAAGCAGGTGCAGACTAGAATGACAGTCTTTTCAACAATAACCCCCCTACTTACACTCACACACACACACACACACACACACACACACTGCAGTCCCACTCCTACCTCTGTCGGCAAAGGCAGAGTAGGGGGCCTGGAGTTCTGCCCTTGCTCAGTGAAATGAGAGCCTTTCCCCAACACACGCCCATAATAGGGTGGTGTCAGAGAAGGCCAGTTAGTGAACCTGAAACTTCCTTCCCCCCGACTGTGATGAAGACGACCCCCATGGTGAAAGTGGAGACCCCGGGAAGGCTGGACCTCCACTCACACCCAGTGCTAACAAGACATTCTCCCCCATCCCTGCTGGAGCAGGCCAGGTGGAAAGCCTGAACTTGTTATCATCTCCCAGTAATGGCGAGCCACCCATTCCACCTGCCTTGTCACTGGACAGCAGTAACCCAGGCACTTCTTTATCTATGGGCCAAGGTAGTGCCTGCAGAGGCCTAGGAGGGTACCTGAACTCCCGCCCACATTTAGCAGTATTGAGGAGCGCCCCCCACCCCTTTTGCCACCATCACCACATGGTGTCAGTAGAGACTTCGTGGGGAACCTGAGCTCCTACCACCACC
This sequence comes from Catagonus wagneri, assembly GCA_004024745.2. Classification (NCBI taxonomy): domain Eukaryota; kingdom Metazoa; phylum Chordata; class Mammalia; order Artiodactyla; family Tayassuidae; genus Catagonus; species Catagonus wagneri. Next base: position 2,667,564 of record PVHT021183645.1, on the reverse strand, counting down.
TTGAAGTAATGAGGCAGCACCTCCTGTCCCCTACAAACATATTTAAATAAGATCTAGAGCCTTATAATACCCACGATGTTCTAGAATACAATAAAAAATGTCTTCATACCAAGAACAGGGAAAATCTCAATTTGAATAAGAAAAGACAATCAACAGACGCCAACACTGAGAATGAGCAGACGTTGAAATGATCTGACACAGGTTTTAAAGAGGCCATCATAACAATGCTTCAACAAGCAATTGCAAACACACTTGAAAAAAAAGTAGAAGATCTTAGTGGTGAAATAGAACATGTCTGCAAAGAAATAGAACATTATATAAGAAGGACCCAGTGGAAATGACAGAAGATGTTGGGCCTATAATTTTTACATTCTCATCAGATGAATCTCTGTATCGGGTGGGGCATACCTTCAAAGTTCAGATATTTCTCATGTTTGTCTCAACTTTTACTTTCCAGTTGGCCCTCTCATGTCTCCTCCTTCTTATCATGGTTCATTAGAGCGACCACCAGGTCCCTTGGTCAAGGAGGAAACACGAGTCTGGTGCATCCTCCTGGCCAAAGAATTTAGCTCAGTGTTAGCCACATAACCACACTAAATAATCAGAAAAAATTCTGAAATTCTTGCTGGAATTATTGGGAATATACTTCTCTCTCTCTCTCTCTCTCTCTCTCTCTCTCTCTCTCTCTCTCTCTCTCTCTCTCTCCCTCTCTCTCCCTCTCTCTCCCTCTCTCTCTCTCTCTCTCTTTCTCTCTCTCTCTCTTTTTTTCCTGCCCTGGGGCATATGGAGTTCCTGGGTGAGGGATCACATCTAAGCTGCAGTTGGCAACACTGGATCATTTAACCCACTGCACTGGGCTGGAACTGAACCTGTCCTGGTGCTACAGAGATGCCACAGATCCTGTTGCTCCACAGCAGGATCTCTAAGATACCTTTTATCTGGATTTGCCAACTGTTAGGATGTTAGCATAGACTCTTGATTGTCATATTTGCTCATTTGTACCTTACCTGCTTGAGGTGAGCCAAGCGATAGGAAAGAAGATGTGATGAGAGTTAGGGTCCTAGGGACATGGTTTGCCCATCTAGATCCACCTGGACTTTCTTAAGGTAGGGTTGTATTTTTTTTAATTGAATTATAATTAACATATAATACTATATTGATTTCAGGTGTATAACATAGCAATTTGATATTTTTATACATTATGAAATGACCTCACAATAAGAGTAGTTATCATCTGTCACCATAAAAATTTGTTGAGTTTTTATATTGTTAACAATATTCCCTACGTGGATATTACATCTCCATGACTTGTTTATCTTATAGCTGGAGATCTGTACCTCCTCAGCTCCTTCACCTGTTTCTCCCTCCAAATAAAACAGAAGCAGACTCATAGGTACAGAGAACAAAATGATGGTTGCCAGAGGGGACAAGAATTGAGTTAGATTTTGAGTTAGGTCACTTGCTTCTTAAAAAAGTCCCCAAAATAGAGAATTCTAAAGAGAAAATCCTATTTTATAATTCTATAGATTAAAATATAGAAAGAAACTGATTTCTATCATGTACCTTTTGTTTCAAAGCACTATACTAGGTGGTGGGTTTATTTTTTGTTGTTTGTTTGTTTTTTAGGGCCCCACTTAGGGCATATGGAAGTTCCCAGGCTAGGGGTGGAATTGAAGCTGCAGCTGCTGACCTATGCCACAGCCACAGCAACACTGGATCCTTAACCCACTGAGGGAGGCCAGGGATCAAACCCACGTCCTCGCATCCTCACAGATACTAGTTGGGTTCATTACCACTGGGCCACAACAGGAATTCCGCTAGGTTTTATACTGACCAGCTCATCTAATCTCCATAAAACTCAATGTGGTGACAGTGATAGCCACACATAACAAATGAGTAAAGCACAAGGCTCAGAAAAGTTAGGAAAGTGTTCAGCTTCCCTTGATTAGTAAACGCCAGAGGTGAAATTCAAGATCAGAAATGGCTAATCCCCAAGACCGCCTTCGCAATAAGATTTATTTGTTTCTGTATAAGGAAGATAAAGTGTACTACAAGTCATTTCTCCATCATTGAATTTTTACTGCTCTTATACAACTCTTAGATCCATACTAACGCGACAAATCAAATATTTAGTAGAAAGCCAACATATAAAGAGGATATTTTTATTAAAATGTCCTTTTCTGAAGTTCTAATTCAGATTTAAAGAACAATTCCAATGGATATCAGAATAAAAGGATGGGAAGTAGAAATTATTTTCAGACAAAATAAAATTACTTTCAATGCAATAGTGAAATAATTCAAGAAGGTTATATCACTGCATCTTTGCTTATATACACAACTCTGATCACTTTACCTTGGAAAACTATACATTTGAGATAGTATTGGTGGTTTTGGGGAGCTCTCTTTAACTTATAGGTTGATGAATAAATATTTGAGTGTGATCTGTATTGAGTGTGTATTGTATTCTGTCCTTGGACAATGATGGATGTTCATTACTTCCATCTGTAGGCAATGAGTTAAATTGCTTTTTTGATGCCATCTTTTTATTTGCTAGTCAAAGAATATTTTGAATGATTGAAAGGATTTATAAAATGAGGTGGCTGAGTTTTGTTCTTATTTGTTTCCAGCTGAAAGCATAATACACTTAGTGCTTCCAGGATATGGAGGAGCTAACAGATGTCAAAAGAGCAGGGAAAGCTCTTTTGCAAACATCGTTCAAAAGCCAAACAAAAATCTTTTCTCTTACAAAATTCATAAACTTTATTTATAAGACATTAATTATATTTGACAGAAAATGCATTTGCTGTTTACATAAAATGTATCTTTTCCCTTTTCAATTAAGAAAATAAAAGTTGTTATGATAAAGGTAAGACCACTGGATTAAAATTAGTGTAACATAAATTTGTCTTCATCAAATAACCATTACTCTAAACTATTTGTGTAACTCTTTGCTGTCTATACAACATAGACAAATCATTTTGCTTAAAGACAGAAACAAAATAATTAAAAATCAAAGAATGTTTTTACTTGCTATTTTGCTTAATGGTTTTCTAACTGATCCGAGTTTCCAGGAACTACCATTTAATGCCGGATATTTTATTCCATAAATGCGGAGACTGGGAATTTAATTTAGTGATCAGAGGTCTGTAAAGTTTGCTAACTAGGTCACCTTGGTATACTCGAAAGAATAACCATCATGTTGTACGTTAGAATTTTAAGAGCAAGATGGTAGTTTGAAGGAATCAGTTTCTTATACTGTTTCCATAGTTCCCATGTAAACAAAGAGTAGAAGGTTGGGAAGTTTTTGCAATCAAGGGCAGTATTTAATAAAGGCAGAAAGGAATAAGAAATGGAAATAGTATTCCTGGATTTGCATTTTGTCTTACCTCTGGCCAAATTCTTACTGTTAAAAGAATCTAAAACTATATTTAAGATCTCACCTGGGCTGCCACTCTGCTCTTATAAACGTGTTACTTTAATGAACGGGTTTGTTTCTGACAGGTGCTCCCTTTAGAATTAAGCAAAAATACTATGACTACAGCACCTATTTGGCCTTACACACTTCTATCTTAATCCTCTCTTTTGTTGGTCCAATCTCTCATTTTTCTGGGGAAGCTGTTCCCCCACCCCCGTCCCAACAGACACAGGAAGATCATGAGCAACCATTCTCATCCTACCCCTTTGGCCATACTTGACTGGTTAAGGGTTGACCTAAGATGGATAAATATGAAATTTTATAATTATAATGGAAGGAAGAGTTCCTTATCTGGTGGTCAGAGCTGCATTGATTTAGTTTCATTGATCTTTTCTTTGGTTTTCTTTGTTTCTATTTCATTGATTTCTGCTATGATCTATATGATTTCTTTCCATATGCTAACTTTAGGTCTTGTCTGTTCTTCTCGCTCTAGTTGCTTTAGATGTAAATTAGGTTGTTTATTTGAGCTTTTTCTTGTTTCCTGAGGTAGGCTTGTATTGCTATAAACTTCCTTCCTAGAACTGCTTTTGCTACATCCCATAGGTTTTGGATTGTTGTGTCTTTGTTGTCTTTTGCTTTTAGGTGTTTTTTAATTTCCGCTTTGATTTTTTCAGTGATCCATTGGTTGTTTAGTAGCATGTTGTTTAGTCTCCACGTGTTTGTGAGAGCTGCATGATTTAGAAATTTTTAAGTTACATTAAATCTATACCTGTATCTTATTAAGACACATCATGACTTTGGAAATATGAACATGTGCTTATGTCTTAGAATAGAAAGGAACAATGTATATTTTTAAAGTTTTAGGAGTTCCTGTTGTGGCTCAGAGGTAACGAACCTGACTAGTATCCATGAGGACACGGGTTTGATTCCTGGCCTTGCTCAGTGGGTTAAGGATCTGGCATTGCTGTGAGCCGTGGTGTAGGTTGAAGATGTGGCACAGATCTGGCTTTGGTTGCTGTGGCTGTGGCATAGGCCAGAGGCTACAGCTCTGATTTGACCCCTAGCCTGGAAACTTCCATATGTTGCAGGTGTGACCCTAAAAAGAAAAAATTAAAAAAAGTTTTAATCTGAATCAGAACTAGGGTGGTCAGCTAAGGAGTTTTATAGAGGCAGTGTCATCTGTGCACATCTCAATCCTGTCTCGATACTGTCAGGAATCGGGAGGCTCCTGAAGCAGATGACCTTGTCCACAGCACTGGTCACTGTCCACAGCCTTGTGTATTCTGGGCTTCTATCAAAAACCATCCCTTTGGAGAGAAGAATATTTGAAGGAATCTTCAGCTGACCCAACTCCCCTTGCTCTGATTCCATCTTCATGAGGAATCTATCAATTCTCCTAAAGAAAATAGGCTGATGGAATATACTGGCCTTAATCTGATCCTTATGACCATGGTTGCTGATGCAGATTGATAAAGCCTTTTCTTGTAATTATGTTTCCACGTAGTTGCTATAGGTGGAGACGGGCCAGTGGTGAAAACATGAATATAGTCCAAACAGCTGTATACATTAAGGGTAGCATTCTGGTGTCTTTGTCGATCTTAAAGGCAGTTTGATCCTGAGTGCATCTGCTTTCTTGGGACAGAATGCTGATAAGAACCAGGCTCTGGGTCTTTGAAGCGCAGGGCTGGATCTAGGTGGGATTCCCTTAGACCAAAAATTTTCAAACATGTCAGTGTATAAAAATCATCCAGAGAGCTCCATGAAAGTATGATTCCTGTGCTTGGGATTCTGATTCAGTGGATTAGGGGTGGTTCTTCTCTTCACATTTTTAGAAATACTCTCTGGGTGATTCTGCTGTACAGCCGTGTTTGCCTGTATGATATGTGTTCTTAGTAAAGGTTCTTGGGGCAGCTCTTGGCTTCAGAATTTACTTAGTTAACTTTTTATGATTTTATCTGTTTGTTGGGTCCTTCCTACTTCCCCCAACCCCTCCCTACCAACCCCGAAAGGATTTATTTTTCCTGCTTGTTAACTCAGCCATATATGTAAACTATTTTAAAATATATCCTGGAGTTCCCTTGTAGCACAGTGGTTAAAGATCCAGCACGCTCACTGCTGTGGCTCTGGTTGCACTTGTGGTCCAGGTTAGATCCCTTGCCCTGGAATATATATATGTGTATATATATTTATCCTAACATGCGGCATATGGAGGTTCCAAGCTAGGGACTGAATTGGAGATACAGCTGCCGGCCTACACCACAGCCACAGCAACACCAGATCTGAGCCGTGTCTGTGACCTACACCACAGCACACGGCAACGCCAGATCCCCAACCCACTGAGGGAGGCCAGGGATCGAACCCATATCCTCATGGTTCCCAGTCGGGTTCGTTAACTGCTGAGCTGTGAAGGGAAATCCTCAAGCGGGTTTTTTTTTTTTTTTTATGATGGTTAATCCACCTTATTTACATAAACAAAAGTTCTACTTTTAAAATTTAGTTAAAGCTTTTTTTTTTTTTCTCATTCTCCAGTTCTCATTTCATGCCACAGAGATTTTGAGCAATCAAGTGATACAAAAGTTTACTGGAATCTCAATACATGGGCATACACTGGAGATATTGCGGGTTCAGTTTCAGATGACTGCAATACAGCAAATACTGCACGAAAGCAAGTCACATGGATTTTTTTTGGCTTCCCAGTATATGTAAAAATTATGATTACACTATACCATAGTCTATTAAATTTGTAACAATATTATGTCTGAAAAACAGTAAAACCTAATTAAAGAATATTTTCTTGTTAAAAATTGCTAACCATCCTCTGATAATGCAGGATTGTCACAAGCCTTGAGGGCCACGAGGCGAAGAGCAATAAAACGAGGTGTGCTTGTCCGTCTTTTCTAATGCCCTTATTGTTTTCTTCTGGTGGGTAAATACACACCTAAAATAGTACTTTCCAAAGTGAGTTCTTAGAACAGTAACTTGTAGTTATGTGGTCAAATAAGCCCGGGAAACACTGAGTTAAACAAAGTTAGTGATTTCCTTAATGAAGAAATCAGATGGTGTGCAATATGCTTGTGGGTCTTTGTTCGTAATCAGGTGCACTTCCTGAGCCACTTGAGAAAAACTGGCATGAAGTAAAAAAACATAACCTCCCTGCGACCAGAGGAGTAGTTGGTGGCAGAGTCAAGACAGACCCACTTGCTCTCACTCTCCCTTCCTCTTTCTTAGGACAGCGGGACATTCTGTAAGTGGCTGCTTGTGGAACTGTTTCCAGTAGTACCCCATCCTCAAATGGAAATGCTTTTAGAGGCTTTCTTCTTTCATTAAATGAAAGAAACCTTGGCTTCTTTCCCCAGAACAGCTAAACAGCAGTACTCCCGAAGTTCTTTAAGGAAAATAAAATCTGAGATAGAAAAGCAGGGATTCCAGCTCTTGACCTGCAGTAGAAAACACATCATTTCGACAGGGTTTCAATTCAAATAAATGCAGAGATACTTTAATCTTGTATGATTTTTTTTTCAAGGGACTCGTGCTCCCTGAAAAAAATCATAGTTTTTAGTTGGCAGGGAAGAAAGTCCCAGAGAACAAGTTGTGACAGAAAACTTTTTTCAAAACTGCTTTTGGATTTCAACCAGCAGAATGTGCACAGTTTCTGACTGTTAGTGTATTCTTCCCATTACCCAGAAAATGGACTGTGGGAACTGGGGAAGGTGAAGTGCAATGTTATTTACATTTTTGTGCCAAAACATTATGTAGGTGGAATAGTCAAGCATTCTGAGTGAGTGCAGCCTACGAAAATTAATAGGAACATTTTGAATATGTGATCTTTTACTTAAAGCACTATAAATGAGAAGGGTTCTGTCAAGGTACTTTTTAAACATCTTTTAAATGTTTCTATTTTTTTAACACTCTCCGTTGTTTATAATAACCCCTTTGGATCTTAGACCTCAAAGTTCTTTCCTTTCAGAATTTCCTTTTCTTTGTTTGTCTGTGTACCAAAAATACTTTTCAGGGGAAAAAAATGTGCCTTGAGTCCACTAAATAGTAAACGATGTCTAATAGCATTGAAATGGGACAATGAGGATGAGTATTGGGTCTGGAATCCAAGTGTTGGTGACCCATTTAGTCATAAACCCATGAAAACAAGTGGATGTATGCAAAGATATTCCAAGGGGACAAGAATGCTGTAGGTATTTTAAGGAGAAAACTTCTAATTGCAAGGTAACAGGTGACGTCGGCATTTCCGAGAAGCTGTTTTAGAAGATGGCCATTGGGTAGCCTTTGCATTAACAGTAAGCATATTCTGGAAAATTGATAATGATGAGAAAACAGAGGTGGAAGTGGAGAAGAAATATCGAACTTTAACTCTCTGTTGGGGACCAGGTTACACACTGGGAATATATTATCGGATTATTGTATTTATACCGCAAAAGCTGGGAGACTGCTTCTGTCGTCATCATCACTGTCTTATAAAAGAGGCTTAGGAGAGCCAAAAGGTCAAGTAACTTGTTCAGAATCTTACATCATAAATGGCAGATCAGGGGAGTTCCCGCTGTGGCTCAGCAGGTTACTAACCCGACTTAGTGTCCATGAGGATGAAGTTTCGATCCCTGGCCTTGCTCAGTAGGTTGAGTATTCTGAGTTGCCATGAGCTGTGATGTAGGTTGCAGATGTGGCTTGGACCCGGCGTTGCTCTGGTTGTGGCATAGGCTGGCAGCTGCAGCTCCAATTCAACCCCTAGCCTGGGAACTTCCATATGCCACACCTGAGGCCCTAAAAAAAGGAAAGAAAGAAAGAAAAAGGTAGATCAGGTATTTGAATGCAATGTTTTTCTGACACCATACTCCTGGTCTTCATCACAAAGCTGTATTCCTCCTACAGCAGGTGTGGTTACAGTAAGTTGTATCTTTACCATGTTGGAAAAGGAGTTTGACTTAATGCAAAGAATCAAAACCAGTAAACCAGTGAAAGTGTGGAGCCACCGGTCAGCCCAGCAGTTTGGGCTTCAGGCAAGTGCTGGAAAGAGAGCATGGCAGTGAATGGAGGGCAGCAATAGAAGGAGCCTATGACTGGTCCTTAAAGATGAGCTGGGGGCGACCTTGAAGCTGAACATCCAGAGGGCAAGGCAAGGCAGAGCCAGAATTGACTGGGATATGAACAAAGTTCTAAGTGGATCGGGACATTTTTGAAAAAGCATGTTCTACGGGTCATGAATAAGTTTCCTCAGTTTGTAGCCTGCAGAGCAAGCAGAGTGGTCTCATTTAAGTCCTGTGATAACTCTTCGTCTGTCTGATAGGATACAGAGCGGAGTGGGTGACATATGATTTAATTCTATGCATTTTAGGTTAGTGTTTATGAGATAGCACAGCATGAGCCGATATTTTTTAAACTATAAAACTGACCTTTGATATCAGCATTTAACTGAAAGTACCCAGAAGTGAGCTCTTGTCACAGTCCAAGTTGAAATATGCATCTGCCTTATTTTCTTTCAAAAAACCCTGCACCCTGGGCAGGTCCTTATAAACCAATTTTTCATTTGGAAAAATATGAAAAAAATTATCTCTTCCTAATACACAGCTCAGTTACTTCAATTTCCCAGCTCAGGGTCTTCAGATTGTACTGGTTATCTAGCCTCTGAAATCACTTCCTCTTCTTGTATTTACTCTGTGAATTATTGGCCCCATCAGTCACTATTGCTGGAAACTTTGCAGGCATCCTAAGCTGCTTCTTCTCCCTCAACCCCCACATCCATCTGGTCAACAGAATCCTCAGTTCCAAGCCTTATATGCTTCTTAAATTTATCCCTTTCTCTCCATTTCTAAATTTCCCATCCTAGCTACCTTATGGGTTAATGGGCTTTGTCATGTCCACTGTTTGGGTCAGGCACTGATTCCCAGTCCAGCTTATTGTTTTCAGGCTTACAGGATCACAGGATTAAAAAAGCATGGACACCAGAAGGAATGGCTAGGGGTTGCTTTGCTTAGAAGAGGTAATGCAAATGTGATAGGTACTTTTAGGATTCTGGACCTCTCGAGATTAGATTGATCCCCTGAATACCCTTTACCTAGAGGTCAGAATTCAAATTCTATAGCCCGGAATACAAAGATTTTGGAGTTCCCTTCGTGGCTCAGTGGGAATGAATCCGACTAGGAGACATTTTCATAAGCCAGACCCCTTTCACCTGACTTGCCCCCCTCCCAAACTCTTGCTGCATGCATTAGCCACTCAGACATATTTGCAGTATTAGACAGATGCATGGCTTCATGGTATTTCCTCTGCTTGGAGTGTGTACCAGGAGAATTCTAATCCTTCCTTTAAAATTCAAGCATCAGCAATTTTGACAGGATTCCCAGCCACACACAGATTCTCTAAACTGCCTTACACCCCACATAGGTACATATTCTAGAACTTATCAAACAGTGTTATAATAACAACTTGCTGATATTTCTTCCTCTCTACCCAATGACTTTCTTAAGATCCATATTCTGTTTGTGTTTTATCCCAAACCTCTTGCATGAAGCCCGGATTAGTAAATGCATATGTTGAATGAATGGTTTCCTACAGTTAGTTAATTATGATGAATGACTGTGGCCCCTTCGATACACATTCTGTTGTTTTATGTGGTGCACTCCTTTTTTTGTGAGAGACGTTGAGATCTTTACAGATGAATAAATGTAAATAAAAGAAAACTATGTGTTTAGGATTGCTGAGGCAGAACATTAGGATATTGAGAAGGTACACGAAAAAAATTAAGTTAACCATAGTAAAAAATAAAGTCAGAATAAAGTCAGCATTGCTTGCTGACATGGCTTTAATCAAAAGAAGAAATGCACTTTAATCCGTTGTAGCAAATAATACATCCTAGGGCTAGTGAGTAGCATTTCAAAGTGTTTTGGTGTCTTGGATTTTAAATTAAAATGTGTTGTTTTCTTTACTGCTGTAAGGTTCAACCACCCCCATTTATTTGCTCTGTATCCTGCATGCCCTGTGAATGGTACCCAACCTTCCCGAGCATCATAATCCTGACCTTAAAGTGAGATAAATGAAACCTATCTCACAGAATTACCGTAATTATCATGTGGATCCAAGGAGGTAAAATATCTAAATTCCTCAAATACTGGCTGAGGAATAGTTGGCACTTACTAATACTTGATCTTCTAAGTGTTAAGATCACAAATACGTGATAACTTGTCATTCCTATGACAAGCTAAGCTACCCTAGCACCCCTGCACTCTGCAAATCTTTGCTGTAGGAAGATTGCCGTAGACTCTGTGGATGAATAGCTTTCCTCCACTGAAGGCTGGCACTGTGGGCTCAGTAAGCCCACGGCCACCCTGGACAAAGGGACTCGTGCAAGAAAGAGCGGATCCTGGCCCGATCACATCTCAAAGTCCTGAAAGATTCCAGAACTGCCTCTCCCATGCAAGGAGGCAGGAGCCACACCCCCCACCTTCTATTTGCAGCACCATAAGCCCCTTCGTATGGCCTATAATTGGTCCTCTCTTCTATCTACACACTCAAACCAAAACGTTTTTTATTTTAACCAGCATCAAGGTTATTGAAACATTTTGATAGAGGTGCTTAGGAATAGCATGCCCCTTCTGAAAACTTCTAAAGAATGGGCATTAAAAATAATCTTGTGCATTTTGTTTGAATATTGACAGAAGTATGTTTTCTTAAAGAAAGTCATCCAAACAACCAGAAGAAAAGAAGGGATAGACAAGGGTTGGTTGGTTGATGGTTGACATGTGAAACCCTTTACCGTTCATAAAATATTTAGGTTACTTGAGCTAAGGAGGAAATTGCTAAGGATTAGGTTTATAGCACTTGACCACGTCTCAGAAGTGCTACTCTGTAAAACTTGTCAAAGACAAAAAAAAAAAAAAAAGGGAAAGCAATCCCATTAGGAAACCTGGGCTTTGTATCCTGTCGTTTATTACATTTGTCAGTTGAACCAGTAAGGATTATGGCAGTAGATTTATTAATTTTTCTGAAAACCTGGCATGGAGAAGCCTTACCCCTGGCACTAGCCTGGGAAATGCGGTGAAGGAAGTTTATGAAACAAGCAAAATGCCGAATACCTGCTGCGAAAAAGTCATTACCGTGGCAAACCTGTCACACACAAAGCCAGGTAACAAATTTAGGAAGGGCTCTCTTCCTGAAAATCAGTAAGATTTTGTTCGGAATCTTTTTGTACTAAGAAAACTCTTTCCTAGCCCAAGTGTGGTTGGTGGCTGTAGTCACCGCGGGGCCTGGAAAATGACACTGTGCCCCAGGCAAACATTAGTTTTCATTTCTGACATTCAGGAGTCATTGCCATGAATGACCAAAGATCCCTGCCACCTACCCAGCCCCAAAGTAAGACGTACCCCTTTCCTTCCCATGATGGCGTGGACTGAGCTCTCTGACTAACTCTTGCTAGCATTCCTTGTCCTGAATGGTGGTGGTGTCCTTGTCTGGGGGTGTCTGTGGTCCCGGGCACTGCCTCATGACCTTGCAAGGTCTTTGTTGTTCCTGGTGGATTCCACACAGACCAAAGTTTCTATTTTTTTCCCCTGCCTCCGCTCACCATAAATCTAGGTTTCTCTATTTATTTTCTACCCGAGAAAGTTTGCAGTGTATACAGAGAGTTCTAGACTGTGTGCAGGAGTTGGACCTGCAGTGTCCTAAATTTACAGTTATGGAGTGCTGTTTGTTACCTTTCAGGCATCATTTTAAGCCCTTTACAAATATTAAGTAAGTGATTTGTATAGTTTTTCCACTAGCCCACGGGGCAGGTGCTACTATTACTACTATTTGAGAGATGAGGAAACTGAGACGGGGCAGTTAGACAGCCTGGCTGAGGTCACATCACCAGTAGGTGGCAGCTGGCTTCAATTCCTTGAGTCGCGGCCGACTTCACATTCCCAGCCTCCTAGCTACTACACGGGTTTTAAGCATTCCCGCGAAGCTGGTCTCCTGCATTTCATGTAACCGGATCCACCATCCACACGAAGGATGGTTCCACAACACACGAAGGGAAGGGCATAAGTATCAGAAGTCTGCAAACACTCACCTGGATGGAGGCAAACGGATTTAAACCTCTGGAACTCCTGTGTGAGCACGCATACCCATCACCTGGGGTGTTCATTCATTTTGCCCCTGATTGCAGGAATTTGTGATCTAGCTTATTTTGCAGCCTGGGGCCCATGTTAATTTAAACACTCTCAAACAATTCAGAGCATCTTAAAGGTGTCTGAGATGTATTTCATTAGAGACTTGTGCCTTGTACCCACAGGCTTGGTTTATTTAAACGAAGACAGAAAGAAATGAATTTTTTTTTTTTAGGGCATATGGTCTTTTTAGGGCATATGGAAGTTCAGGCTAGGGGTCGAATCGGAGCTACAGATGCCAGCCTACACCACAGGCACAGCAAGACGGGATCTGAACTCCATCTGTGAACTACACCACAATGCCAGATCCTTAACCCACTGAGCAAGGCCAGGGATTGGACACAAGTCCACATGGATACTAGTTGGGTTCGTAACAGCTGAGCCATGGTGGAAACTCCAGAAACCAAAATTTTATCCTGAGCATCTTCTCTGTCTTATGAATGTGGCCCAGATAAGCAGCTTTTTAGAACTCAGATTCATCCTCCTGGGCAAGTTTTGCTTGGGCAGTAAAAAGAGGTTTGGAGAAACTGGCAATGATAGTCTAGGATCTTAACCATGTAAACAGATTTTTTTTTTCAAGAAGTGGCTGCCCCTTCATTTGGAAGGTACAGCAAATGGCAGTGTCCTCCTCTGAGGAGGTGAGTTTAGAAATGAAAGCTTACGGACATTTCAAATTGGACTCAACTTTAAACTCTTACTTAGGTACTTTGGACATAGGCATGGGGTGAAAAAAAAAATGTAGTATGTGATGTACAGTTTATCAGATGTTTCTCAGGACCCTGTGAGCCTGAGTAGCTACAACTAAAAATGCCCTCACAGTCAGGCTAGAGGAGGACGTGAGCTCACGCAGGAGCCAGTCCAGCTCTTTTGAAAGAGGAAAGAACAGGTTTAGAGTCTTTCGTATCCTTTCGGGCAAATGTTAGGCATTGCTTCACTGAAACCCAATCTTTAAAGTGAAAAGAAAACAGAAACTCTTTCCTATGACATGAATTTAAAGAACAGGCTTACTGCCCACCCTCCCGAATAAAAAACAGTGAATTGAAGTGAAGTAAAATTAAGCTAAATAAGAGGAAACAGTGAAATTTTGTAGACTGTGGAATAGTCTCCCAGGGAGCATTTTGGAAGCCCCATCACTTCGTCATTTCAAACTAGACCAGACAAATGACTCGGAGAAATGCTGAGAGGAGCAGGGTTGTAGAGACTGGATGAGTGAATTTTTTTTCTATCCCCTATGGAAATTTCCTCAGTATGCGCGCGCGCGCACACACACACACACACACACACACACAGGCACTTATTTTTAGATTGTCTCCTTTCGGACTTTTCAACTTATCATCACCCAAATAGCCTTTTAAAACCTCAAAAGCCTCTTTCGATTGCCGGGTCTACGTTTACTGTCTATTCGGATTCCTCTTTGCCTTCAGTTATGGACTAGGTTTTCTGTTCAGATTCTAAAATCCTAACAAGTTCCTCTTGTCATCTTTCAAGCCGCATAAACGCCTTCCCGGATGTGTTCGGGAGTAGTGAGCTGTAGAGCTTTCCTCTCTGACAGCTGCTGGGGAGCCCAGAGGGTGACTCAGTTTCCATCAAGGAGGCATATACAGCAGCTGCGCGTTTCATCAGCCTCATTCAAATACCCAACCAGAAAACCACTGAACATTTCTTCCACCCCTGGAGTAGCACCCTCTTTCAGGGAGAGCTGGGAGAAATCACAGTATTGAAGCGCCAGCTTCCTGCCAATTCGGACCTGAAAGTAGGGATATTAAGTGTAATTATTCTCCCTACTTCCTCTTCTTCAGGGTTTAGCCCATTTTGCACCGGAAGAGATATAAGTCATGGAATCTGAATTCGTTTTTTTGTTCCATCTTGTGTTCACTCCAAGGAGAAATTCTAAATGAGACGATTACTTATTGGTGTCAGATTTCACTCCCTGATTATGGGAAATTGGAAGTTGGCTACATATTTGTTTTTCAAAGCTATTTATTCCAGGTGGTGGATCACAATGAGATATAATGAAAATATCAGTTTTTATTTTCAACGGTTATTTTATTTTGGAAGACAAAAACTTTTCTGGTGTACTTGATCCTTTTTCTTCTGCTCCTTGCTACTCATGATCAAGATCAAGCAAGATTCTCTACGTGGTCTTATGAGATGTAGCAGTAAAATAAAATAATAATAAAAACTATTATTCTTAGTATACTAATAATAACAAGCAGCAAGTATGGATAGAGTGCTCACACACATGCCAAACCTTGCTCTAAGCCCTTCATTGACATTGATCCATTTTGTCCTCACAATAGTCCTATAGATAAAATGTTCTCATTTTACTGGTTGGGGAGATTGATCTTAGAGAGGTTCATCTATGCTTAAAATTATGTAACTAGTGTAGCAGGAGTCAAGCCAATTTTTTTCTGACTCCAAAGCCTGTGTCTTAACTACCTGCCATATGCCTCAGAAAGACACATTTACATTTAAATCTTAATGAAATCATTATATTTCCTGCGGTCCTCCTTTCCCTCACACTGTGTATTATTCCATCTTCAAGAGTATCTTCCAAAATAATATTTTGAACTATTAAAACTCGTAGACCATATTATTAATTTTGTGCCAGCTATTAAAATAGTCACACATGATAGGATCATGGAACTAGGAGTGGATTTTTTAGGTGACCTAAAGAAATCAAGCAGTGGTTCTAAAGAGAATCATCTAGTAAACCGAAACCATTTTTAGTACATCCGTGCTGTTGCATTTGGTATTTCTTTAAATGCTAGTTTTATGCACGAGTATAAAGCATATTATTACAATCCATAGTGGGAATGTTAGTGCCTTGATTATATTTGCTTTTGGAAGAGGAAGAAAAGAGTGATTTCTGAGTTTTTCTACCTAGTCCATTCGAAGGATCAAGTTCACTGCATGAAATGTATTTACCGTCCACGTGAGAAGCAGTCCATAATAGCGGAGTGACTAAATGGAACATGAGATTTTGAGACATGAGTATTTATTCATTGTTTCAAAAGCAGTGACCGTAATCATTTAGGAATTGATGATTGCCTGGGACAGAAAGGCAGCTAGATCTCATCCCACTTTCCCAAGTCTTACACATGTTGGCGGCATTATACCCTTTGTGCAGAAATACAGCATTGCACATAAAAGTAGAGATGAGATGCTCACCAAATATTTAAGCAAACATTTCATGGAACAATAAAATATTGATATATTTGTTTTTTTTCTCCCCACCAAATAGCCTACAGTGCTCCATGAGAGCCCTTGGTAATTTTTAATCAGTCGCCATCTCTCTAATCTAGAAAAGTACCTGGCACGTAACAGATAGTGAGTAAGTCTTTCTTTTATAATGGGAACTTTAAGAGGAGTCCAGGAGACCCTGCCCGCGTCCTTGCATCTCTGGCAATAGTTATGACAGGGATAGTGGGACTGTCCGCTTTCCTCTTAAGAATATCACTGTCCAGGTAGTTGCCCATCTCAGGCCAAAAAAAAAAGAAAAAAAATTTTTTCAGTATAATCAGCATTGTGGGTGAATCAAGGACTGTCTTAAATGAAAGCATCTGTTAGAAAACATGATAAGGTATTCAAAGACAAAATCTTGGTCATTTATATGTTCTGAACAATGCCCAGCTTCCCAGTAAACACGCAGTCCTAAATTCCTAAATTGCCATAATAAAAGCTCAGTGCCATTGTCATGGAAGTGCACTGTTTCTCTCAACAGAAAACAAATGTTGGCACAATGGGACTGATTCTGCACCCATGTGGAATAATTTAATTCCATTAATAATGCTAGAAATGTTAAGAAAACAGTTTTAGGGAGAAAAAAAAAAACAGAATATGGGGGCATATAAAACCAGCCTTTTCATCTGAACTCCGGGTTCCATTTGTTTTCCATTGTTTGCTGGCCTTATTCTGGATCTGTTTTCACTTTTATTTGTGGTCAGCTTCAATATGTCTACACGAAAACACACATCAGAAGTGAAATGACTCTGTCTTTTTATAGTATGACTTCAGATAGTTGGACAGCTTAGGGTTCACTGGCTCCTGGATCAGTTTTCCTATGCCTGCATGAAACATGCAAGTTGATAGGCTGCAAAGAAAAACGGCATTGTCTTTAAAGGCACACGCATCCAGCCCACCGAGCTAAGTTCTGGCCTCAACCTCTGTCCTTGGATCTGCATATCTAGCTCCCCAGCTGATGTCCAAGGGTAGAATCTGGCTGGCTACATGTAACATACTGTTTGGGTTGGGGCACAAAGCCAAAAAGGCACTGTTTACTATTTATATGGGCCTTCACCAATTTCTGGACGCCAAAAGAGATGAAATCACTGCTTCTGAATAACTCATTCATCAAAACAGACATGCACATTTTTCTTCCTTGGGCTTAGTTAGAAAGAAAACCATTTGCTGGTTTACTGTAATGGAAGCCAAAATATGTTTGGGGTTCTCCACTTCAACCCAAGCCTACCCCCAGGCTGACCACACCTTCAAGCAACATGACTTGCTTTTATGCAGAGAGGCATATGTGCAAGCTCTTGTGGCCACAAGGGTACGGCAAAGCCACTGAGATTGGCTCCGACCTTCTTGAAGTCTTCCTACAAAGTTCAAGTTCTCGGAAACCATTTGGGGAGCAGTCACTTTGATATCATCCAAACATGAATCCAGCCGAGGAAACTGTTCATGCCTCTAGTGTCAGGAGTCAATAGTTCTTCTGTGCAGCTGACTTAATAGCAGTTGTCATTTGTTTTACGTCCTTGTGAAAAGAGCACATATTCCTTTAGGGTTGTTTTTAACATAAAAGTTCTGGTGCTTTGCTTTTGAACATATTAAGTGGTTTCATGTGTATTATCAAGCTATTATAGAAGCATAAAATGAGGGTGTTGCTCTGACATGGTCTAAAATCATGTGTGTGTGTGTGTGTGTGTGTGTGTGAGAGAGAGAGAGAGAGAGAGAGAGAGAGAGAGAGAGAGAGAGAGAGAGAGAGGGAGAGAGAGAGAGATGCCATCCAAGGAGCCTCAGAGACAAACACTGGAAATGTGGAGCAGTGAGAAGAAAAGCCTCCTTGAGGCGGTGCCGGCATCTTGGAAAGCACTTGGAGAACCTCTTGAGAAGCAATGGGTTGCTATTCTTCCAAACCCTCAAAAATATCAAGCTTCCAAAGGGGAAACCATTAAGTTTAATGAGATCTTTTGCCTATAAAATAAAACTAAAAGCTTAAAGAAATTTCAAGTTTACAAGTACCTAGGGCTAGATGTTTTGAATTAAATTCCAGCTTTTAACAAGAAGGATGTCTGAACCCTACAGTATTGACAGGGTTTTGTTCTCATAGGATTCCAGGTGGTCTGAAATAGTCAGTTTCAGGGTTTCATCAGACTCATGGTCAAGATTTACAGATGTTCACCCCAAAGTCCACCCTGTTTTAAATCTCTTTTAACCTGTCCATGCTTCTATGAACATCGACAGTAATTTTCTCCCCAGGAACTCTTTGAACGCCGAGATTCTTTTCAAGACAGGCTTAGCCTTCTCTTGTCAACCATCATTATTGTAACCTCCCTCTTCAACCTGATCTTCCTCTCCTTTCTGGTATTCGTCATTCTTTCCTCTCAATTTTATAAAATTACTGAAACCGCGGTGATTCTGATTCATTCTGCTCTCTTGTACCCAGTCTTGGGGTATTCTATCCTGATTTTGTAACTCTCTCCCCTTTTATTTGTTTTGCTGGGAAAAAAAAGTCATTAGGAATGTTTGTCTTGAGCTTCGGTTCCATTTCCACAGATCTGAATATAGAATCACTCTACCACTTAACCATGTTGCTTAAGCTAGTGCTTCACAGCATCTCAAATGTCGGGGAATACGTTTACAAATGATGGTATTTGTATAAGTGCTGGGATAAGAACCCTGGAAGCAGAGACCAGAATCTAGCCCAGCTACTTTCAGGGTTTTAGAAGATTCATGACCTTTTCTTCATGTAGAACCACTTCAGTTGTCTCTATATCAGTTTCCTGATCTAGCAAATGGAAATAAGAGGGTTATTCACTCCCCACCTCTTAAAGTTGGAGCGATTAAAGGAATTCATATGTTAAAGCACTGAGCACAAGACCCATCACCTAAAAGATGCTAGTTAGTAACAGTAGTAGTAGAAGGAGTGGTAGTTTAGCAGCAGTTGCGGTAACTTTGTTTCTTTAAAATCTCACCAACTGGAGAGACTCACTGACAACCTGCAGGCCAGTTCTATTTACGATTTCAAAGAACAATTATGTGATCTGATGCCTAATGTTACAGAATCATAAATCTGGAGGTGAAACCTCACATGATAGAGTTTCAGTAAGCCAAGGCCACCAAGGAGGTGGAATTGCAGAGAGCAAGATACCACGGTAGGTAGGGTCTGGAGGAAATTACTCAGTTTCTCAGTAGAAACAAGCCAACTGCCCAAGGAGCGGGTTGTAGAATTAAAACTTGGTCCATGAGCTGAGATTTGGGAAAGGATGCCAGCCCTCGAGGAAGGGCCTGTGGGATGGATTTGGATAGACAGACAGAAGCTCAGTACCATGAAGAGGTTAACTTGGGGGCAGCTTGAGTTTGGAGGGAACATCCATGTAGCCACACTGGACATGTCCCTGAGCCGTCTTATCTTCACCCTGTTTGCCAGCAAAGGCAGCGCTGGATGGAGTGGATTCTGAACCTGAGAGAGGGGCTTAATACCTAGGAGCACTGCCACTCCTTTCTTAGAGACTGGCCCCCAGCCTCACCTGCAGTTAGAGGACAGCTCACATTCAGCAGCAGAAGCCTGGAAGTCTCGACAAGCGGGAAGGGCCCACTTGCAAGGACTGTCTGCATTTGGAGGCATCTCCGTGCTTGGGCCCTGAATCCTCCCTCACCGCCCAAATGTCTCCTTCCAGCCAGGCTCCCTGGGGACATTGCCTCCACTCCCCGAGCCTTACTCCCCTGCAGTTTCACAGTGCCTAGTTGGTTTAAATTCTTTGCCCTGCCATTGTCCAAGCCTAATAAGGAAGTCAGTCGGCTGTGGGCTAGGGTAAGGGGCTGGTGGTGACCAAGAACATTCTTCTAAGGGCCTTTTGATCTTTAAGAGGCTGTAAGTGGCCCAGTTCCCTGCTTTTATACAAAAATATCTCTTGTTTGTGTCATTCCAACATACTCTTTTTCCTTCCCATGAATGCAATTGTTGTCTCTTGGAGATTTTATAGGAAACAGAATGCAGGCCATCCCAAAGTCAGGCAGGAGGGGAAAGCATGTGACTTTATTTTGCTCACCTCCCTGACTTTTCTTCCTTATTCATTCTTCTGCCTTCTTATTCGTATCTGTCTTGAGGAGTCACGCATTTCAATGGCAAGGCGAGATACCCCTAAGGGATCCATGTCTAGTCCCGACTGTCCCTGACCAACTGTGTGACCTTGGATGAGCTGCTTCACACCTTTGGGCGACAGTTTTGTGATCTGGAAACTTAGCAAGTTAGACTTAATATGGTAAATATGGTCAGCAGTGTGTCATTGCTATTGAAAGTATGATTTGAAGATGAATCCACCTAATTTTAAATCCTAATTCTCTTACTTTACCAAGTGACTGAACTATACCAGAGCCTCAGTTTTCTTATCTATAAGCAAGGTTGTTATACAGATTTTTTAAGATAATACTTGTAAAGAAGTTCTTAACAGTCCTGAATATTATAAGTGCTAAATAAAATTATCTCATATTTTTCCATCTGTAGGTTTCCAGATATAATTTTATATAAATCTATTATTCTCCATCATATATGCTAATACCCTCTTCCATTAGCAAAATGGTGACGCTATATTTTATTTTTTTTCCGTTACTTAATGAATTTTATTACAATTATAGGTGTGACACTATATTTTATTCTACACATACAAGTATGTGTGTGTGTGTTTTCTTCCTTCCCTCCCTCCCTTCCTCTCTCATTCTCTCTCCTTTCCTTCCTTTCCTTTCCTTTCCTTTCCTTTCCTTTCCTTTCCTTTCCTTTCCTTTCCTTCCTTTGTCTCTCCCTCTCTATCTGCTCCCACTACACATGCACCAAAAAGTTAACAGGATTTTCTACCATCAACAGGATCTAGATTAACTTAAAGAGGTATTGTGCCAGTATCTGGTTCCTCGAGCTGTTTCACAAATCCTTCCTTTTGAACCAAGGGCCTGTGAAGACAGCAGCTTGGTTTTTAGGGCTGAGGCGGTTGTGAAGTTCATTCTGCAGCAAGCTCACCGGGTGCAGAAGCAGAGGTCCTCCCTGCACATGGAGTGAACTGAACTTGGACGAGAGAGGTCATCACAGCTCTGCGGCGTTAGTGATGGCCAATAACCTCAGAGCCGGGCCTGGTTTGGTAGGAATTCCCCAAACAGGTCACGCAAGAGCTGCGTGAAGGCCTTGTAAAGAAGGGCTCTGAGAAGGGATGGGGCTGGAGTCGGGGAGAAGCGCTTGTCCCTAGTGTCTTTTGAGAAGAGAGGCTCTTGTGAGAGGAGAGGTTTAGCAGATTATGAACCAACCCCTTGTGGTTCAATATTACATTTCCTGTTTTTAGTTGAGTGAGTTTTATTGCAGTTAGGAGGCTGGAGCTTCTTTGTTTTTGTGCATAGTCTGGCCTTTCATTTGTTTGTTCATTTATTCTCTGCTCGAAAGCCATTAATATGTACCTGTAGTTTGCCAGCATTGTACTGGGCGGTAGACGTACAAAGGTGACTAAACAGGATCTCTACCCACGAGGAACTTGCAGAGACGGTTGGGGAAGTCAGCACTGTCAGTATAGTGGCTTAGTGCTATGAAAGGTGTACGGAAGACACTCTGGGGGAGTTCCCGTTATGGCTCAGCAGGTTAAGAACCTGACTAGTATCCTGAGGATGTGGGTTTGATCCCTGGCCTCGCTTAGGGAGTTAAAAGATATGAGGCTGCCGTGAGCTGTGTGTAGGTCAAAGATGCAGCTCGGATCTGGCACTACTGTGGCTGAGGCATAGGCCAGCAGCTACAGCTCTGATCCAACCCCTAGCCTGGGAACTTCCACATGCCGCGGGTGTGGCCTTAATGAGAAAAAATAAAGACACTCTGGGACACAAAGGAGGAACATTGAAATCACTGGGGATGCAGGGGAGGAGAGCCTGAAGAACGCAGCTATATGGGAGGGCAGGGCTAAAGATGTACTGAAGGGAAACGAAAGCACGGAGTAAGTGAAAGCAAAGAGCTTGTGCTGAGAATCGTGTCACTGGCAGGGACTGTGAGAGTAACAGTGGTGTCATCCGTCAGTGGAAGGAATTCAAGACAGAAAGCTGTTCTGTGCAAAACAGTGATGACTTTGGTTTTCACCACGTGGAATTTGAGGATCTTGTGCGACATGCATGAAAATAAGCTGTCCAGCAAGCAGTTGTCATTTGGATTTAAAGGGAGGTTGAATGTGTACGTCAGAGAGATAACATAGAGAAAAGCAGATCATGGTATACCGCCAAATAACCATTTTTAAGGGTCGAGATGAGGAAATAAAGATAGTTGAGAAAGAAAAGATAGACCCCTATAATTGGCACACCGAGAAAATCTCAAAACCCAATAGAAAAAGAACTTCTAGAGGGAGCTAGTGAGCAGCAGAGTCAAATATCCCAGAAAGAAGAGAATGTCTGCTGGATGTCTCCATCACTTGGATGGGCTCTCCGCTACCAAAGAGTACGTTCGTTCAAGTTTTATGAATCCTTAGTGAAAATGAAGTGGACAGGAGCACAGCCAGAAATGTGTAAATACTCAGAAAATGAAGTCGACAGGAACCCTAGTCACGCAACCAGATAGAAACTACAGAAAAGTCAGGCCTCATAGAGTATGGGATACAGCTCAGAAACTAGAAGTTCAATCAAGGTACGACCAAACTCTCAAAAGTCTGGAACTCAGGATATCTTGTTGCCTCGTGAAAGAACCATGGGAGCGTAGAGGAGGTCCCACAATCCCGCGGCAGGTGCTCTGGGACCTCCCTTCAGGCTGCCTGCCACCAACCTGTCCCTCCACTGCCATACTACCATTTCTAGGCCAGGCTTTCAAGGACAGACTCCAACTGGACTAGAAACGTGCCTCCTGTTCTGAAGCCTCTTCTTTGGGGCCGCGGACACTGGTAATGTGGAAATCTTAGTCTACCAGGGGGAGTAGTCCCCGTGGAACGGTGGAGACAGGAGCTGGAATTTGGATTTTAGTGGACTGAGAAGTTAATGGGAAGTGAGCTAGCAGAAATAGGAGTATAGATGGGTCTTTGTGGGAAGGAAGAGCTAATAGAACATATGCTTCTATCTTTTAAGATCGAAGGTACTTGTAATGGGAGAAATTGAGCAGAGAGAAAGGCTACATTTGCAAGGGAGAAGATGAGTGATAGACCGTGTCCCTAAAGAGCCGGAAGGGAACCTGGCATAGCATCTTTGTTCACCTGATCCACACTTACACTCGCCCATGGGCTCACCTGTCTGAGGCTGCCGGCTGTTCCTGGGCAGGGAGAAATTCTGAGAGCGATATGGGGAAGGACCGAAGGATGACCGTGACAATGAGAGTGCTAGCGAAGTGGAGAAGTACCATGCCAGCGGGCAGGTCAGAAGACGAAAGGGAAGAGGAGCAGAGGGAGAGTGGGGAGGTGAGGAGTCTGTGGGCGGGAACTTGACCGCACGTTCCCGAGGGACAGGTTTATCTGTGCTCTTGGGATCTTCTGCCCGCTCTCTGGCCGCAAGAAGAGAAGCAAAAGCAGGCCTCGCTGGTGGAGTCTCTCATAACTCACTACCGCAGCAGGCCAGTCCCCAGATAGCCAGAGCTGCTGATTTCGCATCAATAAATATCTACCGCTGTTGTATCACCTTAGCGATGACTTTGGCCATTCATCCTGTCTGCATTTCTTGGAACGATCTCTTTTTAAAAATTTTAATACCAGGAATAATCCCTGTGGATAAGCCAATTGGGTCTTAAAAATAGAACCTTTGTTAAAAAGCCATTACACTGTCTCTTCTGGTGTCGGGCTCCTTCGTTGATGAATTGCCCCCAGGCTACCCTCTTAACGTCTGGGGTTAAGACTGTCTCTAGGACGTACATACACCAGAAGCACTAAGATCTTTTCATTTAAAAATAGATCCAAAGGCAAACATATTTCAAGTGGATTTCCTACTACGGGGATTTCAAAAACTAACACGGGAGAGTGGAGGTGGAAACTGGTTTTACATTTGCACTCAGCAAATGCAATTTCTCCTCCCCTGGTTTTCCATTTCCTCCACCAAACTCTGCGGCACCACTGACGATAAATGGGAGCTGGAATTGGCAGATGCTGGAAGCAGCTGAGAGCTCCATTTTCTGCTCCAAGAAGAACCTTGGCCTCTTACATGTTTCCTTCCTTTTCCTTCTTTTCCTCCTCTTCCTCCTTCTCTTCTTTGCCTTCCTCCTCCTTCTTTTTCTTTGGAGAGAAGAGGAAAAGAAGAGAAGTTATTTGAAGGTAAATCAAAAGGCGGTATTTATATTTAAAATTGCATTTCCTTTACATTTCAGCTCTGAGATTCAAATAACTGGTGGATGAGAAGGGCCAGGCAGCTGTCCTAGTCCCATGAAATTGTCTTAATTCCTCTTGATAGAGTTAAAGCTGATTTTTTTTTTTTCCTGGCTTGTAAATCTCCTCACTAAATAATGGCCAACATGTATCGACCACCTAGTGGGTTCCAGATTCTGAGGATAAAAGAGGAATAAGCGTTGGTTCCTTTGGTAAAAGAGCTCACATTACAGTGGTGATCGCTGTGTAATTGCTCGATTAGTCAATGGTTCAGGGTAAGTGGAAGTTAGAATGACAGGGAGTGGTGGAGAGAAAACGTCTTGCTCTTATTCAGGCTCATGACAAGTAGCTAGCTACGTCCTTAACTTTGCTCTGTGACTGAAGAAAGCAAAATATATTCCTTACTTAAAAAAAAAAAGTTCCCTAAGGAAAGCTAGAGGGAGAACTGTGCCTATGGCTGTGAAGCCGACTGATGTCATTAAAGCCCAAGGAGTCTTTGCTGACAAGCCTGCTTGCCAAATCCAAACTGTAAAGGAGGAGTTCCCGGCATGGCTCGGCGGTAACGAACCCGCCTAGTATCCATGAGGACGTAGGTTCGATCCCTGGCTTTGCTCAGTGGGTTAAGGATCCAGCATTGCTGTGAGCTGTGGTGTAGGTTGCAGACGCTGCTCGGATCCTGCGCTGCTGTGGTTGTGGTGTAGGCCGGCAGCTACAGCTCTGATCTGACCCCTAATCTGGGAACTTCCATATGGCACGGGTGCAGCCCTAAAAAAGCAAAAACAAAAATAAAACTGAAAACCGTGTATATAAAGGTAAAAGGGTGTGTGGGGTGTGTGTGTGTGTGCGTGTGTGTGTGTGTCTGTGTATGTGTGTGTGTGTGTGTGTGTGTGTGTGTGTCTGTGTGTGTGTGTGTCTGTGTGTGCGTGTGTGTGTGTGCGTGTGTGTGCGTGTGTGTGTGTGTTGGGGAGGCCAGGACAAAGGAACGGACAAGGGGAAAAACATCAGGTAGGAAGGAGCACTTGTTTGGATGAAGTAGTTTTCCTAATTTTTATCTGAAAATGATGACTAAGCAGGAAACAACACAGAGAACGTACGTGATAGAATGTGACGTGCATTAATGGGCAGTAATGCTAGCTGCTGTAACAGATGACTTCCGATCTCAAGTAATTATTTCTTGTTTGCCCCTGTCACAGTCCGATGGGGTCATGGGGAGGAAGACATCATCTCGTGCCGTCTTTCAGGAACCCGGGTTTCTATCTGTGATGACTCCATCTTCAAGATGAGGTCCCCAGGCCACTGTACAAGGGACAGAGAGGACGGAGGGCTGGAGCCGGGTCAAAAAGTGGCCTGCAGAGCTCTTGTGTCCCACTGGATAGAATTCAGACCCGTGGCTCAAAGCTAAAGGCAAAAGAAACTAGGAAATGCAGTCTTTCTCTATGCCCAGGAGGAAAAGAATAGTTTTTGGTGAACATAGGGCATTGTCTCTGACAAGGGGTCATACTTTCTCAAGCTAGAATGGACAGTGAAAAGACTCATGCAACAAGTGAGGTCTTGCTAGTGTTGAAGAAATGGCTGCCTTATTTTCAACATTGCTTAGGAGAGTTTGAATCTATATGCTTATTATTTATATCCCTCTATGATGCGAGTAAAGAACATTTTTAAAGTTTCAGATCTTCTTGGGAAAACCTAACTGGAAGTGAAAGCTAAGAAGATTCCTTTTTCTTTCCTCCCTCCCTCCCTTTCTTACTTTCTTTCTTTCTTTCTCCCTCAGTCCCTCCCTTCCTTCCCTCTCCTCCTTTCCTTTCTTCCTCTCTTTTCTTTCCTTCCTTCCTCCATATTATATATATTTATCATGTCAGTTCCTCTCACGGAAAAAGAAAAAAGAAAAACCTGACTTTTGAGCCACATGGGAAGTCCTGAAAACCTGACTTTTGAAAAGTACTACCACTCCCCAAGAACAGGGGAAAATGGCAGGTGGAGCTGGATGTGTGTTCACGCTGAGGGGGATACCTCCTCCTGGCTCTGACTGTCAGGGTTGACCCAGCTCATTAAGTCAGCAAGGCAGGTAACCCATCCTGCGCAGCTGTCTGATGGTCAAAACAGACCACCTCCCCAGTTAGAGGAGCTGTCTCCTTGGATGAAGATTACATGGCTATTTGCATCCTCAGCTAGAACTTCCAACAAGCTCCCATGGCATAGGAATCAGCCTTTCCATATTTGCATTGCTCTAGCAATAACTGAATGAATGTGGTAGAAAAAAATAAGGAAACAGACATCACCCTAAAGTGCCAATGTTAGGCATATGTGTTTCCTTCTTCCCCCTAAAAGTCCATTTTATTAAGTGCTGCAAACAATATAACTAAGACGGAAACATGCTAGAAATGTAAAACCGTAATAAGCAGTCCGAGTGCTGTATACTTTTTAAATCCTCAAGTTGCTCAGCTAGTTGCCTCAAAGTTTTAAATGGTAGCCGCTAAGGCATACCATCCAGGATTACTTTTAGCAGCCACAACACCTGGCTTTGGAATTAATTGGAACGTGAATATAATTTATAGCAGGTACTTGTACAGAAGGGCAAAGCATTTAGTATTCAGGAACATTACGCCTAAGATTGTCTTCTGTGTTTTTTTGTTTTTCCCTGGGACTCTATGAACAAGCGTGACAAACATCTTATACACCCGTAAGACCTAGTGTCGTGGCAGGTAGCTAGGGAATATTCACTGCACCAGGAAGCCGTCTGCACAGCGAATCAGGCAGAGAACAGCTGGCAGAGAAATCAGACAGAGAATCAGAGTAATCTATGGAAAGTATGTGAGTTTGCTATAAACATTTGAGAGCGCTGGGCGAGGAAGCTGGAGCTGGGGCCTCACAACCGGAGCCCGGGCTTGCTGCGGGCCAGGGAAACGGTTTGCATAAAGTGCACAGCTCAAGAGAAAGAATGATCCTTTGAATAGTAAGTGGGGATTGTAGTTCATTCGAACTCGAGTTAATTTTAAATCACCCACAAGGCATCAGTGTCCAGAAGAATCCGCCTCGTGTTTCTAGAGAGTTTGCCTCTTTGGTGCCCCGATTTTCTGCTGCTGGCAATCAGGTGCATCACTGGGCAAAGCAGGTTATTTCTTTTAAGTACTAAGTACGTGCTGAACGGGACGAAGCCTTTGCCTGTCTCTTAAGGCACAAAATAAGTGCACCGTGGTTAGTACCTGAAAACCTGGCCAAGAGAAGAGATGTGTTTGAAGTTTGGGAAAGAGTGGTGCAGTCTTGCTTTCCTTCACCCCCCAATCCGCTAGACTCTCCCGTCCTCTTTTTCTTTCCTTCCTTTCCGCCACATCTTTGCGTCATACATAATTACAAAACAGCACAAGTGACTGAAAAGGAATTCCCCCTCCTACAAACCAAGGAAGAAGGGCCAGGGCTTAGACCGCAGTAGATGGGACAGTTGGGGAGGGAAAGAAAAACACGAAAACACAGATTCTGGAGCGAACTCCGAGTGCAAGGTCAGGTGAAACCCACAAGTTGCCATGGCAGAGGGCCAGAGGTGATCGGGTGCCTGGGAGAGAGGCACTGCCCAGCTCTGGGACATTCCTCGGTGGGAAAATCCCACTGGAATCAGGCACCTGCTGGTGTAAGACTGGAGCCTCAGGAAAGGCGGAGCAGCCTCAAGGGCTCAGGGAGGAGGGAAGGAGCCCAGAGGTGGTGCCGGCAGAAGCTGGAGCACCTGCGGCTGCCCACAGTGGGGGCCCAGTGCTGGTTCTCTGCTCAACGGCTTCAAGCTGATTCTCTCTCTCTCTTTTTTTTTTTTTTTTTTTTGGCTGTATGGGTGGCATGCAGAAGTCCCCAGGCCAGGGATCGAACCTGCACCATGGCTTTAGCCAGAGCCGCAGCAGTGATAACACCCGATCCTTAGCCTGCTGAGCCACTAGGGAACTCCTTCAAGCTGATTCCAGTTGGGGCCCCCAGGCAGTTTCTCTGGCTAACTGAATTGTAACAAGCTCTCACCTCTAAGGAGGATTAGGCAGTGGAAGCTTGGGCCCGGTACTCACCTGAGGATCCGTCCTCCTCCAGGTGTTTCCAGGCCTGCCCCTCCCACCAGCGCTGCGCCCAGCAGATCTGCTGCAAGGCTCTCGCCCACCGTCGGGGCGGGGGGGGGGGGTCTTCATCATCCAACTCTCCTCTGGCCCTAAGTAAGGTTGGCAAAAGGGAAAAAGTCACACAAACCTAAACTTCACGACAGCAACAGCGACAAGACTTGCCTGCACCACGGCGCCCACCCAGCCACGAGGGGCCCACTTATCTTCTGGTGCAGGTTTGATGCCCCCAGCCGAGGCTGCCATTCGACCCATGCTGCTCTCCTCCCCGCCTCACGGTCTTGAAAACTGGCGCCGTCCTCCAGCTCAAGCTCCAGGGTGACAGTGGTCAAATTGCCACTTGGAAATTCATGCCTGGATCCTTATGTGGAATGTGCCCTCTGTCACCCCTCATCTCTTTGGAGCTGAAATCCCAACATTGCCCATTCTGTTCAGACTCTGAAGTTAAAAAAAATAAATAAATAAAACGGATAATTGGAATAGCGGAGAGCTGGAAAATTACAGTAACCAGCAAGTATAGCTTCTACGTTCAGTTTTACTTTGCTTATAGAGAGCGTCGTGTTTGTCAATTTGTGAATAGAAATGGGGCTGCCCCAGGGCTGGAAACACCTTGGGGTGAGGACTGTGTCCCCTGCTGTATGGCTCCCTGTCGGGGCTCGGGCCTCGGAGAGAGTTGGGGGCTAGGGGACCACGTGATCTTGAGGCTTCCTTCTTAGCCTGAGTGCCTGTGAAGCTAGCGTTCAGTGTGGCTTCCACGTGGAGTGAGACCCCCTGGCCTGAAATAGCTGCGCCATTACGGAGGGAAGGAGAGGATGCGGGGAGGGCTAAAGGCGCTGGGGTGCGGGTGTGTATGTCAGCTTCCCAGGGCTCCCTTGTGTTACTCTCCTTAGGGTTTGTTTCCTCCCCCTTCCTAAACTGTGTCTGACTCAATAGGTGAACAAATGATATCTCAAGAACACCATGTTTAGTGGAAAAAAGCCAGGTACAAAAGGATGTGCAGAAATCAACCACTTATGCTAATTTCACAGACCCCACAAAACTGTAGTCTCTATTGTTATGAAGATATATTTATGACATAAAAGCTAGACAATGCATGAGAAGAATATGCATCGGCTTCATAATAAGGATAACAACCACGGAGGTCTCCACCAGCATCACAGTACCTAATGTTTGTTAGAACTTTCCACGTGCCAGGCTCTTTAGCTCACTGAAGCCTCTGCAAAGGAATGGAGGGGGTAGGTTGAAGGAGCATGACTTTCGTTGTATTTGCAATGAAAATAGCAACGTGGCAAAATGTTCACAAGGTACGAACAGGGGTGGAGTGTCAATACTTTTGTTTTTTGTATTTAGTATGTTCGAAATTTTTGGTTATTGCTAGTTTTCTTTTAACTAAAAAAAATAGGAAACATTTCAAACATATATATATATATATATATATATATATATATATATATATATATTTAGTTAAAAGAAGAAAACAAAAGCAGTAACCAAAGGAAACATGCAGACCTTTAGATAGAAGTGGCCCCTTCTGCTCATTTCCACTGATGGAGTGTTTTTCCCCTAGACCTTTAATGCTGTGCAAGGTGGCTCAGCCCTCTTCCCTCTTCTCTGTCCCCACTCCCCAGACAATTGCATCTGGTCCCTGCCTCTCAGGCCATCACCCTGCTGAGGCCTCCACAGCATCTTTTCCAGAACCCCGCACTCCAGACCTGTCTTACCTCCCCCCCGCAAAAAAGTAAGTCAGACTCAGCTGGCTCAGAACAGAACACTGCCCCTCCAATGATTTTTCCCACAGTTAATTGCCCATCACACTAAAAGCATCACCTTTAGAGCGAAAACAACAATTCGATTCTCTCTTTAGCACCCTTCTTTCTGTCACTCTCCAAACCAGCTCGTTCGCAAGTCTCATTGGCCAGAACTTCAACCAGAACACGTCTCCGCCTCCTGACCCAGCACCACCATCTCTGGCCTTCACCACTGATGCCCACGGCAACCTCTTCTCCAGATGGTTTCTTAAAAGCCTTCCCAGGACTTTCCTGTGCTCACGGCGGGGCCGCTGGGGCCCCCAGCACCCATCCTTTCCCTGCTCCCTCCCGACAGCCATGTGACCTTCCTAGGCCTTCTCCCTGTTCCTCAATCTGGCCCACATCTGCCCAGGGGGGTGGGGCCTGTAGCCTTGTTCTTCCCTCTGCCTGGACCCCTCTTTACCTAGATATTGTCATGGTGCTCTCTCACTCTCTTGTGCTCTCTCTCTTTTCAGACCTCTGCTCAAATCTCTTCTATTCAGAGAAACTTCCCTGACATAGGCAAACATAACACCCTGTGGCTTTCTTTCCCCTTGCCTGCAGTCATTCTCCTAGAACAGTGCCCGGCCCCTACGCACAGCTGTTGGAATACTGAGTTGGTGTTACCCCCGAGCACGAGCTGGCGGCAGGCAATCACACCTACCTTCGGGCACCTACTACCCCCCGAGGCCCTCAGGGGGCGGGGGTCCAATCCCAGCGGCACAAATGACTGACACTCAGAGAATGTCCACAGGCATCGTTGGTGCCGATGCTGAGTGGGACTGAAAACACTCCAGCTAACGTTCTCTGCCCCCACGTCGCACTGCCTCTCTCAAAGGAGGAACGCAAGCCAAAACAGCACCCCTGGTAGACCTTGCCAGGGATTGCGCTGGTCACAATGCCAGAATTATTTTGATCTTCCAGAAGACCGTGAGAAGCAAACATTATCTCCATTTTAGAGATGAGAACACTGAACCTTCTGAGAGGTTAAATATTTAGCTTAAAATGACCATTCTCCACTGTGACAGAATGTACCCCAGGCCTGCCTCATCCGCGGCCTGTGCTTTCTTAAGGACATCCATCCTGCTTGCCTGGAAAGTCCCATTTTAATTCCCGTAAAAGGCCCTCCCTGTAGCCTGTCACCCTCACAGGCTCACCAGTCCCCGCTGTCTCCAGAATGAGTCCAGCTCTGTCCTCTGCCCGCGCCTCACTCCCTCCCTCTGCCCGGGGGCCTTTTCCCCAGAACTTTCACCTTCTCCTCATCGCTTACGCCTGCTGCGCTCTCAAAGGAGCAATAGTTTTCACGGCCACCCAGAAGCTGGACGTGGGAAAACAGGTTAGGTCGCAGGGAGCGGGAGAACGGCCAGTGCTGGAAGACAGACGGTGCCCGACCTGCAAATGGGTTTGTTTGCTAGAACTTCTTTGGGGGGGGGTTTGTCCTGTGAGACTCGAAACACATCTCCCCATAGAAACGATCGTACCCATGACGGGTAGGGTCTCGGGGCCATCCGTGAAGCCCGTGTCCAACCAAGATACGACCAGATGGTCCCGGAACTGCTGAACCTCGCCAGCCAGTCAGCATCGGTCACATGGATTCTGTGCGACAACTAGGCTCTGGAGTTCCAGTTATGGACACCAAGACCCCCCCGTCCACGGCACTCAGCTTGGGCTCCTGAATCTGGGTGAGAACCCCCCGCCGCTGTCCCCACCCCAGCAGGACTCAGTAGGCCTGCCTCCCCACCGGCCTCGTAGCGGAAGGTACCGGGCGTCCGAAGAAGAGCGAGGGAAGGCCCCCAGCGCGGGGCTCCCTGGCAGGGCAGCGGGCTGTGCACAGAACCTGTGCAGAGCGGTGACTCCGGTTTCAGAGCCCGGGGCGGGGGGCGGTGTCCCTCCGTGACACGGTGCAGGGACCCGGGCACGACAAGCCATAGGCGGGGACAGCGGGGAGGCAGCCGCCATGTGGAAGGGGTGACAGGTGTGCCCGTGGGGCTGTTCCCTGTGCGAGTCCTGACATCTCTGGAGAGGGCTGATGAGATGGGTGGCAGTGCGGGGTCGTGAAGAGAGCCCAGCCCAGCCATCAGAAAGCCCCCGGCCTTGCTCCGCTTCCTTAGCTGGGGACTCTAGACAACACAGAGCATCTCGGAGTCTTATTTTCCTTTGATGTTAAGTAGGAAAACGTAAGAACCAGCCTCAGCTCCACAGGGTCATTGTGAGTATCTATTGTGATATTCGTGGGAAAACACTTGATACTCCGTTCGACGCTGTGTTAGCGTTATACCTGGTTTTACACAACAGGCCGTGTGGTCTCCAATACTCCAGTATCAATTGGCGTTCTGATACAGCACCACGGAGGGAGGGACGTGCACAGACTGTCACCTGAATTTGCCACCTGAAGTACCCGAAAGAACGCAGGTGGTCTACTTCATGAGGAAATTCTCAGAATTACGATACCCCAAAATTCAATTAGCTAGAGCAGCGACCTCTTTAACCCTATTGCAGGACTGTGTTTTTCCCTAACCTAAAACTGATCAGTGGGGTTACTAAAATATATGATTTCAGTCTGTAAAAATAGAGGTATAATATCTAGAATAAGGGAAAAAACACATCTCTTCTGTGCTGGGCACCTGAAACATGCATGTAATTTTGGCCCAAGAAGTTGGATTAGAGATGTAGATAAAATGGGATTCAGATTGGAATCCAGCAGGGAAGAGCCAGGGCGATGAAAGACTTAAAGCCATAGAACAGTTTTAAAGAACAAAACTATTTTAACTTTAAAAAGATTGAAGAAAATAATGATAATAACTTGCTATAGAAAAGGATGTTGATTGTATAAGAAAAGCTTGTATACAGTCATATGTAATCATGTTACTATCATGTATTTGTAGATCTGATAAAGTACTTTTATATTTATTCACTCATTTAACATTCTCAGTAAGAGTGGGCGATAGTGCTTGTGGCACCAGGAATGCAGGAGCATATATATATATATATTTTTTTTAACCTTGAAATTTGACATTTAGAAAAAATTAAAATGGCAGTCATGGGAAATTTTTTTTTAAAGGATGTTGGAACATAAACTGAACAGCCAGAAAGATTCAAGCGCACGGCAAATGTTTTGTCGTGATATGTCGGGGTCCTTTCCAGCCCTGCTCTTCTAGGAGGCTATGGGTATGCTTCTGGGGGGTGCATTTTGTAAAATGTTATCCTTTTAAATTAAAAAAAATGTTTTAGAGCTTTATAGTATTTGCTTCAGTTATGTAGATCGGGGCTGCCAGTCTAATGGGTTAAATGAAGATTTATCAAAGCAAGAATAAATCTTCACTTAACCCATTATTTAAGTCCTCTGGGACAGGAAAATTGCTTCTCCATGCCCAATTTCAGTATCCTTCCAGTTAGGTTAGGGAAATATCCAGTGTCTTCTTTTTCTTCTTCTTCATTTAGGGTCGCATCTGTTGCATATGGAAGTACCCAGGCTAGGGGTCAAATCGGAGCTGCAGCTGCCAGCCTACACCACAGCCGCAGCAACGTGGGATCTGAGCCGTGTCTGTGACCTACACCACAGCCAGATCCTTAACCCACTGAGCAAGGCCAGGTATCGAACCAGCGTCCTCACAGATACTAGTCAGGTTCGTTACCTCTGAGCCACAGTGGGAACTCCTC
Organism: Catagonus wagneri; assembly: GCA_004024745.2. Taxonomy (NCBI): domain Eukaryota; kingdom Metazoa; phylum Chordata; class Mammalia; order Artiodactyla; family Tayassuidae; genus Catagonus; species Catagonus wagneri. Next base: position 2,633,946 of record PVHT021183645.1, on the reverse strand, counting down.
CAGTATCTTCTAGTTGGAAGAAGTCATTAGTACCTTCTATTTTCTTGGGATGAGGTGTTATGTATGAAATGGTTTGTAGTGAAAGATGAAAATCGCTAATCAAATATAAGTTGTTGCTTTTGTTGGTTTTCATAGCTTTTATGTCTTTGTATGGTTTTTTGATAGCTTTTTTAAAAGTTTCATTTTTAGATAATTGTCAATTTATATGAAGTCATAAGAAATAATTCTTTCACCCAGTTTCCCCACAATGGTAACACCTTACATAACTATAATACCAAATCATAGATAGGAAACCAGCGTTAGTACAGTCCACATTTGTATGTGTGTGTGTTTAATTCTGTGCGGTTTTATCGCACATGTAGGTTCATGTGAATACCTCAATAGCCAAAACAAAGTTACGTCACAAGGATCCTTCAAATAGCTCTTTCTAGGCACTGTCTCTTCCCTCCCTCTCTGCCTCTTTAATCCTCATTAACCACTAATCGTTCTCTATCTATAGAATTTTGCCATTTCAAGAATGTTATATAAATGGAGTCATAGAGTATGTAACTTTTTGATTTTGGCTTTTTGAACTGAGCAGAGTTTCCGTTATATCCATCCAAGCCATCGTTTATATCAACAGTTTACCCGTTTTATTGCTAAATAGTAGTCCATGGTAGGGACGTAACAGCGTTTAACTGTTCACCTGTTAAAGGACATTTGGGTTGTTTCCAGCTTTTTCTGTTAAAGCTGCTGTGCACATTTGCAAATAGATTTCTGGGTGAACATCAGTTGTAATTTTTTTCTGGGATAAACGTCCAGGAATATAATAGCTGGATCATATGGTAGATGTATGTATAGTTTTAAAAGAAACTGCCCTTTTTCCCAGAGCGAGTGTAGCAGTGCATGCCCACCAGCAGTGTACGAGCAATGAAGTTTCTCTGCATCATCACCAGGATTTGGTGCTATCACTATTCTTTATTTTAGTCATTCTGGTGTGATTTTGATTTATATTTCCATGGTAGCTGATTATATTGAACTTCTTTGCACATGCTTATTAGTCACCTATATATTTTCTTCTGTCAAATGTCTGTCTTGTGTTTGTTTTCAAATTGGACTGTTTGATATTTCCCAATTTTTTAATTGCAAGTTTTATTTTTATTTTTTGCTTTTTAGGGCTTCACCCATAGCACATGGAGGTTCTCAGGCTAGGGGTCACATCGGAGCTACAGCTGCCGGTCTACGCCACAGCCATAGCAATGCCAGATCCGAGCCATGTCTGCGATCTACACCACAACTCATGGCAACACTGGACCCTTAACCCACTGAGTGAGGCCAGGGATTGAACCCGAAACCTCATGGTTCCTAATCGGATTCGTATCCACTGTGCCACAATGGGAACTCCGATATTTCCCATTTTTAACTTTGTTGGATATTTGGTTTGTAGCTGTTTTCTGCAAGTCTGTAGTTTGTCCTTTCGTCCTCCTAACATGGTTTTTCACAGAAATTTTTTTTTGAATTTTGAGGAGGTCCGATTTATCGATTTTTCCTTTTATGGATTTTGCTTTTGGAATTAAGTTTAAGAACTTTTCACCAAGTCCTATGTCCCAGTTTTTTTTTTCTCTAAATGTGTATTTTGTGTTTTATAGTTTTACATTTTACGTTTATTTCTATAATCTATCTTGAGTTAATTTTCTATAGACTGTGGGACTCAGATTGAGGTCAGGCTGCGTATAATGGCCAGTTGCTCCAGCACCATTTGTTGAAAAAGCTATCCTTCCCCTATTTAATTGATTTTGTACCTCTATTAAATATCAACTTGTCATACTTCAAACATCAATTGGTCAAACCCAATTGGTCATATGGGTCTATTTTTGGATTTTTTATTTCCATTGACTTATGTTTCTATTTCTCCCCTAATACCATACTGTCTTGATTGTTTTAGCTAAATATAATACTTAACATTGTATAGAGTGATTTCACTCACTTCGTTCTTTTTCAGAATTGTTTTACTTCTCCTCAATATTTTACTTTTCCATATAAAAGTTAGAATATTCTTGCCTGTGTCTACAAAAAAAAAGACTTTCTTGGATTTTGATACGGTTATAATGGAGCACATATATCAATGTAAGAAGAATCAACATTGTCACTATATTGAGTCTTCTAATTTGTGGACACAGTATGCCTCTCGATTTACTTGGTTCTTTTATGTTTTATTCATCAGCATTTTGCAATTTTTAACGTAGTTATTCTGTATAAGCTTTGTTAAGTTAATTTTATTTGGAGTGGGTGAAACAGTATTAGTGTTTGTAGAGGTATATCAATATTATTGATTTCATGTCGTTTTGTTTTTTATTTTAAGGACCAGCTTTGTGTTTCATTGATTTTATTTTATTTTTTTTAATATGGCTGCCCCTGTGGCACATGAAGGTTCCCAGGCTAGGGATTGAATTGAAGCTGCAGCTGCTGGGCTATGCCACAGCCATAGCAATGCGGGTTCTGAGCCACATCTGCAACCTACTGTGCAGCTTGTAGCAATGCCAGATTCTTAACCCACTGAGCGAGGCCAGGGATTGAACTTGCATTCTCATGGACACTATGTTGGGTTCTTAACTCATGGAGCAACAATGGGAACCTCTCTTATTTTCAATTTTATTGATGTCCAATTGCATTTTTCAGTGGTGCTTTTCTTCTGCTTGCTTGAGTCTTTTTCTAGTCTCTTGTAGGAACTTAGATTATTGATTTGATAAATTTATTCTTCTCTACTGTAAGCGTTCACTGCTATAAATATTTCTCACAGTACTATAACTCTGTCCCACATATTTTAATGTATTTTCATTTTCACTCAGTTTATGTATTTTTTCTTTTCTTTGAGACTTTCTCTGACTCATGCATTATTTTAAAATGTGTTGTTTAATTTCCCAGTATTCGGAGATATTCCTGTTGTCTCTCCACTACTGATTTCTAGTTTAATTCCATTGCAGTCAGAGAATATACTACTTATAATTTTATGGTAGCCACCTTGCAGGATGGATCGTCACTCAAAATTCGATTCAAATGTTGAGTCTTATAAGACAAGCACACACCAAGAGCACGTGTAGGCTTTATTACTCATATAATGAGACTTTCTGGGGAGAGCAGGGTGGCTTCCAGGGCGGTCATAACATGACTTAAGAGCGTAGGGAAAGGAGACTGGTTTGAGGTTTTGTTACAGGCTGGATTGTGTACCCCCCAAATTTATTTTTTTGAAGTCTGTTGGGGGCCATACCCACAGCATGTGGAAGTTCCTGGGCCAGCGATTGAACCCACATCAGAGCAGTGACTTGAGCCACAGCAGTGACAATGCCGGATCCTTTAACTGCTAGACCATCAGGTAATTCCCATGGTTGAAGTTGGAGATAAAGTCTCTAAAGAGGTAATCTTGTTAAAATGAGCCATGAGGGTAGGCCGTCGAATATGAATAGTCTCTTTGTAAGAATAGGAAATTAGGAAATAGGTAAATACAGATTAATTGAAGACACAGAGAGAAGCCGGCTTGCTACAAGCCAAGGAGAAAGGCCTTAGAAGAGTTCAGTCATGCCAACACCTTGACCTTGGACATCTAGCCTCCGTAAGTGTGAGAAAATAAATTTCTGTTATTTAAGCCACCAGGTCTCTGATACTTTGTTACAGAGCCCTGGCTTACCAATAACAGATATTTATGGTGGTTAGGGGGTTTGTTTGGGGGTAAGGTTTTCTGTGCACACACATTAGCTAAGACTTGTGTGCTCTGATTTTTCCACAGGCACCAAAGAAGGTAGCACCCATATGTTCTTTTCACTTTTCCCAGATGTAGAGAAGGCTAAGGAGGAGGGTGGCTTAAATATTGTCAGCAGCCAAACATCAAAAATAAGAGTCGAATCTATTACAGATTTTAGTTTTTGAAAATTTGTTGAAGTTTGTTATAAGGCTCAGAATATGAATTTTCCCTGGGCACTTGGAGAAAAATATGATCTGCTGTTATTGAGTGGAATGTTCTATATATGTTGATACAGGTACATTATCAGTTCGTCTATATCCTTGCTGATCTTCTATCTAGTTCTAGCAATTTATGAGAGTGGGATGTTGAAGTCTGCAACTGTAATTGTGTATTCGTTTGTTTCTCTTTTTAGTGCCTTCAGTTTTTGCTTTGTGTACTTGCGGCTCTGTTGTTTAGTATATGCACATTTAGGACTGTTACATATTTCAGCTGAATTGAATCTTTCATCTCTTTTGTAATTTCCCTTTTGTCTATAGTAATTTTCTTTGCTCTGGAGTCTACCTTGTCCAATACTACTGTAGACACTTACTTTTATTTAAGGAGTGTTTGCATGATACATCTTTTCCCAACCTTTTACTTTCGATTTATCTCTCTTATTAAATTATAGAGGGGGGAAGGAGTGGGAAGGACTGGGAATGTGGGGTTAATAGATGTAAACTATGGCCTTTGGGATGGATAAGCAATGGGATCCTGCTGTATAGCTCTGGGAACCATGTCTGGTCACTTGTGATATAGCATGGTAATGTGAGAAAAAAGAATGTATACATGTATATGTGACTGGGTCACCTTGCTGTGCAGCAGAAAATTGACAGAACACTGTAAATCAGCTATGATGGAAAAAATAAAAATCATTATTAAAAAAAAGAATCTCTACTTCTCAGTCAAAAAAAATAAAATGAGTTTCTTATAGTCAGCATTTTTTTTTTTTAATCCTTTAGCTCAATCTCTGTCTTTTAATTGGTGAGTTTAGGCTGTTTACATTTAAGCAATTAGGGATATGTTATAGCTTAAGAATGTTTTTATTTTCTCTATTCGTTTTCACTGTTTCTCTTCTTTTGCCTTTCTGTGAGTTATTTGAACATTTTCAGAATTCCGCTTTCATTTATTTAGAGTGTATCTCTTTGTATAGAATTTTTAAACTCATTGCTCTAGGTATTATGTATTACACATGTAACTTATCACAGCCTACCAGTGTTGACATTTTACCAGTGCAAGTGAAGTATAGAGATGTTAACTCCATTTAAGTCCTTTTCCTGTTCCCTGTGTATAACATAATTGTCCTGAATATTTCCCCTGCATACATTGAGCACCACATCAGATGCTTGGGTGTTATAATCGTAGCTTCAGTCATCAAATATGATTTTAAGAACTCAGGAAGGATAGTCTGTTATAGATCTTCTTCAGTTTACAGTGGGGTTACTTCCCAATCAACTCATCATTAGTTGGAAATATCATAACTTGAAAATGTGTTTGATACACCTAACCTACTGAACATTATAGCTTAGCCTGGCCTGCCTTAAACACACCCAGAGCACTTACATTAGTCAATGGGCAAAACCATTTAACATAGCACCTAATTTATAATAAAGGTTGAATACTTTGTGTAATTTATTGAATACTGTACTGAAAATGAAAAACAGAATGGTTATCTGGTTAAGAATTTTTATGTGTCTTGTACACCTTATGATATTCTTTCATTTCTGAAGCTAAAGTCTTCTGTTATTATTTCCTTTCTGTTAAAAGAATTCCTATTCACCATTTTTAAGGATAGAACGGCTATTAATGAATTCTTTTAGTTTTCCTTCATCTGAGAATGTCTTGACTTCCTCTTCATTTCTAAAGGATTTTTTTTTCCAGATATAGAATTCATAGTTGATAGTTCTTTTCTTTCAGTTATTTTTTTTAAATGCCACTTTCTTCTATCCTCCATGGTTGCTGCTGATAAATACCCTGTCATTCGAGTTGTTGTTTTTTTTTTCTTATAGGTAATGTGCTATTTTTTTTTCTGATTGTTTTCAAGATTTTTTTCTTTGTCTTTTGTTTTCAGAAGTTTAATTATGATGTGTCTTGGCACGAGTTTCTGTTGGTTTGTCCTATTTGGAGTTTGGTCAAATTCTTACAGCTATAAATTTGTGTCTTTCACCAAATTTGGGAAGTTTTGTCCATTATTTATTCAAATACTTTTCGAAAAAAAAAATCCTGCTCCGTACCTCTATTCTTCAGAGACTCCAATGAGAGAAATATTAACTCTTCTGTTATTGTCTTCATTCTTTGTTTTTTCAATAGCTTTTCTCTCTGTTAGACTGATAATTCTGTTGATTTGTTTTCAAGTTTACTGACTAGGTCCTCTGTCACCTTCACTCACTGTTGAGCCCATCAGTAAGTTTTTATTTTGGTTACCGTATCTTTCAGTTTTACAGTTTACTTTAGTTCTTTTCAATAATTTCTGTTTTGTTGAGTGTTATATTTTTTCATTTGTTTCAAGAGAATCCACAATTATTTATGAAGCATTTTTATGTTATCTGCTTTGTAATCCTTGTCAGGTAATTCTAACATCTGATTTATCTTGGCATTGGCACTTGTTGATTGCCTTCTCTCATTCAAGTTATGATTTTGTTGGTTGTAGTTATGAGTGATTTTCAGTTGTTTCCAGGACATTTTAGATGTTATTTTATGAGCTTTTGTATCCCATTCAGTCCTCCATTATTTTTTTTTTTTTAAATCAGGCAATCCTCCTTCATCTACGTGAAGGCCAAGTTGGTGTATATGGTCAACTTCTCACTGGATTCCCCAACCCCAGTCAGCTTACTTTCAGAATTCCATGACACTATCCTGGGAGAGTAACTAGATTGCCATCTGCTCCATTGGATGGGGAATAAGATATTTGCTCACCCTTGGTCTTACTGACATTACAGATTGGGAGATCAGAGAGCCACTGCCTGCTTCTGTGGGATGGTAAGAGAGAAGGTCAGCTCTCAGCTTAGCCCCACTGGACCTACTAGGCACTGATAATATAAGGGTCTCTCCCATCAGTTTTTGGCCAGAGTATAGCAGACACTGACAAAAAAAAAAATGTTTAGGGTTCAACCGCCCATCCTTTCTCTAGTCTTTTGGCTAGGAGGGGTAGGCTTTTCTTGGCATTTATTATACCTGTTGGTAGTTTGGGGCTGGTGGCTTTCGTAGGTTCCTGTCTAGGATGTATGGGAGGGAGGCCACAAGGAAACCCAGAAAAATCTCCTGTGTTCTTCCTCCAATCTCAAGATCTCTTGGCAGTCATCTTCTTGTTTTCCACTACTCGGAATTTTCCTATGCTTTTTCTTGCCTTATGTCCAGGGTTTTTTAGTTGCAAGAGGAAGGACTCAGGAGGAATGAGGCCAGAAATGGAAATCTGAAGTATTACTTTTTTTATGTAATGTGTTTTTAAGATTTCATTGTTCGTTTCCTAATGGTAAAATAAACAGCCTTCAGAAAGAGTCTCTTTGTACTCGATCTCAGACCAGGGCCTAAGCATGAGTTTGAATCACTGCCGGCCATGATGAAGCAGAAACTCAATTCTCATTGCCCCTACCCCTCAAACCCTGCTGTGTTAATTACAATAAGACAGATTCAAAGAACTATCAATTTTCAAGGGCTTATTAACATGTGCCAGGTTCTGGATTAAGTACTTGTCAGGCATTTTCTCGTTTAGTTCTCCAAAATAGCCTATGAACTAGATACTGTTACCACGGACATGATATAGATGAGGGTCACTAGTGCTAAAAATGGTGAAGTAATTTCACCAAATCCATATGGCTAGAAAGTAGCAAGACTTTTTGAGTTTAACTCCATTCACATTTACCCCTTATTCAACTTCGTATAACAAAACTTCCTTTCAAAGATTCAATATAGTATGTGTAACACCAGGCCCAGAAATACGCATCTTTGACCTATCAAGATGGAAAATTGAGGTAGGAAGCCCTTTATTCACACTTTGACAAATACCCAAGGCACTGAGGATCTCTCTTGTCACTGGTAAAATCACGTTGACCGACAAAGGGAAATATAGAAAGGAAACCTCTTCTTTCTAAAGAGAACAGGAATATGGGGATGTTCTTTTCTTTTGGATGTTGCCCAAGAGGATGCTGAGGTCTTTCTCAGACATGCTCTTTGGGCTTTATTGGATATTCACCATTATACCATGGAGCTGGGCAATTGGACTTACTTTAGAACAGCCACTTAGATGTTTCTTGAATGTTCTGCTTCATAGGAAACACAATTGTGGTTATCCTTAAAATAGATATCATGTATTTGAATGTTTTCAACTGTGTAACATTCTTTATATTTAGTACCAAACACCAATCCTTGACAATCCAAATATACTTACTTTCCTCACATAACTGTTTTATACCTCTTCATGTAATTTTTAAATTAAAGTATAGTTGATTTAAAATATTGAGTTAGTTTTGGGTACACAGAAGTGATTCAGTTTTATAGATACAGATGCCATTATAGGTTATTATAAGATATTATATATAGTTCCCTGTGCTATACAGTAGGTCTTTGTGTTTACTTTATATATAGTAGTGTGTATCTGTTCATCTCAAACTAATTTATCCCTTCCTCCTTTCCCCTTCGGTAAGCATAAGTTGGTTTTCTAGGTCTGTGAGTCTGTTTCTGTCTTGTAAATAAGTTCATTCGTATCATTTTCTTAGATTCCACACCTAAAGGATATCATGTGATAATCTGTCTTTGGCTTACTTCACTTGGTATAGTAATCTCTAGGTTGCTGCTGCAAATGGCACTACTTCCTTCCTTTTTCTGGCTAGGTAGTATTCCATTGTGTGTGTGCATACGTCTTCTTTATCATCTGTTAATAGACACTTAGGTTGCCTCCATGTCTTAGCTGTTGTAAATAGTGCTGCTATGAATATTGGGGTGCATATATCTTTTTGAATTAGAGTTTTCATCTTTTCCAGATATATGCCCAGGTGTGGGATTGATGGATCGTATGGTAACTCTGTTTTTAGTTTTGTAAGGAATCTCCACACCATGCTCCATAGTGGCTTGACCAGTTTATGTTCCCACAAACAGTGTAGGAAGGTCCCTTTCCTCCACACCTGCTCCAGCATTTATTTGCAGACTTTTTAGGTACAAAAACTTTCAGAGGCAGTTTAATACAGGGAGGACTCAAATTTATTCTCATGATGGTTTAGACTTTTGTGGAATTCAAAATGTTGTGTATAAAGCTTTTAATCAGAATATTCTTTATTTATTTTTAAGGATACAGATGATAAATTATCCCTGTATCATGACTCATCGAGGACTTTTTTACTCATGATAATGTACAAATCATTATCTAGGACCAGGTCTGGTTTTATGGACTTTGTGAACTTAGAGCCTTAAAAGCAGTAACATTTTTAAGTCAGTCCTCATCAATTTGAAATATATGACCGTTTAGATGTTTAGATGATCATTTTGAGGTTTATCTTTCTGCTATCTTGTTAAAAAAAAAAAGAATCCCTGAACAAATTATTGGCTTAATCATGATTACACAGGAAATGTTTCAACTGTTCCTAAATATAAGCACACTGAAACTCAGAATAAGTACCCTCTATGAGCAAAGAATTAATTTTACTAATTGTAATCCGTTTGTTTATATTATTAAGGAAGTTTTGCTATAGATTTATAAGACATCTCTGGCCTAGTTTCATTTATTTGTAAGAAAAGATATTTTTCATATTTTTCATTTACTTAAAGCTAGATTGTTACTCAGGCAAAATAAATGAAGTTCCAATGTGGAAAGGATGTCTTCCCAATTACCATGGACTGAGGGTATCCTAAAATATTTCATAGACAATTGCCAACTCTACCCCTTGGGTAAATGAGAACCAAGTTTGTGTTCTTAGAAACTGTGCTAAGAGCTCCGTGAGGGGAAAGGATATTGCTTGTGCATTTAATTAGTACATTAAAAAGTCAATGACTATCTTCAAGTTTACAATGAAATTATAAAAATGAAGACAGCATTTCAGATATTTGATAGTCATTAGCCCCTTTTTACTGTGTGTGTTAAATACTTTTAAATAATTCAAGGGATACTAAGAAAGAATAACCACAGAGTTAATGTGCAAAGGAGTCAGCAGGGCATTTCGTAAGCAGGAATCTAAGTAGCTAATAAAAGGAATGTGGGAAAGGGAAGAAACAATAAATAGGAAAGTGTTTGTATACCACAACAGACATGTATTATTATTATGTGAAATTCTCAACACCCACTAGCAAAGAGAAAAATGGGAAATAAAATTAAATTAATGTGCAGTTGTAAAAATTATAGTCTCATATAAATAAAAACCAAGACTTACGTTTTCCAAATAGAGAAGCAGTCTCTTTTGGAAAGAACTTATGTCTTTCCAAAAAGGAATAGTAAACATTTTTTTTTAAGTCTGACAATGTCTTCTGAGCTATTTTACATTATTTGGAGAGTCCCACATATTATTTTCATAATAAAAAAATTTAACTTCTAAACCAATTAAATTAAGGTAAAATTTGTTATTATTGTACCAACATTCAGGTGGTAAAACTTTCATCGTCATGAATAGCAAAATTACTTTTTTACTGCCTGTTTATTTCTAAAAATAGTAGGGATCCTTTCTTTTCATTTGTATATTCATATAACAGATGTCTATTGAGCATCCTAAATCACTGGTCTAGACAGTGCAAACAAAGCACATGCTTCCTGCCCTCATGGAGCTTAAAAATTCTCCTGAACATCTGTTTTTATCCAGTCTGTCATATGAACCTCTGTACTCAAAAATGCTGCACAGCTGCTGGATGTTTCATCTTCAGAATGTTGCAGGTGTCTGTCCCTTTGGGTAGAATAAGTGCAAACTGCACAACTGCATAAACTAGATGCAATGAGAACAAACACCTTGCATCGAACCCTTTTCTCTTTACATGTGACTATTTCGGTTCATAGTCAATATTAGTGCTTCACCTTGCTGTTGGGTCTATTTGACAAGACTGATTTTGCTAAATTCTTGAAGTCTGAGTGTAGAAACACTGAGTTTCATTGTTTTAGAATCCCCGAGAAGTAAATTCAAAGCTCAGTTGGGCTGAATCATTCATTCGTTTATTCATTCATTCACACATTCATATTCAGCAAGTATTGTTACGGAAAACAGACACAGCTCCTGCCGTTGTAAAGCTGACATCCTAGCGGAGGGAGACTGAGAATGGCAGACATATTTTAAAAGTCTATGGAAGAAAAAGAAAGTACGACAGAGTCAGTAGGATTGGAAGTGGTAGGGTCAGAATGGCAAGTTGAAACGTTCAGTGTGGCAGTTCAGGTGGACCTCACTGAGTGAAGACTTGAATGATCGGAGGAAATGATCTATGTAGATATCAGAAGGAAAAATGTTCCAAGCAGAAAGAAGAGCTGGAGCCAAGTCCCCTAAGGGTGAGTGGGCCTGGGTAGGGAAACCAGCATGGGGTAGCAGAGGGGGTAGGGAGAGGAGGGCAGAGGGTCATAGGAGTAACCCCTTAATGGGAAGGTTGTTGGATTCTGCGGAATCTCAGAGCCCATTGTCAAGATGCAAACAGGCAAAGCTTTGGGGATTTTTTTTTTAATGTTTGTGCACCAAAATTTGCTCGATATGGTTCATAAGTGGACAAATCCTAAAGTGTGATATGTATACGAAAGTGCTTACAAGGAAATAGATGATAAAGTGGTGAAAAAGTTGACTCCATCATTCTGTTTGGGGTTCATAAACCAAATATGAATTTTTTTTTTGCCATCTGAGCCATCAAAAAATTACAAAGATATAGCCTTGCAGAATTTTGAGCAGACGAGTGACTTGATCTGAACTATGTTTTTAAAGGGTGACTTCAGCTGCCTCGTTGGGACTATATTGCAGGAAAGCATGCGGGCAAGGGAGAGCCGGTAGAAGGCACTCACAGAAATCCAGGCAAGAAATGATAGTGGCTGGGACTAGGCTGGCTGTAAAAGGTGGTTGGATTCTGTGTATATTTTATAGGTAGAATCAAAAGGATATGCTGATGGGTTGGATATGGGGTGTGAAAGAAAGAGAAGAGTCAAGAAGACTCCAGCAAAATGTAATAATATGCAAGCCTTAACATGTCTTTCCTTCTGTATTTCATGCATTTCTAGTAGCTTCATTTCCTAATCTAGGAATATACTAGTTTTTGGGTTTTTTTTTTTTGGCCTAATACTTACAGTAGTTATTTGTTGAACACTCACCATGTAGTAGTGCAGGGGAAGATTGAAGATGAGAAAAATATCGGTTCTGGTCTCACAGAAGATCTCAAGAAGCAGTACTGTGAGAAACTGAGATTCATCATAAAGGAGAAGCAGATTAAATGTTATAGGGAGTCAGAGAAGAGAGAAGTCCCTTTGCACCGGGAAGAAAAAGGCAAGGCTCAACATCGTGTTTGCCTGGACACAGCTTGCAGAATAATGTGGGCTTGAGGGCTGAAGTGCATTCTAGGCGGTCTCGGGGACTCGCATAGCATCCGGTCCAGGGCAGAATGAGTGCAGGTTGCCTGGAGGGAACAGCTTGGACATGTGTTCCTCCTGTTTCAGCGTGCTTTGGACAAAGGAGGTGGCAGAAAAGATCAGAGGTGTGGGCAGATGTGACAGACATTTCCGAGGCAGGACTACTGGTGCTGCAAGGTCTCAAAGACAAGGCTGAGGAATAGCACGCTGTTATCAAGAGGCTGGTGATGCCAGAACAGAAACAGGCATCCTCATGGATCGTAGTCAGATTTGTTTCCCCTGCAGTGGGAACTCCATGGACCTAATTTTCTTGAGCCTCTGTTTACTTGGGCTGTGATCATGATTTCTGTGGTCTCAGAAAGTCTTGGAAAAGAAAGGACAATGGTAGATATATAAGACTGATTCCTTTAAGAAAAAAGGTTAAGAAGTGCAGGCAAATGTTATTAAATTATAAAAGACCTTCAAAGGTTTACAAAAGAACTTTTCAAAGCTCATTTGAGGTAAGAGCCACAAATAACCACCTGCTGCAGCTCCGTTCAGTTCCTCCTCTCAAAACTGCACCGAAATGCAATCTGGCTTCTCTGCCTGGAAACTTCTTCCGGTATTTTCCTTAATGGAGCGCAGAGGCAGAGGAGGTGAGGAGAAGGTCACTGCTTTGAAGGTCTATGAAGCTTAAAATGTTCTGGCTACAGACTTCAGCTGAACCAATTTTGTTTTCCATGGTGAAGTCGAACCAAACAAAATCTTGGGACTGTGCCCAAGGAGCTTGTATTGAATATTAGAATTTTAGAAGGCGAAGAAGAGGGAGGATTGATTATTTTGGCAAGGAGCACCTTGTCAGCAAGGTGTTTCTTCACCCTTCCCAGCATTTTAAGAAGTGTTGAAAATAATTAGAAACAAACACAAATGTTGGAAAGAAGCATCCAGAGGAGGGTTTCTTCCAGCCCGACATTTTTCAGAGACCTCAGCTGAACGTTTTTGGGTAGTGCACTTTGAGCGGGGAGATGACCTGTTTGCTAATGAATATGAATAGCATTTCCTTATGGGCCATATATTTTTCCAGCAGGAAATGGATAATCTACTATGACATTTCAGTGGGTTGGAACAAGATAGATAAATCAAATACAAGTTACCCTGTTTCTTTTTCAAATGAAAGATAAATGCCTTAATGGATTAGCAATCATGAAATATATAAGTATTTATAATACAGTACTGCTTATAACACCATCTGCCAAAGAATGGTATTTATTCAGCCACTGATATGAGAACAGATTTTCTTCCACATTATGCAGAGAGGAAATATATCCTAGTGTTAACGAACATGCACTTTGTATTTAGCCAGCCTAAATTCTAACAAAGTTCTTTAGTTGACTGGCTGTGTACTTTTGATAACGTTACTTCACCCCACTTCCCTCGTTGATGAAACAGTATCATAATAATCCCACTTTTTAAAAGACAGTTGGTCTCTCACACAAGGTAATATATGAAAAGCATTCCACCAAATGCCTAACACATGTAAGTACTCAATAAATAATAGCTGTTCTCATCATTCCAGTGGTCAAAACTGACTACACACAAAATGAGAGTTTCAAAGTATTTGGAACATCTGAACTGAATGCTTTTTAAAGGAGTGCTGAGGGACTAGATTAATGAGTCCCGCCTCTGGTCCAGGCAAATAGGACTCTGTATTAAAACTGAAGCATATACTCAGTCTCCACGGGCTAGGTCATCTGTTGTAACAATTCCCAAATCATATTGACTTAAAACAACACAAATCGATTACTCGCTCACATTACACGTCCATCATGGTTTGAAAGGGCCCCGGGCTGGTGGAGCAGTCACCATCTCACACGCTGCCAAGCTGTTATATCAGAGAGGGTCTTACATCAGCAGCTGAGTGTTCTGGCCTGGTGGTGGGGGATACACACCCGTTCCATTCATAATTTGTTGGCCGGTCACATGGCCTCGCCCAACAGCAGAGGGGTCAGGACGTGTCCCACTAGAGCGCTCCTGGAAACAGGACAAGCACCATGACTACTGCAGGATCATAAACACACTTGAAAATATATTCTTACCTTATAGGTAGTGGGACACGAAGCATCGTTCCTGAGGTACAGAATGATAAATGAAAGCCTGTTACAGCAGCAGTGACACATGGTGCCTCTGAACTCTGGGTGAGGCTGGGGTGACTTGTCCAAGTTGGTGGTGCATACCACATGTCGCCCTGAGTTTCTGGGATGCCTGACTGCATAATAAGCGCTGCCATTGATTGAGTTCTTCTGTTCAAGATGTCCAAAGCCATTTTTATTCTCTATGGCCTTTTTCCACCATTCCATGCTAGTTGAAATGGCTTTATCTGTTTTTATCTCACATCTAATGGGTTTAATGTGTTCTAACTGTATGGCTCCATTTGGCGCCTTGGATGCTATGGCTGAGAGGCGCCATATAAAAAATATTGTTATTGTTATGATGATGAGTTCAAGCACTGGAGGGGAAATTGTGAAATCACTTGGTACTGGAGCTGTCATTATTTTCAGCAAAATGAAGTTTGGCTTCTTATTACACCAGTAAGCCTTGAAGATTAAATGGTATCTACAGCATGTATCTTAGCAATGGGCCAAAGAAGTCAAAATAAAAACGTTTAATATAGCATTTCATATATTATAAAACAGATGTTTGCTTTTAAGTATTCTTGTTTAAAAAAAAAACACGTTGACACATTATCAGACATTAAAAAAAAAAAACCAACAACAAATGAAAAGACCCACACACTTAGTTTTAATTTTATTCATTCCTGTTTCCATTATGATTGGACCAGCCAGCTATGTTAATTAATTTAACCCTTAGTGTTGATCCTTTGCCAGCTTGCTGTGAAGTTGAGCAATAGGTTGTTTCATTGCTTTAGAAACGCATCACGAAGACAGAAGGTTCATGGAGTTCTGGAAAAAGGACTATTTAGGTCCCTTCCCTCGTGATGATGTGATATTATGTTCCCATTACTTGAATATTCATTATGATTTCCCACATGTTTTTGGCTACCTCTGTTTCCTGCAACTGTTTACATTATTAAGTTGGTCTGGATTATAGAAACGTAGCTCGAACTCTGTAAAGAGTCAGCGTAGCTTGGGATGTTTGCATAGACTGGGTAGATTCCCTTCGTAGCCTAAGAGACTCATGGAAGTTTTCTAAGAGATGAGACAAAATAGTCAGGGTCTTGTTACTGAAGGGCTTCAGACCACAGATGGAAAACATGACAGGGCTAGTCTGAGGAATTTTCTGGCACACCAGAACCAGGCCCTCCCTGTACTTTGAACTCGGTAACTTTCCACAGAGAGGACAGTGAAAGCTTCATTGCTCTCCGGGTAGGTAGAGAGGAAGGCTTTGTAGAGCATAATCTGACTCAGAAACGGGAGAAATCCGAATGCATCGGTGGGTCTGTTTCCAGGACCCCCTATAAGGAAAGAGGTGTCATGTGCCAAACTAATTTGAAAAGATGAGGTAGTCGTGAATACACGTTGCATGAGAAGTCTGGTAGGACAGTGATCTAGAGAGAGAGAGAGAACAGACTTGCAGAAGATGAAATCTGAAGCCATCCTTGGCTTGTTCGACTCTGAGACCCCTGAGTTTATTTTAAAACTTAGGCAATTCTCTCTCTCCCTCTCTCTCTTTTTTTTTCCCTTTTTCCCTTTTACTGGGAAGCAGCATGGCCCCTTGGCAAGGATTTAGAGCAACACCCTTTGAGTCTGAACCCTGGCTCTGCTCCTTTTCGCCCTGTGACCCTGAGCAAGTGGCTTCCCCACTGAGTGGCTCAGTTTCCTGCACTTGTAAAATGGGGATGCTAGTGGTCCCTTCTGACCTTATCCTAAGGGCTGAAGGAATCAGATGTGTAAAGCACATATAGTAGTGTCTGGTACATAGTGTTCATTAAATTAGTAAAATAAGTCCCATGTTTCTGAAGTTCCCTTTTAACATGACTAAATAAAATTCAACAGCTTATAAAATTAATTTCTGGTATATGTTTTGATGCCACAGGAGACATAAGTCGGTACTTACCGGATGACTTGAGTAATCACCTAACTTCCCTTAGCCTCGTTTTATTATCTGTAGTAAGAGGAAAACATACCCACCTCAAGGGGTTGCGGTGAGGAAGAAATGAAATAAACATTTGGAAAGTGCATGTTATATGATAGGCATTTAAGAAAAGCTTCCTTCCTCCCTTTTCCTTTAAATAATCTTATCCTTGACTGGTAAAGATTTTTAAAAATCAAAACTTTCAACCCCAACTGCTGCAAACCTAAGATGCAGCTAACCTGTTAATGTTCTGAGAAGTCTGGGTCTGAAATTAGCAGGTGAGCAAGGCTCTACTTGAGGAATCTGGGTTGCTAAGGTCAGCCCTGCAGCTGAGAAGGAAGCGTAACAGCGGCCAGAATATATCGAGTGTTTATTGTGTGCCTGGAACTGTTCTAAGAAGGGTTTTCAAACCCTCACAAGTTCGTATGGCAGGAACCATTATCATCCCCATTTTACAGAGAAAAATACTGAGGTACAGGTGATTAAGGAAATGACCTAAGGAGATATAGTCAATACATGGAAGAGCCAAGATGTGAGTCTAGACACCAGCTCCTGAATCCCTGCTCTTAACCACCTTGCTTGGTCCCTTCTCAGAAACAGCGGCTGTGAAGTCAGCATATCCATACGAGCACCTGCTGTGTGCTCTTGTGCACATTTCCTGACCTCTCGGAGATGTTCCTCTTGATTGTGCCACGGGAGTCAAGTGCACTGACAGATGGGAAAACTTTCTGAGGTTATCGTGAGAATGGAATGAGGTTACAGATATAAAGCTCTCAGCCCCAAGCCTGGCGTACAGAAAGCGGGAATTGCCACTGTCATTGTGTGCGACCTAGAGATGGGCTCCAGCTCTTGACCTCTGGTGTCAGGAGGGCTATCGTTTCAGCACCTCCGGAATAGGCATAGGCAGAAGTTGAGGTAGAAGTCATTGTCACTTTCCTAGGAAGGGATGGACCGTCCCAGAGGGACCCAGGGCAGTTCACACGCAGTCCTCATGGAGAGGCGGGCCCCACCCACCAGTTCTGCCCCCAGCCCTCCTCCTGGTGAGGCTGTAAGGAGGTTCGGAGCTTTGCCCACCCATCCTTAGACTGGGTTGGCTCCGCACAAGGATGGCATTAGGGTTCCAGGTCTGGTACCAGCTGATGTGCTGGAAATTGCTGTGGTGTGCATTTGTTTCAGCGTTTTCCAATTTGATGGCCTTTTTTAATGCAGAGGGAAAACATCTACATCTTAGGGAAAACATCCCTAAGTGGCTGTGACTTAGTCTAAGAAAACTCGAGTTTTCTGTCTCTGCCTCTTTCTGTGTCACAGTTCTTTCAAAAGTAAAACCTCACTAATTTCTACCCTCAGGCCAATGGAGATGGGTCTGTTTAAGGCTGACTTCTTCCCTTAGAGAAACTCACTTACCTCCAAACATATGAGCTATACCGATTAATTTTTCATTCATTTTCTTTGCTTCCTAAAGACACAAAACATTCTGATGCAATGGTTTTGATATAGAACTTAGAGAATGCAGAAAAAACTGCCTAAACAACTTATTGAAAACCTCAGCATTAGGGATGTTGGAATAAATACAGTTGCCTTGGAAATGTATTGCTTGGAATGAAGACATTTAGGTGGTAAATGGCCTCTAAATTTACACACCCTGTCAGAACTCTTCCTTGAATTCCAGACTTGCATAGCTAAAGGCCCACCGACATCTCCCATCTCATTGGCACCTCATACAACATCTCCAAGAAAAATTTGCCATCTGCTTCCACCCAAACTTGTCCATAAATCCATTCATTCTTCCCCATCATCTGGTAAATGGCCCCACTGGTTTTTCAGCTCAGAAATGAGATTTGAGAGTTCCCATCATGACTCAGGAGTAATGAACCTGACTAGTATCCGTGAGCATGTGGGTTCAATCCCTAGCCTCGCTCAGTGTATTAAAGATCCAGTGTTACCATGAGCCATGGTGTAGGTTGAAGTCACGGCTTGGATCCTGTGTTGCTGGGGCTGTGGTGCAGGCCGGCAGCTGCAGCTCCAACCCAACCCCTAGCCTGGGAACTTCCATATGCCACCAGAAAAAGCAAAAGAAAGAAAGAAAGGAAGGAAGGAAGGAAGGAAGGAAGGAAGGAAGGAAGGAAGGAAGGAAGGAAAGAAAGGAAGGAGGAAAGAAAGGGAGAAAGAAAGGGAGAAAGAAAATGGGAGACCTTCTTTGATCCTTCTCCCCCCTTTCACAACTACCTTGGGCCTTATGCTCTACCTGCAAGCCCTCTCATTCCATCACTGAATAGCTCTCAAATACATCTACTTCTCTCAAATTCTGTGGGCTCTAGCCTAGCCTAGGCCAGCATCTTCTCCTCTGATGTCTCCACAACAGCCTCTTAACTTGTCACACTCTCTGTCCCAGACCTGAGTATTTAAGTCTTGCCACTGCTCTGCTTGAAACCCCAGGGTCTTCCCAGTGAACTCAGAGTAAGATCCAACTTTACTCTGTTAGCGTTTAAATATGCGTGCCTTTCCCTCCAGCTTCATCTAGAAACTGTCCATTGAATTTCTACCCACGTTGGAACGTTTTTCAGTTCCTCGGACATCTGTTCACATGGCCTGGTGTCTTCTTTCCACCACCAGTTGTGTTGGTAGCTCAGCTTAAGGACGTCTAATCAGTTTGGTCTTACCTGCACAACCCATATAGAGTCCTTTACTACCCGCTGGCCCCTCCCCACCGTGCCTACAATATTCTCCCTTTCTCAGCTGGTTTTTTAGCCATTTTATAATTTCTATCAAATTAAAGCAATTTATTTGTTTGTTAGCTATTTGTTAATTGTCTATCTTCCCAATCAGAATGTCAATTCCATGAGAGTAAGGTCTAGAGATGTTTTGTTTGCTAATATATATCTAGACCATATAAACCAGATTTGACACAGGGATAGATACAAATCATATGTAGAATGAATTAGTGGATGCATGCATTAATTAAAACGACATAAACAGTATTTATTCAGACGTCTTTAATTGTTGAATTAGTTCAACACATTTGTACTGCATGGTGGTTCATGGACTCTGACACAGAGGCTGTCTTGGCCTGGTTCTATCACATCCTTAGCTGGGTAACCTCAGAAGACCAGCCCTTTGAAGAGTCTCAATTTTCTAATCTGTAAAATGAGGGTTCTCTGTTTCATCTATTGAAAAATCCAGTAGGATAATGCAAATTAAAAGCAGAGTCCACAATCATCACAAGTGTTCAAGAAAAGACGTTTGCCATTATCTTCATTAGAAGGGCCTTTGAGGACCCATTAGCAAATACAACTGGCTTTTTCCCACCGGCATGGGGGATACAGCAACCAAAGAGACAATCTAATGCACTGTGCTTAATGCTGTGATAGAAGAGGATGCCCAGGTGAGAAGTGCTACTCGAATGTTCTCGGCATCAAAGTCAAATGTGTTTTCTTTGCTTATAGTCTGTCAATTATTTAAAATCTTGCCACACTGTAATTTGCTCACATTTGAATCTTGATTTTCTTGGGCAAACTGTTTTTTTTTTTCCCCAGAGTTTCCAATTCTTATTTTTTCTTGCATATGTAACTTTATCTCATGATTATATTTTTCCAACTTTTCAGTTATACTGATTATACAATTAAGGCTCTTTTGCCTCTTTAGACTCGCCTTTTGAAGACCTCCGTCCGTCTCCATCTCTACCTTATCCAGGCTGTCATCCTGGGACCCCTTCCCTGCACTTCTTGGTTAGTTCTCAATGTGTATCAAATTTTTCTTCTTATTTCATTTACTCCAATATTTTATTAGAGTCGACTTTCAAGAAAGGTACTTAAACTTCCTTAATCTTTGAAAGTTTGAACATACCTTCACATTTGATTGATCATTTGCTGGGATATACATTCTAGGGTTAACATCACTTCTATTTAGAAATTTGAAAGCAAGGTTCACTTTCTTCTGGTTTCTAATAGGAACTAGTGAGGCTCGTCTATGTTGAGACAGTCAATTCTTCTTCTTTCATCCTACTTCTATTCTAAGCTCTGTTACCTCTCTCAACCACTGATTTTGAAGAAAAGAGGCTCTTGAGGGGTGAAATGGACCAACTGGCATCTGCTTCCTCTCAGTCTCTTTGCAAAATATTCTGTGCTTCAGCTTTCTCTACCTTTTTTTGCCCATCAGCACACCCCCATCCATGACATTCTTAAATATGTTGAAATATCTCATTCAGTGATGCTCCTTCCCATTCTTTTCACTCACACAAAATGAAAATACCTATACTTTTATTTCAGTGGTTTATCTGGAAAGAATGAAGGCAATATATATGTTCAAAGCTCACAAATATACAACTTGACATTACAGTACATTTTGCCGTTATTGAGATGTACTGTAATATATTATTTAACTAGCGCCCAATTTGGGGGCATATTTTCCTAATTTTTCTTCAGTGTTACAACTATTTGACCTCTTTATCTGGAAGGAAGAAGTTGGAGATAGGCCTATGAGGGCAGTGGATGGAGGAATGATTGCTAAACACCTGCTCCCCGCAAAGTTGGAAGCTAGAACAGATGGGAAAGGCTTGTGGGAAGGAGGGACATACTAAGACTATTAAGTAGATTTAGAAGTTTGTATGGATCCTTGCCTATATAATTTGTCAACATTCCTGATTCCATCCATAGAAATTTTAAAGCAGCATTTCTCTATCTACGTGTGTGAACGATTAAAACTCTTGATATTTAGCTGACAAATTTCCCTCCAGAAGAATTGCACCAGTTTGCACTTCCTCCAGTCATGGACGTCGTAAACAAACTGAGAGGTTCACAGGATTTGCTAGTTTCATGAGCGAAATTGTATCATTATCTTCATACACATTTCTTTGATTACTATTGTTATTGAGTACGACCCATATTCTCTTACCCCAGTGCTCAAATCAGCCAGGTATTCTCAACCTCGTTTTAGAAACGTGTAGACTGAGGCTCAGCGATTTTTAAGAATTCTCAAGATCATACAACTTTCCAGTATTTGAAAGCATATGCAGCTGTAGATGTTGCTTTGCCAGCAAATAATTTAAGAACATGTGACTTATCTGTTCATCTTTTTTTAATGTAAAATCAGATTATTCATTCTTTACTGGACCCTAGATGTAAATAATTATGTCAAACATGTTCTATTTCTTGAAACAAATATATTTTAAGAACCCTTTATACCCTCATGAAAAGTCTAGAGCTGGGAGAGTTGTCCCAGGTACAGAGGGTTATTGCACAGGGTTGCAAGGACAGATTTCAATGGACTCATGAGAATTTAGCTTTCTCTGGGATCTGGATAGTGCTTTATTTGTCCCATTGCACATGTGTACATATATTTTTAAGGGACTGTAATTTTTTTTTTCATAAGCCACATAGCAAAACAATATTTTGCAGTAACCTCCCTCCCCTCCATCCATGGTTTCACTTTCAACAGTTTCAGTTACCTGTGGTCACTCATGACCTGAAAATGTTAAATAGAAAATTCTAGAAATAAATAATACTTACGTTTTGAAATGTGT
The DNA here is from genome assembly GCA_004024745.2 of Catagonus wagneri. Taxonomy (NCBI): domain Eukaryota; kingdom Metazoa; phylum Chordata; class Mammalia; order Artiodactyla; family Tayassuidae; genus Catagonus; species Catagonus wagneri. Next base: position 2,612,094 of record PVHT021183645.1, on the reverse strand, counting down.
GACGTTTTGAGTAGAGTGATGGAATCTCCTGCCATTCTTCTCTGTCCCTTAAATCATATGTTTGTTCAGTGCATCCATCCCATTATTCACTTAGTAACCATTTGGTTATCAGATTAACTCTGTCAGTGGCAGAGCCTGTGTTCAAGGGACCCTTATATCACTGCATGATGGCCCCAAAGTGCAAGAATAGTATGGCTGGCAGTTCAGGTATGACAAAGAGAAGCTATGAAGAGCTTTATTTCTTTAAACTTTATTTTATTGAAGTATAGTTGATTTTCAGTGTTGTGTTAATTTCTACTGTATGGCAAAGTGATTCAGATACACACACACACACACACACACACACACACACACATTCTTTTTCATGTGCTTTTCCATTATGGTGTTAGCACAGGATATTGAATATAGTTGCCTGTGACATATGGTGGAACCTTATTGTTTATCCATTGTCTATACAATAATTGTGTCACACTCCCGATCCATTTCTCCCCCCGCCCACCATCTTTGGCAGCCACAGGTTGGTTCTCCATGTCTGTGAATCTCTTTCTGTTTCACAGGTAAGTACACTTGGGCCATATGTTAGATTCCACATGTAAGTGATATTATATGGTATTTGTCTTTCTCTTTCTGGCTTACTTTGTATAGCATGATAATCTCTAGCTCCATTCACGTAGCCGAAAATGGCATGATTTCCTTTTTATGGCTGAGTAGTATTCCATTGTATATGTGTACCACACCTTTATCCTATCCTCTGTCAGTGGGCACTTAGGATGTTGCCATGTAAAGAGCTCTTTTTAAGTGAAAAGGTGAAAGTTCTCAACCTAATAAGGAAAGAAGAATAAGCTATGTAGTAAGATTGCAGTGATCTTCAGTAAGAGTGAAATTTTCTATATGTGAAATTATGAAGAAGGAAAAAGAAATTTGTGCTAGTTCTGTTGTCCCACTTCAAACTGCAAAAGTTAAGGTCACAGTGCATAATAAGTGCTTAGTTAAGATGGGAAAGGCATTAAATATGTACAATAAAATATTTTGAGAGAGAGAAATTATAGTCATATAACTTTAATTACAGTATATCATTTATCATTATACTATTTCATTACTAATTATAGTTTTTAATCACTTACTGTGCCTCATTTGTAAATTAAATTTTTCATAAGATTTACTTGTAAGGAAAAAATAGCATACATAGGGTTTGACACTGTCTGTGGTTTTAGGCATCCATGTGCAGTATTGGAAAGTATCCCCCACAGACAAGGGGGCACTCTTGTATTTAAGAAACATATAGGAAATTGTGGGAGTTCTCTTTGTGGTTCAGCAGTAATGAACCCAACTAATATCCAAGAAGATACTGGTTCAATCCCTGGCCTTGCTCATTGGGTTAAGGATCTGGCATTGCCGTGAGCTGTGATGTAGGTTGCAGACGTGGCTCGGTCACTCGCTGCTGTGGCTGTGGCTGTGGCCTGTAGCTGTAGCTGTAGCTACAATTCGACCCCTAGTTTGGGAACTTCCATATGCTGCAGGTGTGGCCCTAGGAAGTGAAAGAAAGAAAGTGCTGGAGGAAAGAAGGAAGGAAGAAAGGAAGGAAGGAAAGAGAAAGGAAAGAAGGATGGACATAGGCAATGAAAATTTGTAAATTGCCAGTACAACACAGATACCCACACCATACTTTGACAGTACATTACATGGACAAACCACAGCTTCAAAATCTTTCTAAAATCAATCCTATGCAAATCAAATACCTGGTTTCTGAAGGGACATATGGAAAAGTATATACAATTTCTTAAACTGCAATATGGCTTACTTAGTAACATATTTATTTAGAGAAGCATAAGCTTTCCAAATATACCATATCTTCCAGGTGTCTTTATCCTAGCAAGTCTAAAAATTACCAAGTAATACCATTCCACCAACCTAAATTCTTTGAAATTTTTTTTGAGTGCATAGTGTAAATGCCCTTCATCCTAAACTGGTAGCAGTGATGAGTGTAGATCTGGAAGCTTCCAGGAAAGGATGGTGCATAGTGAAGGTGACACAGATTGAACTGCCCTTTCCTATGGATGAACCTGAAGAATTCTCTCAAACCATCCCTGCATGGAAGTTAAAAGTTCAAGATCTAAGTACCACAGTACTGAAATGTGGATGCATCTCAAAAAACATTATCCCAGAAGCTCCAGGTCACGTACTGTATGATTCTCATTTACATGGAATATCCGGAGTAGATAAACCCATAGAAACAGAAAGAAGGATTGCCTTGCTGATTGCCAAGGGCTGGGGGAGGAGGGAATTGAGAGAAACTCTTAATGGATGAAGCATTTACTCCGGAGCGATGGAAATATTTTGGAACTAGATAGAGGTGATTGTTGTATAGCTTTGCAAATGTTCTGAAGGCCACTGAAGAGTTCAGTGGGGTTTTTCTTTGTTTGTTTTTTCTTTTTAGGGCCACACCTGCAGCGTATGGAAGTTCCCAGGCTAGGAGTCGAATCAGAGCTGCTGCTGCTACCAGCCTACACTGCAGCCATGGCAACACCCCACCTAAGCTGTATCTGTGACCCACACCACAGCTTGCGGCAACGCCTGATCCTTAACCCACTGAGTGAGTCCAGGGATTGAACTGGCATCTTCATAGATACTAGTCAGGTTCTTAACCCGCTGAGCCACAGTGGGAACTCCAGAATAGTTCAGTTTAAAATGGTGAATTTTATGTTAATGAATTTCACCTCAACGATTTTTTTTTAAACAATAGTCCAAGTTGCTGAACCCAACAGTCCTGGACTTGGAAACTGACTCTTACTTCCTCACTGAATATTGGGCGAGTTATTCTCATCTCCTAATCTGAATCCTAACTTTAACCCTTTTACCTAAAACCTCCTTTACCGTCAACATCCACACAGGTTTGCTGTGAGGATTATATAAGATGATGTAGGCAGACCTTGACACAGTGACTGACACATCCTGGATCCCTAGGGAACGGTAGCTCCCGGTGCCATCACCACGGCTGGCGGCTGCTGCAACAGTAGTCATGGTAGCTGTGTTGCAACCCAGATTCTTCAGTATTCAAGTGACCGTGCCAGTTGGTTGTCTCGCTTCAGACCGTCCAGTTATGAAAAAGCCACATGACTTTGACTTCAGCCTCGTCTTTGCCCAGTGGTGTCCTTCTTTTGAAAGACAAGTTTTAGATGAAAACTGTGGTTCGTGTCACGATGGAGCACATCCCTGAAACACCAAATTGTCAGCTTTCTCGGGAGGGTAGGGGATGCTACCTCCCAATGTGTGCTCCTTTCCTGAAAAGGGACCAACCCATGGGGAAAAAAAAAAGGTCGTGTGCTGGGGCTGGGGGCATTTGAAAGAAAGTGTGAGAGGGAAGAGAAAAAAAAAAAAAGGAATTCTGCTGCATTTCAGAGAAGGAAAACATTGGGCCTTAGTTGGAAGTTGCCGTTTATCTGTAGCAGATGGTACGTGTGACACAAGAGGTGCGGCTCGATGGTTTTAGGGGCCCTGTATCCATTCTCTCCATCAGTGGCTTCTCCAACATTACCTTTTATGAATGCAATTCTCCAAAGAGCCCCCAGCACATTCACTGCTTTACTGACTGACACTCTGTTACCTGCACATGCTGTGATTTTATTTGTTCTTCCTATGGGTTTCCCAAATGGAGAGTAAGCTGGAAAAAAAATTTATGAGATAGAAATGTACTGTTTTGTAGTCTTCTTGTGACTATCTAATTTGTTTTCCTGAAGCCTAATCAAAGGAGATGTAAAGGGCAGCCAACATAAATACCATGTACTGAATGAGGCAACAAAGGTAAAATCTGTTAAAACAACATGTTTCCCAGCATCCGCCCAGCTTGTCCGTGGACGAGTGGGAAGCGAGGAGAGGCTGCTAAGGTTATGGAAAGTACATGACCTTCAGCTTGATACTGCTTGAGTGGACACAGATTTGCATCCTGATGCTACTAGTTATTAGCCACATGACTCTGAGCAAAACCTTCGTTTGGGGGGCTTTAGTGTCATTTATATGAAGAATGGGGATGATAAAATCCATGCCCAACTGTTGTAGGAAGCACTGCTTGAATTACCCTTTTTAGAGTGGCTCAGTGCTCAGCAGAATGTCCTTTTCCTCTTGCAAGCATCGAAGGAGATGCTGGGGTAGCATTTGTCGTCATGGTAGCCAGCAGGTTTTGTGCATTGTTGTGGGTTAGGAGATGCTTACTTAGTGCTTTCCATCCATTTTCCCATTTAAATCCTTATATCATCGCTTATATATGTGGAATCTAAAATATGGCACAAACAAATCTATCTACAGAACAGAAACAGACTCAGACATGGAGAACAAACTTGTAGTTCCAAGGGGAAGGGGGGGGGGAGTTGGCATGGACTGGGAGTTTGTGGTTAGTAGATGCCGACTATTACACTGGAAATGGATAAGCAATGAGGTCCTGCTACTGTACAGCTCAAGGAGCTATATTCAATTACTTGTGTTAGAACATGGGGAAGATAAGATGAAAAAAAGAATGTATATATAATATATATAATATACAATGCATGTATAATATATATATATCATATATATATACATGACTGGGTCACTTTGCTGTACAGCAGAAACTGACAGAACTTTTTAAGTCAAATATACTTTAATTTAAAAATTAAAAAAATCGGAGTTCCTGTTGTGACTCAGTGGAAATGAATCTGCCTAAAATCCATGATGATTCAGGTTTGATCCCTGGCCTCGCTCCGTGGGTTAAGGATCCGTAGTTGCCATGAGCTGTGGTGTAAGTCACAGATGCGGCTTGGATCTCACTTTCCTGGGGCTGTGGTGTAGGCCAGTGGCTACAGCTCTGATTCGACCCCTAGCCTGGGAAGCTCCATATATGCAGCAGGTGTGGCCCTAAAAATGACAAAAAAAAATTTTAAATAAAGATAAATCCTTATATCATGTCTGTATGGTAAATGTTATCATACCCAGTTTAGTTACAGAACATGAGGCTCAGAGACGCTAAGGAATTTGTCCAAGATGGCTCTGCCCAATAATATAAGAGCTGAGATCCAGGCAAATCTCTCTTACAATGAAGCTTGAATACATAACCTCTTCCACCCACCTAAAGTGTTCACCCAGGATCTGGCTGAGGTTTAGTTGACCTACAGTCTGAACTAAATCTCGGAACTCTGTAGTAGATACTGAATAGGAAAGGTTGGGGTTTCCTTTAGCTGGGATCAGATTTCCAGCTTCAGAGAGACACTAGACACTTATGGTCATTGTTCTCTGGGACCCAGAAAGTCAACTCTATTGAGTGACCTACTGCTGCGAGTCTTTGTGACAGGCTCGACACACCCCAGGAGCATGCATGCAGCCCTGCCTGGTGGCAGGCGGATCAGATGACCACTGCCCGGGTGGATAAAATGAGTCAAGACAAGCCACATGTGAAAATACATTTCTTTCCAAAATGATGGTACATCTGCAAGGGCGTAACTGGCACTGATGTTCTTGGCGTTCATTGCAAACCCAGGCTGCTTGGTAATGAACTTCCTAGGTTAGTCATTAACAGGCTTCCTGCTTCCCTCCCCCTTTGACAGGCCCAGCTGTGAGATACAGTAAGTTCAAGATGTCAGAGGCCAGGCCGCCTCCCCTGCTCGGGCAGCACACGACGCACATCCTGAAGGAGGTCCTTAGATACGACGACGGGGACATCGGGGAGCTGCTCAGCGCTGGAGTGGTGACCCAACATGAGGTTGAGTGACAAGGAAAAGTGTCTTTTTGTAAAACCACGATCCAAGTGCATTTTGCTTGCAAAGGTAAATAGTCTTTCTGGACCCTTCTCCCCAGTTCTGGTGCCTACCACTGAAGCGTTAGAGGAATTCCAGATTTCCTGCTTGGCGTCTCCAGAATAGCTCTGGTATCCATGAGTCTAGTGCTTTTTCAATGTACCACACCTTTTATTCTTTACCATTTTCCCCCAGATAATGGATTCATTGTGGTTTTGTGGGACTTTTTTTTTTTTTTGGTGCAGATTTTTTTTTCTGGAAAAATACATTCCTCATTCTAATTACATTAATAGCCTAAGCGTTTGTCCCGCCAGCCCATGCAGGTCTGAAAAAGAACAGATCTCCTGACGTTCTTTACTTGCATATAAAGTCCTCGTTTAAACCTTTGTTAGGAAGTCAAAGCAGTAAGCAGGATGACAGTCTCAGTGATTGATTTTAAACAGAATAACTTAATTTTGAGCTCATGAATGCTTTGTTAATCTGTAATTTAAACCATGGATTTTGTTAATGTCCATTGTAAAACTGAGCTCCATTCTTCCCCCCGAGGAGGTAAATATTTGCTTTATGTTGTATTTCTTTGATTATTTCATGATACATAGCAGAAAATCAGTCTCCACCAATGAATTTTGGGATGTAAGTATCTGTCTTCATGAGACAGTGAAGAGTGGTTCTTCAACTGGTACCTTATTTTGAGCCAAGTCCAAATGCAACAGGTTTTTAAATGGATGTCAGATGACTATCCCAGCATTAAGTAATGCGTAAATACTTACAAATAGAAGAATGAAAGGAAAATATTTCTTCGTAGTCTGAGTATCCACTGTAGAAGTATATATCATGCCTTAGTATTAAGGATTTAAATATTTATGTATTGGTCAGTGAACCCAAAGTATAGAAACAAACTTCTGTCCAGAAAGTGGTAAGTGATTTGCATATATGATCCAGGATGAATTGTCACTCAGACTGTCCCTTTCCCAAGCCCAGGTACAGACCAAGGAATCAGATGACCCCTTGATCAGTATCCTGATATGATCTCAATTCCTGTTATTAGGCACATATATCTTAAAACCATGTCATTACAGACCAAGTGGTAATTGAAAGTCAAATTACAGATGTTCATCTTTTAGAAGGTGATTTAGAACTAGTTTTATTATTGTGTTCTTTTTTTTATTGGAAGGATTTGAGCCTTTTATCCATGCTGTAAGCCCCAATGTGTTTCTAGAATTAAGGCTTCCAAATAAATAGGAAATTTGTCTTCTCACAAGCCCTCGTGGGACTCTTTAGACGAATGCCTACTAACCAATTCTTGAAACAATTATCGTCCTCTCTGCTTTCCTCTTTGGGGACATCTTGTTCTGAAGAACTCCTGCTGTGATCCTACTAGTTAGAATTTCATCATGCACGGGGAATTTGATGCCCTCTGCAGTACTTTTCCCCCTATGGCTAATTCATAGATATGTATTTGGAGACATAAACTTCAGTCCAGACATCTAAATTAAATTCCTCCGTGTATATACAATTAGTAATTAAAATGGTAAAAGACTGGATGACAGAGAATTGGCAAAACCACATATTTTGAAAGACAGAGCCACCATTTTTTTTTTTCCTACTGATCCAAAAAGATGCCTTGAAATGCAGACTGTTTGGTTTCTGAGCAGTAACCGTAAATATCTGGGAAGGCATAAGTAGGAAGATGTTGATCATCCAGAGAGGATCACAAAATGCCTCCAAAACCTTGAAATCAGTTAGGTCTGCAGTCTTCATCCAGAGCAGAGTCACCCCTGGGGACTGTCTCCAGTGAGGCCACGTGTGTGGCTGTCCAGATTTCTCCCTGCACAACTCAAAATGACCTAGGAGAACTTTGAACCTGTTCATCACCTAGCGGATAGCACTGACTCTACTGATTTAGTGAGAGACATAATTTAGGATGTATTTCCAGTTCACATAGATATTTAGTCCTGCAAGAAACATTGCGCTTGCTAAAATTTCTAGCAATATGCTCCAGATCAAGTTATGCCTATAAAAAATAGGGCTGTTTTAATTATCAGGACCTATTATGTTATACATTTCCAAAGCTGCATGTGCTATTAAAATACCATATGCTCCAGGTCACTTTGTGCGAAGGCCTGCCTTCTGGCAGGTTTGTGTCTGGGGTTGTCCTAGAAAGTTCTCTGAAACTCCAAAGGTCAATCTTTATGGAACTGAGGGTATATTCAAGAGCAACTAGGTTGTCTGTTTGTTTGTTTGTTTGTTTTTTCCCCTTGATTTTTTTCTCAAGCTTTCTGCTGCCATGATTTTCTGGTTAATCAAGCATGATATTTTCCAGCATGTAGTCTGACATGCTGAATGTTTCACTAGAAGGGAAATGAACATTGATCAGTTCCGTGTGACGCCCCCAGTTACTTGGTGTTCTTTCATGTTACATCCATCTACTTAGAGGCAAAATTATTATTTAAGGAGTTCCTGTTGTGGCCCAGGGGAAACGAATCTGATTAGGAACCATGAGGTTGCGTGTTCAATCCCTGGCCTTGCTCAGTGGGTTAAGGATCCAGCATTGCTGTGAGCTATGGTGTAGGTCACAGATGCAGCTCAGATCTGGCGTTGCTCTGGCTGTGGTGTAGGCTGGCAGCTATAGCTCCGATTAGACCCCTAAAAGACAAAAAGACAAAAGACAAAAAGACAGAAGAGGAAAATGCAAAAACAGATCAAAACAGAAACAAAAAAAGCCTTATAGACTCTCCCTTAGAGCCTCTAGAAGGAACACAATCCTGCTTGATTTTAATCCAGTGAGACTTACTTTGGACTTTTGATCTCTAGAACTAAATTTATGTTGTTTTAAGCCACTAAATGTGTGATATTTTGTTACGGTACCAATAGGAAACTAATACAGAGGCTGCTTTTGCTTTTCTTTGAAAGTCTAAAGTGACAGGAAAATCACTTCTCTGCAAAGTGACCAATTTATCCCTTGTAATTCCATTTTTTCTTCTTTCCTTCTTTCTCTTTTCTTATTCCTACTTCCTTTTCTACTTTTCGTTTTTTTCCCCACTCTTCTCTGAGGTGATATTTTCCCCCTCTCCTCTTATCTGTCTTCCTGGCCCTCCTCCTCCTCTTCCTTTTCATTCTGTCTCGCTCTCTCGCTCCCTTTCTCTCGCTCTCTGCCCCCCCCCCATAGACAAACACAGACAGAGTTGTAGGTCCCTGTTTCACTGACTTCTAGAAAACTAAGACTTGCTCAGTGATCTGGAAGATGACTAGTGATAATTCTGGCCATGACTACAGCTCCACAGCCAATTTTGTATTAATCTCTGGGTGGGGTGAGCCCTGAAGGACCGGCTCTCTCTTCTCCCTGAAACTCAGGGGAAGAAATGAGGGAGTATGCCAGATGCCACCTGAGCTGCGGCAGAGTCCTCAGACTCACTACCTGTCATGCCCCCAGTGCTAAGAAAAATAAAGGAAATAAAGTGAAAGAAGGAAGGAAGGAAGGAAGGAGAAAGAAAAAAGAAAATAGATGAAAGGTAATATAGAGCAAAGTCTAGATGCTGTGACAACCAGGGTCTTACTATGGTAATTGAGCTTTCATCAGAAAAGGGGAGGGAAGGCATGATGGTGGATGGTTCTGCTCTAGAACTTGACCTTGGCCTTTGTTTCTTGCTCCTCTTTCTTAAGGAAGGCAGGCTGTTTGGCCTTCTGAGGGGTTAGTAGTTTGCCAGCCACTTCAGTCAAAGGCCCTCCAGAAAGGTGGAGCCATGTTCTGTGTCTGTGACGCAGGAAGCTCGGACCCTCCCCGGTCCCTTTGCTCTCTTCTTTCAACAGGATGAAAAACACTCAGACATACCCCTCCTTCTCCCCCCACCTCTTTCTTCTTCTTTGCAAATGAACCACATGACAGTCTGCTCAGCTTACATTGGTTTCTTTGGCTCCTGACCACAGGGATTGGGGGAGCAAAGTCTTCCTGTTGGTCATCTGCACGCTTTCCTCTTGCCCAGAACTCACGCACAAGAGCTCCCCGTGAAGCAAGATAGTCAGCTCTGACCACACAGCTGACATGTTGAGAGGAAAGAAATTAATGTAAAACAGCCACAGGAAAATATCTTTCTCTCCGCCCCTTTACCTCTTTGTGAACTCTTTAAAAAAAAAAAAATCAGATTTCCATAGCATCTCGTGGTATGAGACGTGGCAATGTGTGTAACACACATTTACCCTGATAGCCTCGGATTTATGCTTTTAGTTTTTACAAAGAACTTCCTGGCTGTTCTTGATAGAAGCTTTGAAATATACTACTAATGGACATCATCGTGTTCTTTGTGCAGGGAGGGTAAAGAAAATTGTAGCATCCATTTTGGGGGGATTGTTAAAGATTCGCTATTTTGGGGGGTAGAAAAATGAACTATATATCCAGGATTGTCTATATAGATAGGCAAATATGCTTGCAATATCATTGACATGGATGGGGAGGGAGGGCAGGAGCGAAATACAAGGACCAAATCTGGAAACAGCGCCCGGTGACCTAGGACCCAGAATCTTTTCAGCCTGATTTGCTGACCTATACAAATAGGAAAGTATCCCATTCTTTAAAAACACGACAGAGTTGGAGATATCCAATCAGTGGGGTTTCTACCTCTGGGCCCATGTTTACATCAAACGTTTGTCTGGCTCTCCAGCTTTCTGGGAAAAGCCAAGTGAAAGGATGTGGGCCCAGCACGTGAATGGAGGTGATGCTCAGGCTGTGCCCAGTGACTCAGTTGCTGGAGTCACTGACAAAACCCTGGAGAGATGAGCGATCAAAACTCACCCTTTCGCGCAGCTGCCCTCGTACGGCCCAGGTGATGTGGGGTGACACGAGCAGCTCGGTGGATCTCTGCATGGGTGCATTTCCGGGGGAAGGTTTTTTTAACTTGGTGGAATGAACAGTCAGAGCTAGGAGAGGCCCAGCTGGGGGAGGAAAAGGATTCTGCCGGCAATCAGAGTTAGTGCCTTTCATTTCCTGTGCAAAACGGAAGTAGATTTACTCTGCTCATCCCTATGAAGTAAGAACCCTTATTATATTCTTTTCTTTTTTTTTCTCTCTGTCTTAGGGAATATAATAGATATAGTACAGCGGTGCTGGAAGATCTCATGAGTTCAGTGAATGGGGTTATATTTGATGCTTAATAATAATAGGAGTTCCTTTCGTGGCTCGGAGGTTAACCAACCCGACTAGGATCTATGAGGCCATGTGGGTTCGATCCCGGCCTTGCTCAGTGGGTTAAGGATCCGGCGTTGCGGTGGGCTGTGGTGTAGGTTGCAGATGCGGCTCAGATCCCACGTTGCTGTGGCTGTGGTGTAGGCTGGCAGCTGCAGCTCTGATTAGAACCCTAGCCTGGGAACTTCCCTATGCCACAGGTACGGCCCTAACAAGCAAAATAGTAATAACAGTAATAACAGCAATAATAACAACAAAATGTGTTAAGTTCTTATACATAAAGCACTATCCTAGTAGATTAACCTGTGCTAATGCGCCTGTCCAGTGTGCTGGGGAGGCCTGAAGGCCGCTGGCTGAAGACAGAGTACATCACATCAGAGTGGACACACTCAGGTGTCCTCTGCTCCATCACATTCAATGTGACTAAGTGGTACCCTGCCATCTTTACTACCCTCTGATTGTGTTCCTAGGGCTTGTGTGTCTTAGGACTTTGGGATCTTCACACAGGTAAAGGGCAGGGCACATCAGGAGCAGAAAGATCCTAAGCCATCCATTTCAACCTTTGCAAATGCTCTAGAAATAAGAGTTCCCAAGAGGGTCACCTTAGCTCAAACACTGTCAGAAAAACCTTCTGGAAAGTCTGCTTAGGTTGCCATCTCAGGGAGACATCAAAGTTTTTCAACTGTTAAAAAGCCCTAAGAAGATATGCTTCTACAAAAGAGGACCTGAAAATATTCCCCCACTCCGATCCAGAAAATTTTTCTGTGTATGAACTTATACATATAACCTGCCACTTATGATTCTTTTAAAAAGTTAAATGGAGCCATAACGTTGCTGATGAGGTAGGTCAAAAGCAGCTCTCTCTAAGACCAAGGCCAGACAAAATGAGAGAGGCTGGAACACTTGAACTTAACCACTGAGGGGGGCACTATTTAGTGCCCTAGAAAACAACCAGCGCACTGCTGAAATCTAGGATGGAGAGAGGGAGAGAGACATCCAGAGTAAACAGAGGATGGCTTATCAGAGATACTGAACAATGTCAGGAAATGAGTGACACCCATTGCCAGTGAAATTTCAGACTCTCCTTGGACAGATGAAATAAGTACAACAAATATCTAGGATGATACAGATGACTCCAGCAGGAGTTAAAATTTTCATTAATAGGACAATATTCATTTGTGTAAAAATCAACCTATAAGCAAATTCAATGAGAAATGTAATCCAGCCCCAACCTGTCCCCAAATAAAAGATACAGTAGTGAACCATGCAGGTAACTTCTTTTGACTTGTTTGGAGCAATTTTAAAGTATGGGAGTGGAGGGGTGACGAAAGTACATCTTTTTCTGTCTACGTTTTAAAAACTGTAGTTGATTTCTGTTGTATAGCAGAGTGACCCAATCACACAGAGTTCCCTGTGCTATACAGTACAGCCCCGCTGCCCATCCTTTCCAAAATTAACAGTTTGCATCCAGAAATGCCAAACTCGCCATCCATCCCATTCCCTCCCAACTGGCAACCACAAGTCTGCTCTCCTTGGCCGTGATCTGTGTCTGCTTTGTAGATAGGGTCATCTGTGCCATGTTTTAGATTCCACAAATAAATGATATAACGTGCTATTTGTCTTTTTCTTTCTGGCTTACTTCACTCAGTATGAGAATCTCTAGTTCCATCCATGTTGCTGCAAATGGCATTAGTTTGTCTTTTTATGGCTGAGTAGTATTCCATTGTTTATATGTACCACATCTTAATCCATTCATCTGTCGATGGATATTTAGGTTGTTTTCATGTCTTGGCTGTTGTAAATAGTGCTGCTGTGAACATAGGGATGCATGTGTCTTTTTGAATGAATGTTCTTTCTAGATATATGCCCAGGAGTGGGATTGCTAGGTCATATGGTAGTTCTATGTTTAGTTTTCTGAGGTACCTCCATACTATTTTCCATAGTGGTTGTACGAATTTACATTCCCACCGACAGTGAAGGAGGGTACGCTTTTCTCTACACCCTCTCCGGCGTTTGTTATTTGTTGACTTGTTAATGATGGCCATTCTGACCAGCGTGAGGTGGTACCTCACTGCAGTTTTGATTTGCATTTCTCTCATAATTTGTGACATTGAGCATTTTTTCATGTGCCCGTTAGCCATCCATGTGTCTTCTCTGGAGAAATGCTAGGGGAGTACATCTTGATGTTTGTCTGCTAACCCATGGATGAAGTGTTTTCAGATGTCCACAGCTGGAAGTCATCCCTGCATCTTGCTTGCTGTCTCAGTCCTCTGTACTTATCTGACCATAACGGTTAGCACACACTGAGTTATAATTGCTGGTCACCAATCGCTCCGTCCCATTAAACTATAATATCATGGGTATCTTAGTTACCATTCGCATCTCCTGTGATTGTCATGATGCCTACTCTATAAGAGACTCACAGTAAAATATCTGTCAAGTATATGTTCTGTCATTCACCAGATGACACATTCTATGAGAGACAAACTAGTCACATGCATTTTTTATTACTCACAGTGCCTGTAATAAACGGTTTTCAAAGATGGTCACCATCAGTTCCAGCATCCCGATATGAATTTGCCTCTCTTCCCATAAAGAGATGCACTTTATTTTCCTTCCCATGGAGCCTGGGTTGGTCTGGTGAATTGCTTTTTTTTTGGGAAGGGGGGGAGTTTTACTTTTCATTTTAAATAATATCATATTTATAAAAAATATAAAAATAATACTTATAATTCCCATATACTGCTCACCTAGTTTCCTCTAATGTTAACATTTTGTATAATCAATGCACAGTTGTCTAAGCCAGAAAATTAACATTGATACAATACAATTAAGATTAAGATCAAGATTAATATATATTGATAAACATTGTTGTAACACATATGTAAATATACAAACATTATTCAAATTTTACCAGTTGTATCACTTTGGTAGGCAAAATTCTCCAAGTCCCCAAGAGTTCCAGCCCCTGGTACACACACTCTACCCCAGTTAGTCAATCAAATACTAATCTATGTACTGCTATGGAGCAATTTTGCAGCTATAATTAAGGTCTAAAATCGGTTTACCTTAAGATTTTGAAGAATATCTGAATGAGTCTGAGCTAATTACGAGTCCTTTAAATCTGAATCTAGAGGTTAGAGACATTAAGCCAAAGATTTTAAGCACAAAGGGGATTTGACATGAGAGAGCTCTCAACAGATGAATGGGTAAAGAAAATGTGGTATACACATACAGTGGAATATTACCCAGCATAAAAAAGAAGGAAATAATGCCATTTGCAGCAACATGGATGGACCTAGAGATTATTATACTAAGTGATCAGAGAAAGACAAATATCACATGATATTGTTTATATGTGGGATTAAAAAAAGATACAAGTGGACTTATTTACAAAACAGAGACTCACAGCATTGAAAACAAATTTAGGATTACCAAAGGAAAAAGTGGGGAAAGGGATAAATTAGGAGCTTGGGATTAACAGATACACACTACTGTAAATAAAATAGATTAAAAAAACAAGGACCGGAGTTCCCGTCGTGGCTCAGTGGTTAACGAATCTGACTAGGAACCATGAGGTTGCGGGTTTGATCCCTGGCCTTGCTCAGTGGGTTAAGGACCCGGCGTTGCCGTGAGCTGTGGTGTAGGTTGCAGACGTGGCTTGGATCCTGCGTTGCTGTGGCTGTGGTGTAGGCCGGCGGCTACAGCTCCTGTTAGACCCCTAGCCTGGGAACCGCCACATGCCACGAGTGCACCCCTAAAATGACGAAAAGACAAAAAAAAAAAAAACAAGGACCTACTGTATCACATAGGGAACTATACTCAATATCTTGTAATAACCCACAATGGAAAGGAATATGAAAAAGAATATGTAGATATTATGTATGTGGTGATTATCATGCTGCCTATATATAATATATATAGCTATTATATGTATGTGTGTGTATCTGAATCACTGTACTCTACATGTGAAACTAGCACAATATTGTAAATCAACTATACGTCAGTTAAAAAGTAATAACTAAAAAAAGTACTCACTTTGACCAGCAGAATGTGGTGGACATGGTACTGTGCCCGTTCTAGGCCAGCCTTGGAGAACTTTAGCATCTTCTTTTGCTCTTGGCAATCAATGACCAGGAAAGAAATCTGTCCCGTAACCTACGAGGAATCCCATGATATCCTGTGCCCACCGTCCTCAGGGAGAGAGGAGCCACCTGGAGGAGCACACGGTCACCTGACATGTAGTGACCTTCCCCAGACCTCCAGCCCGCCTCTGAGATCAGTGGATGCGATGGCCTCAGTGACAGACACCAGCCACTGCCCCCTGGAGCAGATGAACTGCCCAGCTGAGCCTCACCCATATTTCTGACCCACATAAACTGAGGTGGTTTTATTCTGCTCCTGTGAGGTGTTTAAGCAAAGGTCAAAGTCAGAGGAGGCTCTCCCTATTTGTTAAGCCTAGTTTGGTGAATAGTTTTTATGGCCTCTTGGCCGATTGATATAGTGAATATTATGTGCTAAAGTTTATTAATTATTTTTTTTCTACTAAAAGAGGGCAACGGAAAATCTGCTTTTCTTGAAAAGTCTTCTAAAATGAATTAGCCTGTTATTGTCACTTAAGGGAATGGGGTATGTCCCTTTGGATGATGTGGTGCCTCAGGGTCCTCATTCCGACCGAATGCAAATCTTCCCATCAGGTGAGACTGAGGACATTTAGGATCAGAAATTGTCATGTTCCTGATTGGGGAAAGAGCTTAAAATTAGGAAAGGGGTTTCCACGGTAGGCAGGTCCCCGTGAGCCTCACCCCTACTTCACGCCTTTGTGCTGGTCTTTTCCACGATACACCAGGGTTGGTCTGTGGACACAGCCTGAGCTGGAAGGGGTGGTATGTCATTTTCCAGATTAGGTTATAAAAAGCTAATCTATTTTCTCTCTCTGTCTCTGTCTGTCTCTCTCTCTCTCTGGCACTCACTCTGGGAAAACCAATTACCATGGAGTGAAGCAGCTCTACATAGAAGCCCATATGACAAAGAACTAAAGCTTCTAGCCAACACCTATATATATATATTTTTTTATGGCCACACCTGTGGCTTATGGAAATTCCCAGGCTAGCAGTCAAATCAGAGCTGGAGCAGCAGGCCTACACCACAGCCACGCAGGATCCTAGTCATGTGTGCGACCTACACCGCAGCTAACGGCAATGCCCAGTCCTTAACCCACTGAGCAAGACCTGGGATCAAATCCATATCCTCATGGACACTATGTCAGGTTCATAACACACTGAGCCACAACAGGAACTCCTGTTTTAGCTTTATTTTTAATACACTGGGTTAGCTTTAGTGGGGAAGTTTGTGACACAATAGATAACAAATATAGTTCCCCATGAGATTATGGCGAAAAGTCCTGTTTAATACGTGACTTTCCATTTTGACCGTCAGCGTTATAACTCTCGTCAGTTGTCTCCACTCTTTTGTAGGTGTGACACCCCTACGCAGCCCTATGTGGAAGCATTAGGAAGAGAAAGGGACAGTATTACCTGCTGTGCTTTAGCCTTTTTGTTCAAGTCCAGGGTCAAAATGACAGTAGTGATGGTAGAGCCAGTGGGTGGGAGCCTGTGGAATGCAAATACCATAGAGAAATTTCTGAAAAGACCCCTCCACATTCGCAGTGTGTTCTAGAAACCAGTGGTTCTCAATGGAAACTCAAACAATTTTTCCCGCATGGGTCATTTGGCAATGTCTAGAGACGTATTTGTTTCTCTTAATGGGGTAGCACCAGGAGCAGTTTGGCGCTGGTCTGTGGAGTGAATAGAGGCCCGAGGATGGTGAGAAACATGAGCAGTGCCCAGGATAGCCAATGACAAAGAATCATTCACCTGAAATGTCAATAGTCATGCTGTTGATAAATCCTGTTCTCAAGGAAGCTGATCCTCGAGACAGAAGAGCGGGTGCCTGACTCATCACCTCTATGTCCATTTTTTGACATTATGTAAGTTTAGGGGAGGAGGGAAATGGGGTAGCTGAGCTATAATAGGATCTCCAGATAAAGCCTACATGTGTTTTCTTTTTTTTTTTTTAATGGAAATGTGGAATCCTTGTTTTTGTCTTCTTTCAAAAAGTGTGTTTCTAGAGTGGAGGGAGCAAAGCATTCTAGTTAATGGAGGAAACTCAGGTGTTCTTCACCGTGGCAGTTACCTTAAGGATATAGGTTAGATTGTACGAACAATCTCAGTCCTTGGTATAATCGGAAAACTATAGCATGCTCAGGTGACAATGGCCAGGCCACATTCCTTTTCTGGGCCATAGTTGACTCTGCAGAGTAAGAGGCTTTGGTGAGAGTTTCTGAGACTCTTATTTCAAGTTCTTCCATTTTCCGGTTCTTTCATTTAGGGTTGAACTTTGGATGTGCAGAGAATGGACAAAAACCACAAGTGTAGACAAAAACCAATGAACAGGTTTGAACAAAACTGTTTACAAAAGAAAGACCCTTTAAGCAAGGAAATAGGAGTACCCCTTTTGAGAATCTGGCAATCCAGAACGGTAGAGGAGGAGACTGTTTGCCAAGTTAGCAAGGATGGAGTGGGATAATCCACACATTCCTTGGCGCATCTTCCTGTCCCTTTGATGTTTGAACCCTGTAGATGTCTACTCTGGGAAGAGTGGAGGTGTGATTGAGGCTGAAGTGTGTTCAGCACGGGAAGGGTCTCAGGTCAGAGCTAGTGGAGTAGATCTCAGTTTCAGCTCAGCTGCCTCTTAACGAGCACAAGCCCAGAACATGCTCCCACACCCCTGACAATCCACAGATAATAGATGTCATAGCATCTTGGCTACAACATGGAGTTTTTGAGGGAGACCTGTGGACGGGAAAAGCAGGATAAGTACGTGTGCAAAACATTAAACACTTTCGGTTCTGCCCAGTTGTTCTGACAAGGTTAAAATGAGGACCAAAGAACTCACCAACCATTGGAAAAAGTTACCTCCCCAAAGGAAATAATATCTCAAAGAATTCAATGGAAGAAGGACATCGAAAGGTCATAAGATAGAATTTAAGCCTCAGTGATGACTTTTCCTTGGCCCCAGTCGTCAACTCCATTGACATTAAGCAAGTTACACCGAGAAGATATGCAAAAGGAAGGGCATCTGGCAACCAGACTTCCATACCCATTTGTTGATTTTACTTAACTATCAGAACATGGCCAGGCTCCCAGATCCACTCCTTCCTCCCCATGTCTACCATCTCCATTTTAGCCCACGCCCTTCTTGCCTGCCCTTCTGCCATTCCTGTCCTTTCTTCCAAAGCCGGTTTAAAAGTCATCGGCTAGTCAGCCACTTTAAAATTCACGCTGGTCCATCCCGGTGACAACTGATCACCCCTTCACTCTCACAATAGCCAATGTCTGTCTTAATATTGCCATCGGTGGCATAGTTGAAGATCCTGTGTTGGTAAAGCTTTGGGCAGATAGAGAGGATGTGGACAAGGAGCTCAACATCAAGGAACTGGAAATGGAGCTGGGAAGGCAAGGCACGTGTGAAACCGACGCAGAATGACTCAAACGCCAGTGCTGTTGGAGTTCAGAAGGGGAAGTAATCTCCGCAGTCTGGTGTGTTTAGGGAAGTCATTCTCTAAATCAAATCATCATCTTTGAGGCAAAGTGAAACTTAGATAAGTGGAGGCAGGAAGAGTGCTACAAGCATAGGTGACCAAGTCTTGGAATCAGCCATGACAAATTTGGAAACAGGGATCTTGAGTGGACAAATTTAATTAGAGCATTTGAGTAGTGAAAGAGGGCTGCTGTCTTGGCAATGGCTTGGAAGATTGGAGAGGAACAGATATGAGGGGGTAGTTGTAGGCTTTGAGAATTGAGAGGGTAATTTTTCTGTGGGCACCGAGATGTCACTGTACATGTTTCAACAAGGAAGTGGCTTGCCCACTACTGTACTGTGGGAAGATGGCCCTGGTGGTTGTGATAGAGCTCACAGGATTAGAGAGGTGCTGGAGCCAAAGGGACTGACTGCCATGATCTGACTGTGAGCCAGGAAGGGCCTAGAACAGATGGTGGTCTTCTGTGTTGCTTTAGACATATTGCTCCATACGTCTATGTCATATCAGCTTTACCAGATTTTAAACGCTTTGTAAACCAGGAATACATTTCCCTAGTTTTATAGCATGTCCCTTCTTGCCTTTCCAGTGCTCAGAATCAATCATCTGTTGGTGAGTACATGTTATTGTTATTGTTACCCTATAAATTTTTATCAGACTTAACCGCTCCAACTAGGTTATAAACACACAGCATTGAGATGGGCAATCAGGTAAGAATTTATGATATCCAGTATATTCTCTAGGGCCAAGGGTACAGGGCGACTAGATCAGATCAATCATATTCGAGCTGCGACTCTGGAGGGTTTGCTGGATGATGGAGCCTTGAGAAGGCACTGCCACACTTTCAGAGTTCTAGAACCTTACCACCTCATCAGGCTTCAGGATCCATCCTTCTCTGGGAGATGTATTTATACAAGGTCATGGTCGTGGTTACAGTCAGGCAGTCACGGCCAATTAAAACGGCTATAGCAGTTGCCTAGGACCCTGAATTCTAGGTTGCCTTGTTCTGTTATTTAACCCTTTACTGTCCACATACTTTCTTTTCCGAGAGAGATTGGATGTTTCTTAAGGACAGAGTTTGTATCTTGCACTATTTTGTGTGTGTGTGGCGGGGGGGGGGGTCGGTTCTGCTAAGCACCTGGCGCAAAATAGGAAGATGAGGTAGTACTCAGTAAATAGTTACTGAACTGGTCTGTTGAGAAAGCTTACTCAGAAATTTGGAAGACTGGCTATTCTGTCAAACTCATTCTTCAGTGGCGGAGATGCAGTCCTGGTTTTAGCCTGAAAGGCTTGAAGATGTGTTCAGGGTAGTTCTATGTGTTCTGAAGGTTAAGAAGTGGCAGAGAGAAACAGCACAGATGGAAGTGTCCAGCTGTTCAGGTCTACCCTTGACATTGATGAAGCCATATCTTGCACCCGTGGCCAATTCCTATAACTGATTGTTTTACCTTCCCCTTCCAGACATATGGGGGCTCAGACTCTTTCTTAAGCACCACTTCAGACAGCTACTGAAAGTAAACCTGAGGAGATATGCAAATAAAATCCACTTGCCATTTCGAGACCTTTGAAGCAATAGCCAGTTGCATCTTCGGGAAGACTTCCTATAAGTCTGTGAGGGCAACATCCTGTGGACGGTAATGATAAGAAGAGATATTTAAATGATCTTTCTGTACCACCATTTACCCTACAAATGTGAGTTTATTGCAGTCACGGTGATGCAATTCTTCTTGCAATGGTAATTTTAGGATAGGCTTGTGACCCAGTTCTAGTCAACGGGATGAGAGAAGTCTACTGCGAGATTCTGGATGGTTTACCTTGCCCTTTCTTATTGAATATGAATAAGAAATAAAGTAGTCCTAGTTGCTACAGGAAGCCAAAATGTGACCAGGAGAGGAAGCAGCTTTGGGATGAACTGGTGCCAAGAATAGCATACGGCAGAGGGAAAGAACCTAGGTTTTTGACAATCCATCAAGTTGTCAATCATTCTGTGCGGGAAGCCTGCTCTTCTGGATTCCAGCCTATATGAAAAACACATTTACTTATTGTTTTAGCCAGTTTGAGTTACTATTTCTGTTGTTTTCAGCCACAGTACCTCTGGGAAAAGGCGTATCTTAACTTTCTAGAGATCATCTCAATTAATCCTCAGAGTAACTCTGTAAGGTTGATAAGATCTTCATCCCCATTTGTCAGGGGAGGAAACTGAGAATCAGATTGCTGAAGCAAATTCCCAAAGTTATAGAGCACTTATGCACCGGAGCTGTCATTTGTACTCAGGAACCCAGACTCTTAAACGTTATGCTAGAGTCAAGCTGTCTGTCAGTTTATTCCACGGTGGGGAGTGCAGGGGCGGGGGCGGAGCAAACCAAGAAAAATGTACAGGCTGGGCACGTTTGAGTTTCTAGGAAGTCTTTTTTTAACACATTAAAGGATTAAAGGAAAGAGGATTATGTGTCTGTATCAAATTGAAGACAAAACTAAGGAGCCGATGCCACCGTGACTTAGAAGTCTCTGGAGACATAGTGTTTCATTTGGCTTCTTTCTTCCCAGCAAGCTGGAGCTCTATTTGAGAAGGAAGGAAAGCTTCACCACCATAAATCAGAGGCCCCTCCCCAAACCACACAGAGATTATCGCAGGCCCGTGGAAGGTGGCGTTAGTATGCCGGGGTGGTAAATCCCTTTGGGTTGGGTTTTAGCGAATCATGGTGCTAAATGAATGTGAAGTGTGGATCCCTCCCAGGCCTACCACTCCTGACAGATGCCGCTCAGCACCACTGTCCCCACTGTGAACAGACGTTGTCTGTGCATCTGCAGCTCCTGGAGGAGCCCGAGCAGCCTGGAGCTCTTTCAAGATTCCTTAGCATCAGTATTCTAATTTCCCCTGGGTCAGCCATTCCTTTTTTTGACAGTACCCTTCCCCAGAATTCATAAAAGCCTTTCTCTTCTTCAATATATACATGGACTTTCTCCCTTTTTTACTTAGAGCTTGGATGAAGTTCAAAAACATTTAAAGTTGAGGGCTACCTATGATTTTTTTTTTCCCCCAAGGGCTATCTTCCTTTTGTGTATCTATCCCTTTAACCTGCTTGAAGCCTCTTTTGGCCAAAGGATGTTCTCAGATGAACAAAGTTCCTCTTCATTCGTGGCTTGTCATCAAAACTTGAAGTGATCTTTAGATAAAATGTAATAGACAACTGAGCAAGAGCTTCCTGAAAATGGCTTTCGTGGTATACCCAATGTGTGCCTTTGTCCCTGTGTGTTTACTGGAAATCACATGTGATTTCAAGGTTCACTGTTGGGTATTTTCTCCCAAAACATTACCAAGTGGATTCTAAGCACTTTGATAAGCATTTTCAGACATAGCCTGTGTGAAAGTAATTTTGACATATTTTACAGATTTTCAGCGAGGTTCTGCAGGCATAAACGCGTCCTTGGTGAGTGGGGGTGGGAAGTTGTTCTCAATATGTAAACCTTTTCTTTTTGCAAAAAAATTTCAAACATAGCTGTCATCTGAAAACTACAAACTTCTGAAACTAAAATGACAGGAATTTCTCCAGGGCATTGACTTTGATGTGAGAGAACTTTAGATTTATTTGTTTTTTTTTTTTTTTTTGGAACTTGACCTCTCTACACCAAGTGTTGACAATTAATATAGAGACTAGACTTTGAGATTTTGGGGGAATCTAGAAATAAAAGCCTGGCTGAGTTATTAGATACTCGAGGATTTACTTCTTATTATATGGACCCCTCTTAGGTTTTACATTTCTACAATATGCTCATCATATTAAATGGTTTCTGCACCTGTGTGTGCCATATATTCTGAAACTGCGTGGCGACAAAACCTGACATGATGAAAACACTGAGGATCTAAACAAAGCTCTGGTGTCCACTGTTCTCACAGATAAGTGTCTCTTCCACTCTCCTCTTATTCACTTAGTTTTATTCCTCTTCTGTGTGTGCCTGATTCTTCCTTCTTCAACCTTCCCAGTGATGGAAAGTATCCTCTGTCTCTCTCTTCTGGTGAGGCCCGCATTATCTTCTTCTCTCTTTTTTTCTTGTTTGCATGGGGCAGAGTGAGGGCTGAGATTGAACTGTAATTTCTAACGGTGCTTTCTTTATCTCTGATTTTTCCCTGTTCGTAGAAACCTATTCTCGTTTTCTGGATGCCATCTTGTTTTAAATCTCTGAGAATGTTCATCAAAAATCTTTATTTTTTAAAAAATCTGCTTCCTAATGATTTCTGTTTTCTCTTGTGTCATTTTCCCTGTGTGTTTATCTCTGCCGTGCACAGGTTTTCTCTGCTTGGGTGGTAGTCTTGGTATTGTGCTTACTTTTACGGCTGGAGCGGTGGTGGCCTGGTTGCTGTTCCCTGGGCAGGGAGGGCTGTCTGTCAGGCTCCACTTTAGGGTGAACCTGTGCAGAGCTGACCATGCTAATAAAATGCTGGATTTGGGAGTGCTTTGCTCTTGGGCATCAGTGGCTACATTAACTGTCCTAATTTTCCCTAGATGGGTTTTGTTTTGTTTTTGAAGCCTGATGTCTTTTACCTGGAAAACAAACATTTTATTGAGGATCATTCTGTATGTAGGTGTAAGGATGAGTGAATGTCATAAAGTCAGCTGTCGCTTATAGACCCTTTCTCTCACACCCATTGTCGTCACCCTCTTTTTCAGGATACTCTTTCCTGCTGCACATGCACACACACACACACACGAGAATGAAACTTTCTCAACCTTACTTTCTAAATTACCACTCTTCCAAACACTGTATCTTTCAGAAACTTTGGAATTTTCTTGCCTACAGGTGACTCCCGTTGTACCTTGTCTGTCATTGTTAGTGCCCCTTTAACATATTTGCCATGATCTAAAAATTATTTGTAAAGAAAACTGTAAAACATACCATTAGAGATAATAGCACAATTAACCTTTATGCTCATTACCAAGCTTCAACAGTTATCGATATTTTGTGAACATTTTGTCCATTCCTTTACTGTTCTTTTTTGGAATATTCAAATGAAGAGCCAGACGCCATGCTGCTTGGCCCATAAATACCTCAGGACATATCGCTGAGGAATATGTGCATAAAGAAGCATTCTCACCCTAACGAAATTAGCAATAATTCCTTAATACTACATAATACACAAACATTATCCAAATTATTTTAATTATCCCCTAAGTGACATTTTATGGTTGAATTGTCTGAATTAAGATCCAGTCATTTTCTACAATGTGTCTTTAATGGCTACATTTATTTTCTTTTCTTCTATAATTCTGTGTGTGTGTGTGTGCGTGCATGTGTGTGTGTGTGTGTTAAATTTGTCAGCTTTGCACCGTAACAAATGACCCCCCAAATCTCAATGGCTATAACAAAAAAAAAAGGTTGAAAGTCTTTATTTCTGGCTCACGTTGCACATTGTCTGCGGAGTTTGGCAGTGACTCAGCCTCTCTCCATGTGTCTTCTTATTTTGGGACCCAGGCTATTTGTGTCAGGATGTTCTTGTGGCAGAAGTAAAAGGGCAGCAGTGCTGAGGATGGAATGACAGGCGAAGATTCGTTTAGATGTGCCATTGTTTCCCTCACGCACTTGCCGTCGGTCAAAGCAAATCATGAGGCCTGGTCCATGTGGATGGGCCAGGAAGGTACACGGTTTGCTGAGGAGAGCCTAGTTGGGAAACAGGTGAGGGTTGCCAGACAAAAGGGGGTAGGCATAGACGTGTGATCCCCTTATAGGGGTATAACCCTTCCCGTACAGGAAGTGGGATGGATAACTGGGCAATAATAAAGTCCACCGCTCATGCTTTTGATCAGTTAGAGAAACTAGGTCACTTGCTCTGTAGACTGTCCTACATTTTGAATTTGGCCGATGGCTTCCTCATGGTATTGCTTGATTTATTTATTTTTTAAATGCCTGGAAACTGACATTTAGAATTGATTAGATTAGGGATCAATATATTTTCAGGCAAGGGTACTTCCTGTTGCACAGCCTCTAAAGCCACAATATAGTTGATTAACCCACTTGTACTAAGGCTCAATTTGACCAGTGGGTTCAGTTTATATCAACCTGATCCTTCCATTAAAATGTTCCCCATCAACATCCTGTCTTATGTTTTCAGCATCCATTTAGGATTATTGCCTAGATCTCTTGTTTCATTTGTGATACAAAATGTTTTTTCCCCTAATTAAATCCATCTTTATTTATTAGATAAGAAACATAAAAAGTTATGATCAAACTGCTATATTAAATTATAGCTACTGTGTATTATATTGTCAGGTCTACATAAAATTTAATTTGAAAAAGGTTTTATTAAAAACAGTTTAGAAGTAATTAAGCCAGAGGATCTCTTGGGTACCTTCCAGGTCTAACGGTTTATGATTCTGTAACCTGTGCTGAACCAGTGTTTCATGACAGGACAGAGGAATACAGCTGATAGTGGTTCTGTTGCGACTGCACAAAGGTAGCCCGTTAGATTCTTCCTCGGGTCTGGAAGATACAGGATTATAGTGAAGCCTGGATGTTCTCCCTGGGTAACAGCCTCTTGCTGAGCCAAGAGAGAAGGACCTTCAAGCCTCCAGTTCTTAGAAGCCATGCAGAATGATTCTTGTGCCAAGTCGTACAAGTGTGTAGGATATAAAACTGGAATTACAGAGCATAGCAAACATAACCTTTACACTTTTCTTCCCTCATCATCCACTATGGGGCCTTTAGTTTCCTCTAAAGTACCCTGCAACTATTCCCATGTTTTATGGGATAACACGCTCTCCCATGTTCTCAGAAACATAGAGGCATCTGTCCTCTTCTCAGAACCCATCACCCTTCTCAGAATCCATCAAAGCCTTGGCTGCTGTGCAGCCATAACCTGCAACTCCTGAAGAACACAGCTCTGCTCTGTTCTCTGAACTTCCTGATGAGTTGCTCTGATCTCCTTTGAAGTGGGAAGAATTCCTTTCTCCATACTTATGTTCCATTTCATTACATGGCCAGAAAAGCAGTTCTCTTGGGTACCCAGTGATTTACATAGACCTGAGTTGAACAGCCCTCTTGAGCTGAAACTACTGCCTTCTCTCTTGTGACTCAGGCACGTGTATATGGGGTTTAGGAGACTGGATCACCTGAATACAGCCACTTTATTGCATATCAAATACTCCTGCTCTTGCTTTAGCTTGGACATGTAGGTGTCCCCATGTCTTGATATGAAAGAAGATGTTGTTGGGCACTTTCTTAGCATTAGAGCTGCAGTGGTTCTAGTCGTGCCAAGCAAAGCAACGGGCTGGCAGATAACCTCAGATGCCTTTTGCAGACATCCTTTTCCATGTGGAAGTTGACACTGGCTTCTGCCACATAGGGTGGTCCTGGAAAGAGTCAAGATGGAACCTTGTTGTTAAAAGGATTGTATTTATTCTGAAGTCCTCACTTCAGGGAAAGCTGACTGCAGAAGGAGCGTCAGGAAAAACTGAATTGGGAGAAGGCATAATCTAAGGCATCCGTAAGGGCAAATATAGAGAAAATGCACATGCAAGAGCCAGCAGAGAAAGAGTCACTGGGTTTGCTAAGTAAGCCAACACTGGTTCTAGTTTGTTGTCCAAATCCCTGAGAAAGATTCCTTTTCTCACAGATTTGCTCGCTTCCAAGTTTCTTTTTAGACGAAGTCTTGGAAGCTATGAAATGTCCTTGTAGAGACGAAAGCAGCTGATGAGACCTGCCACCAGGGGGAGGTTCTCCTCTTACCGTCCAAGCCTCAAGGGGCGATCCATCAGGCTAAAATTCTGGGGAGGAAAATTCATTAACTGATGAAAGTTATGAAATGTCAAACACTAAACTTGAAGTTCTTAAAGTCTGGCCAGTAGAAATAATTTTCCATAAGGCTCTATTTACCCCTATTCTGAAGCAGTCAAAATGACCCAGTTGCCCCCGTGTCTGTCATCCACTGATGGGGTTTCTTTCTGGTCAGGTTGTAGAGAGGGCCGTCTTAACTGCCTTGGCCACTTCCTCTGGCGCAAACATATCTTCTTTTCTCCTATGAAAGGCAAGACCCGATGATGAGTGAAGAATCTATGTCATTTGAAGCACTCGTGAAGAGTGTGTGTGTGTGTGTGTGTGTGTCGGAGTGAGCTCTCAGGATCCCCAGCGTCATTAGTGGAAGAGGAGCACAGATGAACTCACCGTCAGAATACACTGCAAGGCTCTTGGGGAAATTCACACCAAGGTCATGTAAAGGCGGCCTCCCACTGAAATCAAGTGAAAGTCGACTTAACAAAGACGCTTCAGAGGAGCGCTGGCCGCTCTGAAGTTGTATACATTTAGTTGCATGCACAGAACAGTAGTCCCTGATATCTTGGTCCAAAAGTAAAGAGGTGTGCAGAAGAGCAAAAGGAGCGATCAGAGTCGATGTTTTATCAGGTAAAACCAGTTTCATGTTGGGACATTTATTCTAGAATCACTGATGTGTCCCCGGCTGTTTCTTTGAAAGGTTCCTCTGGGGTTTGGGGCCTTACGGAATTCGACCCACCTGTCCCGGGCCCTTTTCCACTCTCCTCGATTATGTGGATCATTTTATTTCATTCTTTTTTTGGGGGCGTGCACACCCACAGCAT
Organism: Catagonus wagneri; assembly: GCA_004024745.2. Taxonomy (NCBI): domain Eukaryota; kingdom Metazoa; phylum Chordata; class Mammalia; order Artiodactyla; family Tayassuidae; genus Catagonus; species Catagonus wagneri. Next base: position 2,584,965 of record PVHT021183645.1, on the reverse strand, counting down.
ATGGAAGTTCCCAGGCCAGGGATTGAACCTGTGCCAGAGCAGCGACCCAAGCCGCTGCAGTGACAATGCCAGACCCTTAACCCACTGCACCACAAAACAACCACTATTTTCCTTCTCCTTCCTCGTAGAACTCTTTTGCTGCCTAGCCCTTGGCTCTGACAAGTATTTGAATCAGAATTTTCCGCACAGGTCACTCTCTGACTCTCCTCCTCACGGCCCAGCTGTCCTGCCTGCCTGAAAGCAAGCGATCACACCAAGACTCAGAACTCGGCGTCCCTGGCCTGAGTTTGTGTGGCCAGTTTGCTGGGCCTTACTCTGCTTTCTTGTTAGTAACCCGGGCTTGTTAATTAGTGGGCCCTGGATCCCAACTACCTGAAGGTCACGTCTGAGTTCTGACATATACTCTGTGTGAACTTAGAAAAGTTTCTGAGCTTCTCTCGGTCGGTTTCATCTATAAAATAGGGATCATAGATCTGTTACCACATGGGCTGTCCGGAGGGTTAAGTGAGATAATGGCGTAAAACGCTTAGAGCAGAGTAAGACTCCTTAAAAATTAGCTGCAATAATTGTTGTAAATAGTCTAGCGTTGACTTTCTGTCAGTTAAGGATGGGGCTTCCAGGATGAACTTTACTTGTTCCAATCGTTCCAAATGCAAATGTCTTGAATGGATTTTGTAACATGAAGTGTGGTTTAACTTCCAGTATATTTTACTATAAAGCAGTTGTAGTTCTCAGTCAGTCCTGAAGGAACAGACAGACCTTGTCTGCCCACTCCAGGGAGGGTCCCCACTGAACGGGCCCCTGACTCAGGGAGCCGGACACACAACCACAAACACAGTCTCCAGTCCGTTCAGTTTCCAGAAGCTTCAATAGCAGTACAGTCCTGCGAGTGTGTTTCAGAAAGAGGGTATGATGCTTATGGCTCATAAAATCAGACCGAGCTTTTCATGTCTCATCCAGTCTTTTGTAACCCCAGTGAAAACCAAAAAAATCCAACTCTCAAGGAATTCCTAGGCTAGGCAAGGTTTATGTGCTGCTTCTCTGATCTTTGGTTCTTCAGCTGGGATCAGACTTATTCCAGGATGTTTATGCCAGAAGCGCCTCCTAAAATATTTTCTAAGCTGGCAAAGGAGATGCTACCTAGCTGACCCTTTCCTCAGTTCTACACAGTCAGAGAAAAGAACACTTGACATTGTTCGTCTCTCTGTCAGGGTCTGCACCAGCATCACCATCACCTCAGCTTCATCACAACCACCTCAACTCCATCAGTACCACCTCCGCCACCTCCTCCACCTCAACTCCATCACCACCACCTCCACCATCACCACCACCTCCACCATCACCATCACCTCAACTCCATCAGTACCACCTCCACCATCACCACCATCACCACCACCTCTGCCACCTCCACCATCACCATCACCTCCATCACCATCACCTCAACTCCATCTATACCACCTCCATCATCACCATCACCACCATCACCGCCACCTCCATCATCACCACCATCACCTCCATCACCATCACCTCAGCTCCATCTATACCACCTCCATCATCACCATCACCACCATCACCGCCACCTCCGTCATCACCACCATCACCACCATCACCATCACCTCAACTCCATCAAACCACCTCCACCATCAGCACCATCTCCAGGGCTCCTAGGACATTTTCAATGATGGTCTCTGAGGAGCTCAGGTGAGCCAGGTGTCAGGAACATTGATCCTTCTTATTTTTTCCATTCAGTGGTCTGGTTCCATTAACAGCAGGCAGAGGCGGTGATGGTGGTGCTTTAAGCAGAAAAAGAGGCAATGATATGAGGAAGCTCTAGCTTCTTCACCATGGGATCCAACAGTCCTTCAGGGGTGCGACAGCCAATGTACTGGCCTGGAGAAGAACCAGAACTTGTTGGTCTCACCCCTCTGCTGCCTTCTCCAAAGTACACTTTTCCACCGCCTCTGCCTGTTTGTAATGGAACCAGACTTATACATGGAAAAAATAAGAAGGGTCGATATTCCTGACACGTGGCTCACCTGAGCTCCTCAGAGACCTGGCAGTGAAAACGTCCCAGGAGCCCTGGTTAGAGGCTGGCCTTGGAGTCTTCCTCTCTGGGGAACTCCATTCCCTTCCTGGATCCCCAGCCAGACAGGCCAGGTGGTGTCCATGCCATCAGGCTGAGGTCAGACTCAGCCTCGGTCCTCCAGCGGAAAGGTACCGTTTCCTTCCTTCAATCCCCTGGAGCCACCCTTCATGCTGTGATTGGCCTTCTCCCAGGGTGACTCATCAACCCGGAGTCTGGCCTGGTGCTGACCCCTGACGTCTTCCTGAGACAGGGTGAGACCCGCTGGGAGCGAAGGCAGTCATTATATCATCCCCACGCCGAGGCCACATAAACACTTCCCTCCTCTAATGAATGGGCTCCAAAGGGCAGCTGACTCGCCTCGGTGTGGCCCTCCCAGGCCCAGGGTGTGGATGAGAATCCAAGCTCCTGTCGGCGTTGAGAACATTTAGATATCAACTTCCCGACCTTCTCTCATTACACAACACGTTATTGCCGTTGTAGACGGACCTTCACCTTTTTTTTTTCTTTCTTTTAAAAGACTTTACACGGGCACAGTAAGAAACCACCCTATGAACTGCACCCCACCCAGAAAGAATCAGTGTAGCAGAGGTGATGGAGGCCTAGCAGAGAGGCAGCTGGGCTTCAAGAGATGAGGGAAAGACAGGCATGCTTGTAAACGAGGCAAAGTAATGCCGCAGTTAAGACAGTGCCTGATAGTCGGGCAGAGTGGGTTTGAATTGTGGCCTCAAGGTGGAGGAGAGGACCCGGGTAGACTGGGCCTAAGCAGTGGCGGGGAGAGTGGCTTGGGATGACGTTGAAGGGCCAGGCAAAGGCCATATGCTGTAGAGCCTGCCACGGCCTGGAGGCTAGTTTGAAATGCACCCTGTGCATTACGAGGAAGGTATGGGGGCGACTGAGTGCCGTTTTCTGACCTTGGAGTCAGAAAGATCACACGTGTTTGGAAGATGGGCCGGGCGGGAGCGGGACCAGAAGCTGGAACCGGCGGGAAGCTACCGCAGTGCTGGAATGACAGGTAGTGACGAGCCGGTTTGCTGGGAGGGTAGTGGGAGCCCCGGGGGACGGGTCCAGATGCGCGTTTCATTTGGGTATAGAACCACGGAGTTCGGTCACGGGTCAGAAGAGGAGCGGAGACGGAGAGGGGCCGTCCAGACAGCCTCTGAGTGTGTGGCTGCCGCCGCCAGGCCGCGAGTGTCACTACTGATTGGAATGGAATAGCCGAGGCTGGACAAACAGCGCTGGTGGAGTCACGAATTCTGTTTTTTGAGAAACTCAAGTAGGGTCTCAAGGAGGCATTTGTTTAACCAGGACTTTTTGGTGTTTCAGGAGCGGTGTGGACTGGAGACCCAGAGGTGGGGGGGCTGAGCTTCCCGGTGGAGAGGAAGGGGACAGGGCTCCGGGACTACCTCCCGGGACCTCCGAGATGCAGTGCCCGCAGGCAGGGGGCAGCGTCGGCGAAGGACGGAAAAGAGGTGGTCAGAGAGTCTGATTGACAAGCAAAGGAGCGTGGAGGCAGGAAGTGGGCGGGGCCGGGAGGGCGCTCAGCATTCAGGGCAGCGTCTTAGGTGATGGCTGAAGTGGCAGAGCTGGGGTTGAAAACCAGGTCTGCCTGATTCTGAAGCCAGTGCCCTTTTGACTAACTACCAGCCTCATTCAGCAGATCCAGACCCGAGCGTCAGGAGGTGAGGGCTTCTACGGACAGGCAGGGGACCCACCTGCGCCTGCAACCTGGGGCTTTATACTGCTAAATCCTTATCTCTTGGCCCCGGGACAGCCTCTCTCTCCTACTCTGCCCCCAGTGCGGACTGAGAGATTCTGGGGAGATACGCAAGTGGTTCCCCAGGGAGATCTAACGGCAGAGCAGAGAGCTGTCCATCATGACGGTGGCGGCAGAACCTTCACATGCTCCAGATAAGCTTGATTTGCGTAGGACGCAATGATGAATGACATTCTCAGCCCCGTGCTTTAAAGGAGGGAATCTGGGTTTTTTGAAAACCATGTCACAGAATGCCTAAGGCCAGGTGCCCTTTGGGCGTGGCAGCCTGGAACATCTAAGCGGGGGACCCGATGGATGGGTGGACGGATGGATGGGGTGCACCTGCACGTGCTTGGTCCTCGGAGGAGGATGCATGGCGCGCAGGGATGGCCCTGCTCACTGCCAGGGGGCCCCAGGTGGGACAGGTGCCTGGAAGAACCCTGAACAGAGCCCAGTGACCCCGTCTGCATGTGCGTTGAGCTGGGAAGAGGCAGCTGACTCTGCTCCTGGACCCTGAGCGGTGGCTGCTGTTCCGAGGGCCGCTCTGCGCTCCTCCCCGAGCTGTCAGAGTCAGTTAGGCTGAGACGAACAGCCTGTGGTCTGATGCCGTGTGATTGGGTTTTGTTTGACTGATTTTATTTTGGCACAAAGGCTACAGGAAAATGCAGACGCACTGGAGCTTGACTGTGACGGATGAAGCCAGGGGATCCGGGAGTTAAGCTGCACCCTGAGGCGGGTCAGTGGGCCAGGCTGGCAGCGCAGAGCCCAGGCGGTAGGGACGCAGCCTGGCCTGGCTGATGGGCAGGTTGACCGGCCACCGCGGCCCCTGGAGGACATCTGGAAAGCAGAGGGCATCGATCTGTGGCTTCTAACTGGGCTGGGCTGCCTGGAGGCACGTGGCCTGCAGGGCTTCCAGAGGGGACAGCTAGTTTCTTTTTTTCTTTTCTTTTTTTTTGTTCTGTCTTTTTTCAGGGTTGTAGTCACAGCATATGAAAGTTCCCACGCCGGGGGTCCATTCGGAGCTGCAGCTGCCGGCCTACACCACAGCCACAGCAACGCAGGAACTAAGCCATGTGTATGTGAGCTGCACCACAGCTCACAGCAACTCTGGATCTTTAACCCACTGAGCGACGCTAGGGTTCGAACCCCGTGCTCATGGATACTAGTTGGATTCGTTACCGCTGAGCCACAGCGGGAACTCCTAGAACAGTTAGTTTCAAACTTGGGGGCTGTGTGCCTGGTGGGGCCGCCAGAGCACAACTGACTTCAAAGTGATCTGGGAAGGTGATAGTTCCTTCACCCAGGGGCTCAAGCCTGGCATCCTGCATAGACGGCTCTTCCCCCATCCTTTTCTGTCACCATTGTCTACACAGCAGCTGGCAGGGAGGGCGCTTTAAAAACTGGAAATGGGAGTTCCCGTAGTGGGTCAGCAGAAACGAATTCAACTGGTATGCATGAGGATGCGGGTTGGATCCCTGGCCTCACTCAGTTTGATCCCTGGCCTCGCGTTGCCGTGAGCTGTGGTGTAGGTTGCAGACACAGCTTGGATCCCGCATTGCTGTGGCTGTGGTGCAGATCGGCAGCTGCAGCTCCGATTTGACCCGTAGCCTGGGAACTTCCATATGCTGCAGGTGCAGCTCTAAAAAAAGTTAAAAAAAAAAGGGGGGGGGGAATGATGTCACACCCTGCACTTGCTGCCTGCACTCCCGTAGTTTCCCTTTCTAGTTGGACAAGACGCTCACCCTCCACCCTGGCGCTGAGCCTGCCTGCCTCCCGGCTTCTCAGGCCCCCAGAACGCTGCCTCCTCAGTCCTGTCCCAGCTGCTCCCTGTCTGCTCGCAGGAGACCTGCCCGGAGAGTCCTAGTCTCACACCCCATCCAAACCACCCCCCTCGTCCCGCTGTGAACTACCTGCCGCTGGCCCTATGATTTGTGTGCTTGTATTTTGTCCTAGGGCACGCAGGCTCTGTGAGGGCAGGCACCTTGCATTTCTCATCCGGCAGGGACAGCACGTCAGGCACATCCTCAATAAATACTTATTCATCATCGGGTCAATAAAGGGTCCCTGTCGGGGGCGGTGGGGGAGGCTGGGAGATGGAGGTGAGGTCGGAGTGTGCAGGCCCTTGGGTTCATGCAAATATCATCGACCTTGACCTTCTAGAGGGTGGGCGAACCACAGAAGAGCTTCACCCGGTTCAGGGACAGGATCAGCTTCCCGCTGTAGATTTATCATGCCAGTGGCTGGGGAGAGTGGCTTGTGTCTTCTAGAAGCTGAGCTCCCATGGCGGGGGGCATTAAAAGGGGAGGGGGCCACTAAGAGCCTTCGGGGAGGGACAGGGCCTGAGGATGTCAAGGGTGGAAAGAAGGAAAGGGCGGCAGCAGCCCCCACCGTGTCAGAGTCTGCGGTCCCCGGGCGACTGGGATTTGCAGCCCCAGGGCGGCCTCAGCCCTGTCCCCCTCACGGGGCGGCCCCGAGCTGGACCAGGCTGCCCGCGGTCTTCTGAGTCGACCCCGTTCCTGCTTTGGAGCAGGGGGTGTGCACGAGCGTGCACGCGGCCGAGCTCAGGGACCGGGTGGCAGGTTAAAGACTCAATTTCCTGGCCTCTCCGCTTTGCGTCACCCTCTTAATGACATTTCAACATTGAGAGGGTTTCTGGTTTTTCTTTATTTTTTTCTCCCCTCTTTAAATTAAATGTACAGTAGGTGTTTTGTGTTTAATTTCCTTAAGAAAAAAGTGTATTGTGGGGGTGAGATGGTTTAAAAAAAAAAGGTGGAAGGGACTCTTGGAAGCTTATAAAAACCGTATTGTGTGCCCAAGGGGCCGGGTTACCTTTTCGGAGCCTTTCGTTCTCCCAGGAATACTGATGTAGGCTTATGAGTCTTGTCTGTTGTTGTTTTCGCCTTCGTTCTGGTTCTTTCTCTCCTTTTCGGCCCGCGCGTTACCTCCCGAGTTGCTGTCTTTTTATGTGTGTCTCTAAGGTGTGCTGCTGGCACAATAGCCCGGAGCCAGCGGGCTCCGGAGCCACCTCTGTTCCGTCACGTCGGTCCCCCTTCGCAGGGTGTGTTTATAGCAGCCGAGGTGCCCAAGCCGGGGGCGGAGGGGCTGGAGGACCAGCCTCCTGGACGGGTGGCCTGGGCTCTGCAGCGAACCTCTGTCCTGTCCTCAGGCTGGCGGGGCGGGGGTGCCCGGGGTGCCAGGCTGTCTGCAGAGAGGAGGGCGAAGCCACACCCCAGCCGTACAGGCCCAGGTGGGAAGGCAGGGAAGGCTCCCCTCGGCTCACCGGCCCTGCCCCTCAGGGGAGGAGCAGAAGGGGTGGCTCACTGGAGGGGGCAGGGCTTGGCTCTGGGCCCCTTCCCCGCCCTGGTGGGAGCTGCTCCACTTTTGTTTGACCCGTTGAGGAGGTTCTGAATATGATTTTGTTTGAAGAAAAGTTCTTCATTTACCTAAAAAGTTGGTCCCTGACCCAGAGGAACGCTCCTCTCCTGACAGATGAACCATCTCGTGGCCCTTTGAGGTGTCACTGAGTTTTCACTCTGGCCCTCCCCACTAGAAAGCTGGCTCCTGCTTCTCCTTAAATACCTTCCCCATCTCGTCTCAAATCTCGCTGTCCGTCAAGGCCCCAGGGCCAGCACCGTGGCCTCTGTGAAGTCATCTCCAAGCCTCTAGCTCTTACTTCCTCTGCTCCCCTCTCCGCCCTGACGCAGATTTGGAGTTCAGACTTTATTTTATTTTGGGGCTGTGCCTGAGGCATGTGGCAACGCCTGGGCCGGTAACTGAAGCTGAGCCCCAGCAGTGACAACGCCAGGTCCTTAACCGGCCGAGCCGCTGGGGAGCTCCTGTAGTTCAGATTTTAAATTCCAAGTTCCTGGCCACGTTCCACCACTGTGGACAGATTCCTAAGCCTCTTGATGTTTCCTTGTCTGGAAGAGGAACTAGTTGTGCAGATTAAATGAGATTGTGCCTGTGGAGCATTCCGCCTGGGATCTGGCCCACGGGGACTTTCAATCGGAATTGCCTGCCATTGTAGCCGGTTAAGGGGGCCTGAGGGCCTTGCTCCCCAGGCACTGGGGGACAGAAATGAACACAGTAATCAGGGGCACAGTCTCTTAGGAAGCCCATCACTTTCCTGCATTCTTTCTTGCCCCCCCCAACCCCCACAACCCATCGCCATTCTTTCTTATACCTCCTAGGGGGTTGGGCTTATTGCTCCCATTTTGCAGATGAGAAAACCCAGGCCCCTAAGTAGATTGTCAAGTTTCCTGCAGTGAGGACAGGTTGGGGCTGGGGTCACCCTACATCCGTCTGTGACCAAAGCCTCAGCCTCTGTCCGGCTGCCCGCCCCCATCTCTCAGCAGTTTGCAGATGGGGAGTTTGGATCCTCGCAGACATCAGGTGGGGCACAGCCTGCTGGAGGCTGTGTGTTTGTTTAGCATCATATTTGAAATTAGAATGAATAATGCCGCTTTGTGTTTTCATCTCTCCTGGCTTTCAGTAACGAGTGTTCAACAGTAAAAGAGATTTGGGCTTTCACTAAGTTTTTCACCAGGTCCATCCCGATGTGTGCTGTGCTGGAGGTTAATGGGTTCGGTTGTTTTGCTCATCTTATAATCGTAAAGAGGAAGTGACGGATCAGAGCTCGCACTGGTGCTGGCAGTGGACTTGGTTAAAGGGCCTGCCTCCGGCCCAGCTTTGAGGGCATCAGGCCTGGGGAAGAGGCGGCATCTCCCCGGGGAGGGGGGGGACCTTCCAGGCTTCTCTTTATCCTTCGCCGGGGTTGCCGGGGAGATCTGGCTTAGGATCGGGTGGGTGGCTTGCTAACCCTGCAGACTCCTAAAGCCGGCACGGGCCCTCTGCAGCAGGCCCTTGGGGCGGGGTGGCAGTCCCCACACTTAGCTAGTCCCCTGGTGGCCGAGGGGACTGGAAAGAACACTGCTTTCTCAGGGTGCAAGCGGCTTGAGAGCAGGCTGCCCAGCCTCATGAGCAGAGTGAGAACCGCCGGGCTGGGGTGAGGGGGGCCTTCGAAAGAAAAACGGCACCTTATTGACTTTTCATTTATGAAGTCATCGATCTGCACATTATTTTTTCTCAAAGGATTTCAGGTGTTTTTCAAAAACATGTGGAATACAAAATATAAATGAGGGCAAATATATACATATAGTAAGTCAGGGGATTATCCTCAGCCTGTTAAGCCTAAAGAAATAAGTAAATTTGGATGTGTGTGTAGTGTGTGGGGTGTGTGGTGTGTGGTGTGTGTGGTGTGTGTGTGGTGTGTGTGTGTGTGGTGTATGTGTGATGTGTGGTGTATGTGTGTGTGTGGTGTGTGTGTGTATGTGTGATGTGTGGTGTATGTGTGTGTGTGGTGTGTGTGTGTGTATGTGTGTGGTGTGTGGTGTATGTGTGATGTGTGGTGTATGTGTGTGTGTGGTGTGTCTGTGTGTGTGGTGTGTGTGGTATATGTGTGATGTGTGGTGTGTGTGTGTGTGTGTGGTGTGTGTGTGTGTGTGGTGCAGCGCTGTGGGGAGGGGAGGGGAGGGTGTCCTGACTCTGACCTTGCTGTTTGAGGTGTTTCATCTTGTGATTCATACTCTCTTTGGCTTCGGGAAGCTTGAGATCCATTCCAGAGCAGATATTCCAGACGACTGCCAGCTCTTACATGAACTGTCAGCAGAACTTGGTTACAAAGAACTGGGAATGTCGCCCAGAGACCTCAGTGACCAGTGGCCGGGGAGGTCCCTAGGGAGACGTGGCTGGTGATGGAGAAGGTGATGACCTGGCTGGTCCCGTGCCTCCTGCTTCCTCATCAAGATCCTTCGGTCACCTCTTTGGCCAGGCAAAGCCGCCCTTGCTGTTGGTTTCACCATCTGGGTAGTTACCCAGAAGGCTGGCCCAGAATCTCTACTTCAAGTGGGTAACTTTCATTCTGTGCATCTTCACAATACACGCTGTTTGGCAACCGTCGCCTTGGAATCCTAGTCGGTACCGTTAGTATGCAGCCATCTCATCCCCAAGGTGTCCCGGAAGCTCAGGGCCCGCTGAATGGGGTTCCCAGTTCTTGTGTCCTCTTCTTCTCTGGCCTCATCTTTCTGAAGCGGCCGGGGGAGGCGGGGAGGGGCAGGGATCAGTGGCTCCAAAATGTATTCTCTGGCTCAAAAATCAAAACTGTTAGAAAAGACCTCAGAAAAGGCATTTCATCCCCTGGTGCTATAAGGGAGGGCCCAGGCCCAGAATGGGAAAGTTATTTGCCAAGTTCGGATCTCCCAACTCTTAATCAGACTTTCTGTCATCCTGGGGCCTGGACCACTGGCAAAGCCACGGTGAGGCAGCTGTTTTCTTTAAGCTCTCCTCCTCTGCAGGGCTGTGCAGCCGTCTGTGGGGTGAGAAGTAAACCCAGGTGGGCGTCAGCCAGAGCACGTGTCACCTGAGGGGCAGCCCCCAGCGCAGGGGACCTCGTGTCCACACTGTGCCCTGGGTGGAGACTCCCAGAAAGTGAGGGAGAGAGTCGAGAAGGGGAGAAAAGGGCTCCAGGGAAGAGGAAGCGGGAGACGGGCTCTGCTCGGACTCTGGTCTGTGGAGACAGGCTCTGTGTGTGGATTTCCGCAGCCACCTCTGGGAGCCCCCACGGCGGAACACAGGCCTCGGGTACCAGGCTACTTCCGGTCCTGAAGTCCCTTCTGACACAACCCATATTTCGGTTATAGCCCCTTCCCGCCTCGGAATGAATAAAAATAACCTCCTTTCTTGGCTAAACCTTCCTCGAGCCATCCCCAGAGAAAGGACAGGTGTTCTTTTGTCACGCACAAGGTGAAGGATGGCATTCTAGACTTCCAACAGAAACCGCCTTTAGCATGAAATGGCCTCTAGCGCTTGCCTTCATTTCCACGTGTTGCTCTAGATCCTTCTTTAAAAAAAAAAAAAAAAAAAAGATCTGTGTTGTTTAAAGGACTTGGGGTCTTGTAGGGAGCCTCTGCACCCCTGAGAAGGCTGCGACTGATGTAGACCCATTTGGCCAATGACCGTGGACTCATTAGTAGTTGATGTATTTGGACATTGGAGAGCCCGGCAAAGATGCACCGAAGGGCAGCACCGGTGGCCGTCACCCAAGCCTTGCCCAGCTTACAGCGTGCATACCATCCTCCGTAGCCAACCATCCATGGCCTCTCTGACGGTGTTTGCACCAGCAATCATTATGAATTTATTATAGCTCCTTTCAGCAAGTCGTGAATTTTTACAGCCAAATTACAAGTCTGTTTACAGTTAAGTGGCAGCAAGTACTTTTAAAGCAAGTACTGTAGATATTTTTACGACTGAGTTTGCACCATCAGAAACACAAAGTATATAGGCAGAGCCCAGAACGCCAGTCAGACTGTTTAGGGTTCAACTAAACAGGGTAAATAAAGGGGCTTTTTATTTGCCTCATGGAGGCAGGAACTCATCAGGCCAAGGCTTGGATTCCATTGCCAAACCATGAGGTTTTTGTTTATACAACAGTGATGGGTTGATCCTATAGTTTAAAGGACACAATTTAGTTGATTAACTGTGTTAATGTTAGGGTGATCGTACTACGGTTAAAACATGGGAGTTCCCGTTGTGGCTCAACAGGTTAAGCACCTGACCAGTATCCATAAGGATGCAGGTTCGATCCTTGGCCTCGCTCAGTGGATTAAGGATCCGGCATTTGGCACATGCTGCCACTTAAGTCTCGCATTCAGCTCGGATCCCGTGTTGCTGTGACTGTAGGGTAGGCTGGCAGCTGCAGCTCCTATTCGACTCCTGCCCAGGAGCTACCGTAGGTGGCAGGTGCAGCCCTAAAAAAGACAAAGAGTTATTTGCTATTGTATGACTCCATTTACACAAGCTACACAGAATAGTCAAATTCATAGACACAAAGTAAGAGGGTGGTGGCCAGGGGCCGAGGGGGAGGGGCGAGGGGGAGTTATTGTTTCTGGATTCAGCGTTTCAGTTTGTAAAGATAAACAAAATTCCGGAGTTCATGCTGTGATGCCTGCACCACAGTGTGCATACCAGTGAACTTAAAAATTATCAATTTCATTTTTTTTTTAGATTTTTATTGACATAGAGTTGATTTACAATATTGTGTTAGCTCCAGGTATACAGCAAAGTGATGCAGTTTTCCATATGCACACGTGTATATATGTCTGTTACACATGCACATGGGTATGTACGTTCTTTTCTAGATTCTTTTCCCTTATAGGTTATGACAAGATATAAAATACAGTTCCCTAGGCTATACAGTAGGTCCTGGTGTATCTATTTTATATGCAGAGGTGCATATATTTTAATCCCAAACTCCTCATTTTTCCCTCCCACCTGCTCCCTTTTGATAACTGTGAGGTTTTTTTTCTATGTTTGTTTCATGTTATATATGTTTTACCACAGTAAAAGTTATTTGGAAGCTGAAGACATATATTTTTGTTCTAAGGTAGAGGATAGTGATTTGGGATTGGAGAAAAAAAGGATGTATAACAATCTCTTTCTTAAAACATACATTTGGCTTCCTATTCTTTTCTTAGATTTACGTTATCAAGGGATAAACATTTTAGGTTTACCATTTCAGCCAGATTTTGCCAGAGTAAGAGTGAAGGATGGTATTTTTATTTTTAGTTTAGTTTAGTTTTCAATCTTCAATAATGCTTCTTTTTAAACAAAAATAAGAATAACCATAACTAAATTTGAACTTCATTTTAAACTCTATAATTAAACAAACATAATTCAAGCAGCATTGGGCAACGTTAAATGATATATAAAGGTCAGTGTTTAACATAAAATGGAATGAAAGTAGAATCATTGAATTTAAGCACTTATGGTTTTATGTAGAAATTTTTTTCTGTGAGCCTATTCAAAAAGGCAAAGGCAAAACAAAATTATGCATATTTAGAAGTCTTAAACATTTTAACTATGAATATAAACAACTTAAAATGTAAACAAAACATGAAATATGCATTATCTTGGAAGCTAATTTGAAAAATATCAAAATTAAAATTTTAGGCATATATATATATATTCTCACACTTTCCCTCAGAATGTTAAACATTAAACAGAAAACAAATATGGAAAAATTAAAGACATTCAAAGATTCATACTAAATCTGGCACTGATGACTGTAATTCTCCAAGAAATTTCAGACTCAGGAGTATTTCCCTTCTTGACACCTCTGTCTTGGCAAGTCATTTGGCATTCTGAATATATTGTCCCCAAAACTGAATTCTTGGTTTCTACCTTCCAAATCTTTTCCTCTGCCTGTCTCCAACATCTTTTATTTATTATGTATTTATTTGTTTATTTATTGTTTTATAATGTTGTGTTCAGATGTAGAGCAAAGTGACTGTTTTTCAGATTCTTTTCCATTACAGGTTATTGCGAATATTGGCTAGAGTTCTACAGTGGGCTCTACAGTGGGTCCTTGTTGGCTCTCTGTTTTATATAGTAGTGTGTATATGTCAATCCCAAACTCCTCCCCCTCCTTTCCCCTTTGGTAACCAAAAGTTTTTCTTCTATGTCTGTTTCTCTTTTTGATTTGAATCACTCTTTTAGATTCCACATATAAGTGATAGTATATGATATTCGTCTCTAACTTACTCCACTTAGTGTGATAATCTCTAGGTCCATCCATCCAAGATCTTTTTTTTTTTTTGTCTTTTTAGGGCCACACTTATGGCATATAGAGGTTTCTGGGCTAGGGGTTGCATCAGAGCTGTAGCTGCTGGCCCATGCCACAGCCACAGCAATGCCAGATCTGAGTGGCGTCTGTGACCTATACCACAGCTCACGACAATGCCAGATCCTTAACCTACTGAGAGAGGCCAGAGGTTGAACCCACATCCTCATGGACACTAGTCGGGCTCGCCACTGCTGAGCCATAACAGGAACCTCCTATGTCCTTATTCTTAAAACCTGTGAACTTGTTCTCTTCCATGGCAAAGGGACCTTGCAGATATTTCCCAGGCATGTAAGAAAAGACAGTATGAAGTAGAAAAGGATAAAATTCATAGAGAAGAAAAGAGGGAGAAATGCAAGGAAAAAAGCAAAAATGAGAAATGAGAGAGACATAGCAATGAAGAAAAAGAGAAGGAAATGATTGAGCACCTGGATAAGACCTCATAATTAAATAAGCCAATTCATTCCCTTATTTTGCTTTTGAAAGTTAGAAATGCACTTCTTTCTCAGGACTCTAAAAACATAGAGTCAAGTCCAAAATTGATATTTGGATGTGGAGAGTTTAAAGTCATAGACTGATTGGGAATATGATGAATGTAAGTGACAATTATACCACACTCAGGTTAAGAACTGCTACTTTTTTAAATACAGTAATCCAGAGCCCTATAAATCCTCAGCGATTTCATCTTAGGAGTTGGGTCAGATATTCAGATACTGTGGTTTGTTGGCTATAGTTTTTCAGCAGTCTGTTTGCTCATCTGAAAGCAAAAATGAGATTTTAGGTTTTTTGAAGGGGTCCTTTATACCCATGAATTGCTATCTATGAACAACTATAAAATTTCTAAATAATATAAGAAAAATCTCTACCATGTGCTAAAAATAAAGCTCAACATAACAAAAAGGAATAAAAAGGTTAGAAATAAATTTCAGATCTGTATATGTTAGCTTCTTTTGTTTTTTTTCCCAGCTTTATTAATATATAATGGGTATCTATCATTCTGTGAGTTTAAGGTGTACAATACGATGCTTTGATACACATATAAATAGCAAACTGATTACCACATTAAGGTTAGTTAACACATCCATCAGTTCATGTAATTGCATTTTTGTGTGGGATGAGAACATTTCAGATCGACGCTCTTAGCAGCTTTCAGGTACATCACACAGTATTAACTGTAGTTACCATGCTGAATATTAGATTTGCAGAATTTACTCATATTGTATCTGGAAGTTGTTATCCTTCAGCCAACCTCTCCCCATTTCGCCCAGCCACCAGCACCTGGCAGGTACCACTCTACTCTCTTTTTCTATGAGTATTCTTTAAAAGATCTCACATAGAAGGGAAGTCCCATAGCACTTGTTTTTCTCGGCCTGTTTCACTTAACATAATGCCTCCCAAGTCTTGGATGACAGTAGTTTTTGGTGTAATGAATAATTTCATCCTTTTCAACTTCAATCTCTGTAAACTTCTCACAGGAGTACAATTATTACACTTTTTCTTTGTTGGAGAGTAAGGCTCTATTCCTCAGGAGAAATATTTACCTTGAGTATTTGTGTGTGTGTGTGTGTGTGTGTAGACATATGAGAGTGGGCACTTGGCTTTTGATGCATGGTCATGAGCTTTTCTGGCTGCTGCACTCCTTTCTGATACACTGGTGATTTGATGCTTTCTCTGCCCAGAAATGCAGTCGCTACATCCTGACCTAGCCTACCTACTATTGTTCTGTGTTGCATTCCCAGACAGAAATCAACGCCACTGAGACAGAGTTCTCTAACAGGTGGTGCTTAATCTAGCTTTTGCTTCCCTGGGCTCAGAATTCCTCATTGTAATTGTTAGAGCTTGTGAAGAACAGGTGTAATAATACTAGTGTAATACAGCCACCACTTATTAAGTTATCATTCTGTGTCAGGCATTATTCCTGTAAAGCAGTGCCTAAATACAAGTTGAATGTGGCTCTTATTATTTTTTATGTGTGTTGCCTCATCTAACGCTCGCAAAAGACTTTATGAAGTAGGAGTTATTACTCTTCCCATTTCGCAGCTGAAAAAACTGAAACTGAGGTTAAGTACATTATACAGCCAATATCCCATGACTGATAGGTCCCAGAAAGAACTTGAATACAGATTTATTTAACGTCATAGCCCGTTCATCTAACCACGATGTTATTTCTGGATGGGATCATTGACTTCAAATTGTGTAAAGAGCAGGAGGGTGTGTTGACAATGCATTTTACAGCTATAATTTGAGATAAAAGTCTGACATCATTCTCACCACAAATGAAAATATAAAGCAAGAAAATTTTAATTATTTTATAAGCAAGAGTTGATTCTTACTTTTAATTCTTAACACTGGTTCAGAGTGCATTAAGAGTTCTATTTAGTGATCTAGTTTCATTACTTTATATTTTCAGAATGTTCAAAAGTAATTATTTTGGAGGAGTTCCCATTGTGGCTCAGTGGGTTAAGGACCCAAAGTTGACTCTGAGTGTGGAGGTCTGATTCCCGGCCTCGCTCAGTGGGATAAGGGTCTGGCATTGCCACAAGCTGTGTTGTAGGTCACAGATGCAGCTCAGATCTGGTGTTGCTGTGTTGTAGGCAGGTGGCTGCAGCTCCAGTTCGACCCCTCGCCTGGGAACTGCCATATGCCACAGGTTTAACTATAAAACGAAAAAAAAAGGTAATTATTTTTTATATACATATACAAATCCATAAGAAAAAGACTCCCTCCCAACCCCAATCTAATAGAAAAATGGGAAAGGCATCACACAGGAAAGTCTTTCTAAAAGTATGGACCATAAGTTATTTGAATAAATTTTGGAAGTTTCCCTACAATTAAATATCAAGTGGCTGTTAAAATCCAGTAGACTCTAGCTATAGAAAGCACAATGGATTATTTAAGAAAGAAGAATTTACAACATAATAGGGATTTTATTGCGTTGTACACGTTTATGTACACTTTTTTGTATATATATTCTATTTATATTTAAAAAGTTACTTTGGGACTTCCCGTTGTGGCTATGGCTCAGCAGTGACGAATCTGACTAGTATCCATGAGGACGCAGGTTCGATGCCTGACCTCTCTCAGTGGGTTAAGGATCTGATGTTGCTGTGAACTGTTGTGTGGGTCACAGACAGGGCTTGGATCCTACATTGTGTGGCTGTGGTGTAGACCAGCAGCTGCAGCTCCAATTCAACCCCTGGGAATTTCCATATGCCAAAGGTCTGGCCCTTAAAAAAAAATGACTCTGGATAGTATGGTTCCATTTTTGGAGAATATACCTGGGCATATCACATGCAGAAGAAAATCTTTGGAACAGAATGTCCTAAAGCACCCACAAAACTATTTCTGGGTGGTTACTTACGGGTTTTTTTTTTTTGCTTTATTCTCATGTGTTTTTTCTAAAATGAACATACACTGCAAGCATAGTAATAAAATTTTATTAAGTCAAAGAGAGTGGAGGTCCAGGCATCTGTTGTGGCAGAAATACAGCCCCAGCCATTTCCAAAATCAGCAGTTCCTCCTCGGGTTACCTGGGCCGGAGCTCTGCGCAGGGTGGGCTGAGGCCTGGGAAGCCGTAGATCACTCTGGGAGCAAGGCCTGCGGACACTCGGTTTGGTTTCCGAGTGTGACCTGGACTAACAGCCTGTGCCTCCACCTGCCTCTTTGACTTACTACCCGCTGGCGGCCGCGTGTCAGCCCAGTTCACTGGGCTCCCGCTCACGGGCCGCGGGCCAGGGCGCAGTTGCTGAGTGTCGTTTTATTTTACGACAGAGCTGGTCACTGGATGCAGTGAAACCTGAGGACAGCAAAGGTGCGAGCTGCCGGTCTCGCTCTGGACATCCCGGGGGGGTGGGCAGGGAAATAGGCTTAAAGGATCCCGCTTCTGCGGCCCTCCTGGTCGCCTCTGCTTGGCTTTTCTTCCTGGATAACTTCATCTGGAATTCTGTTTTCTCACTGTTACCTGCTTCCAGATATTTCATGAGCGATTTCAGCCAGGCCACTCGTCTGGTTATTCTGGCACCTTCCAGACAGGCTGGCTCCAAGGTTATGAGGTAGTTTGGCCTCATCTAGTGTCTTTATCGGGGAGGTCTTCAGGAGAGTGAATTCATCTGTACGAAATTCCTACAGAGTGGCGGCTTTCAGAGCCAATGTGTCTGAGTCTAAAAACGGCAACCTGGTTAGACAGGAGTCCGTCCAAGGGCGTCTTCCAGGGACTCACTCACTTTGCCAGCTTGAGTTGGGGTTGAATGGCCTAACCCACTTGTCATTTTCCCTTTTATTTCTTTTCCTTTCTTTCTTTTTTTTTTTTTTTTTCTAAGGATCTCACCCGAGGCATGTGGAGGTTCCCAGGCCAGAGGCTGAACTGGCGCCGCAGCCACTGGCCTACACCACAGCTACAGCAACACAGCAACAACACGAGATCTGAGCCACATCTGCGACCTGCACCACAGCTCGCGACAACGCCAGATTCTTAACCCACTGAGCGAGGCCGGGGACTGAACCCACATCCTCATGGTTGCTCGTCGGGTTCATAACCTGCTGAACCACAATGGGAACTCCCTCATTTTCCCTGTTGGAAAATGAAAAGAAGGAAGATCCAGAATTGGAAAATTTCAGTCTAATCCAGCTGCTTCTGCATTCATTTGGATGTAGGTTGTTTTGGTTTTTGCTGGTTGTTGTTGTTGGGTTTTTGGTGTGTGTCCAGCATGAAAAATGCTTTTTCAAGGTCTGTCATCCCACAGTGGAGGATTCTGTAGAGGGCTCACTGAGTAGATGAAGTGTTTGACAGGAAGCAATCAGAGATGTAGATTAAGCTGTAGATGGAAGATTAAGACCAAGGATGATAGATGTTAGGTCAAAATGTGAGGAGAATGGCAAAATGCCTGGTCTGAGAAGATTAACTTTTAAGGGGAGTAGCAAAAAGTATACATTTCAGTTGGTATTTGCTATTTGCAGAAAAGAGTTAACTTATCATATGTTGGGCTTAAGAGGCATCGAGATGCCTGGCTGTAAAAATTCAGACCAATTTTATAATGAGGTCTAAAGTTGACAGTCGATTCATGTTTATAAGGTGTTGTCGGAAGGAAGACTGACAGGGGACGTAGTGGCGTTTAAAAGTGACAGGATGTAAGAATGCCTGTCCGTGTGCCTAAGGTTGACCGAGCATTTATGTGCCCTGTCTGATGTTTGCCATTCTTTTGGTGAATTTGGCAGTTCCAATCAACCTTTGCCGTATTGCCTTCCAATTTTGCTTACATGCCCCATTTTTGAGAGCGTCATTATTTACAGCACTCCATGTTTGCCTTCTCAGGAAGCATACCTCATCTCTCCACGCCCGGTACCCAGTGTAGCCCATGGCTCCTGATAGGTCCCAAATAGATTCACTACTTGAGCATTTATTTAATGATCGATCTTTTCATGTAGAGACTAGGGCAGGCCCTGAATAAAGTCAAAATGCTTCTACAGAGAAATTTGTAGCGTTTTGTTCACTGGTTTTTTGGTCGTTTTTTTGGCGACACAGACTGGGCCGATACTGAATTGTGATTTAGGGAAAGACGAAGGAAGGGATTCTGATAATCGATGTCAAAAACCAGGCTGGGCTTTATTCACACATGTCGTTGTGCCGGGGGCTGGCAGGCGTGACTCCCCATTTCTCCTGTGCTCTTCCCTCACAGTGGCCAGGAATGGCTCTTTTGCCTCTGGGTATTCCTCAGGGGCGGGGGTGGGGGAACCCAGAAGACCAAAGAGGATAAACCACAAAAGAAGTGAAACAAGCAAACAACCTGCCAGAAACTTGAATAACGTCCTAGGTTCTTTAGACATTGTGATTGCTTTTCTGAAAATAATATTCAATGACATTATTTTAAAATCTTTTATTTTTTTTGCTTTTTAGGGCCATACCCATGACATATGGAAGTTTCCAGGCCAGGCGTTCAATCAGAGCCGCAGCTGCCAGACTACACCACAGCCCACAACTCACTGCAATGCCGGATCCCTAACCCACTGAGCAAGGCCAGGGATCGAACCTGCATCCTCATGGATACTAGTCTGGTTTGTTAACCACTGAGCTGTAATGGTAACTCCTTGAAAGTCTTTTTGTGAGCTGCTGCAAGAACAATTGTATAGTGATTGTTAATTATACTTCAAGTCCTTTAATTACTACTAACACAATAAGTTAAATATGATAAGCCACAAATGGCAGTATTTTGTAAACAATATATTTTAGCTGACCCGGTGCCTACTGAATTTCTGGGAGGCAGTAAATGAAAGGCAAGCAAGTTCACCAAACTCTGGCCTTAGTACCTTCTTCTTTTTTCCCCCTTCCTTCTTTCCTTCTTACTCTTCCTCCTCCTTCCCATTCAGTGATTTCATTTACTTAACAAATACTCATTAAACCACTTCCATGAGCCAGATCTCTGTGATGAAGGAAATAATCAAGTGTTCTGCTTTCTTTGCCAGTTAACTGTGATAGGGCTACTGATGGATGGTGCTTTCTGCTGAGCAATAAAACAGATTATCAAGAATTACCCAGGAGTTCCCATCATGGCTCAGCAGTTAACGAATCTGACTAGCATCCATGAGGACACGGGTTCGATCCCTGGCCTTGCTCAGTGGATTAAGGCTCTGGCGTTGCTGTGAGCTGTGGTGTAGGTTGCAGACATGGCTCAGATCCTGCGTTGCTGTGGCTGTGGCACAGATCAGCAGCTGTAGCTCTGATTCGACCCCTAGACTGGGAACCTCCATATGCCTTGGGTGCGGCCCTAAAAAAGAAAGCAAAAAAAGAATTACGGTGAAAGCCATTCACATACGCTGAATGGCTGGTTCACCTTTTTTGTCTACACTAGGAATCTTTGTGTAAAGCAAGGTCTTTCAGCTTTGGCAACGGTGACATTTAGAGTCTGCTAAGTCCTTGCTGTTGGGCGCTGTCCTGTGTGTGGTAGGGTGTTTGGCGGCACCTGCTAGAGGCCAATGGTACCATCCAGAGTGGACAAAAATGTTTCCAGACATTACCCCATGTCAAGAAAATTCATGTTATGTAAGAACCACTGTTTCTTTGTGTGGCTTCTCACACCCCCGTGTTCAAGGACAGACACCAAAGGAAGTCTGCAGGAGGGAATGGGTGTGTGCGTGTGTGTGTGTGTGTGTGTATGTATGTGCGTGTGTGTGTGTGTATACTCCTCACAGGTATCAGCTAATTATCTGTGGAGAAAGATGGAAATATCAACATTTTCAATTTAAGATTATTGGTATTTTTGTCCTAAACACTCTTCCCCAAGGTCTTGCCTTTCAAGAAATAATATTGGCTTTTATTTGACATATTTACAGCCATGGAATTTATTAAGGCATAAAGAGTGCATCCGTTAAACTTACTGTGACAGATTGCTTCTCTTGCCTTGACGACCCAGGCCATAGACATTATTCTACAGAAGTCTTAATTCTCTGTTTACAATAGCTATCTTTCTATTAGTTTCATATTGGCCAAATTTATGATACATCAGGCCTGTATTTTATGTTATTTGTAAATTCTTGCCCCTTTTATAGGCCCGAGATCATAATTTTGCTAATTCAAATGATTCTGGAGGTTTATGGTTGTTGTATCTTGTTTGTATGACATATTGTTGGTTATATCTGTGATTTATTTGCTGCTGAGTCCTTGGTCAGGAACACAACTTCCAATTATCCAACTCATTATAACATTGTTCCATGGGAAAACTTCAGCAACTGAAACTGTTGACTAACTAGAATCAAAAAGAGCAGCTTAGGATCAGATAAGCTAAAATTTTGTTTTGGCTGACAATCTCCAACCTTCACAGGGCAAGGACTAAGTAAGTCCATCTCTCACGGATGGATGTTTTGCAGTTTCCCATGCAGCGCAGGGCCATGCTTGTAGCTTTTACTGTCAAGATGTCCAGTTGGTAAGAATTATTCTGAAAATGTTCCAAGTTAAAAAATAATTGGGTTCTGAAAGACAAACTAAATAAGAGCAGTGTCCTTGCTCAGTAAATCCAACTTGAAGATAATTTCCTTTGTCCCATATTCCTAACAGATTTCTGCTTTTAGAGAGAAATTCTGATACGTCTACTGCAAGAGCATCTGAATGAGCTATACTGTCGAAATACTGCTGCATGACTATCCTGGCAGCTTCTCACAGGGGTGTTTGCCCTGATTTCAGGAAACCCTTCAGCCTTCGAGAAGACCTGGGCGCCTCTGAAGGAAAGGCCTTCCTTCCCCATCAGGACCTGCCTTAGAGCTTAGGCCTCAGGAGTCAGGCCCTGACTCATGGGTAGTGTTCTTGGGCCTTTTGCCAAGGCGCCAGAGACAGCAGCCTGGGGCAAAACCCAAATTACATGCCTGCTTGTAGGGAAGCAACAAAACTCTGACTTTTTCACACTGAGCCTCCAAGTCTCCTCCCTGGAAAGAGCCCACCAGCATGTGTCATTTCACGCAAGAATGAGCAGGGAGTTCCTGCTGTGGCTGAGCGGTGGTGGACCTGACTACTGTCCATGAGGATGTGGGTTCACACCCTGGCCTTGCTCAGTGGGTTAAGCATCTGGCATTAACTTGAGCTGTGGTGTGGGTCACAGAGGCGGCTCAGATCCGGTGTTGCTGTGGCTGTAGTGTAGGCCAGCAGCTGCATCTTCTATTTGATTTCTAGCCTGGGAACCTTCGTATGCTGTGGGTGCCACCCTCAAAAAAAAAAAAAAAGAAAGAAAGAAAAGAAAAAGGAGCAGTATTCACGGAGAAGCCAAGTTAGCTTGGAGTTAATAAATGGATGGGATCCTACGGCATAGCACAGGAAAATGTGTGTGATTGGGTCACTCTGTTCAACAACAGAACTTGAGAAACATTGTAAATCCACTATACTTTAATCATAGTAATAATAAAAATTTAATAATGAATAAATAGAAAGCTGCTCTCGCTCCTTGCCGTAAGCTGGAGTTACAGACTTCCTGGTTAACGGTGGGTAGGGTGTCCCTTGCAGCAAAATGAACAAGTAGCCGCTGCTACAGGCCACTCCCTCCCCCATGTGCGTCAGGGCTGGTCACTGCTCTGGCCACTTCACAAAGCAAGGGCAACAGGAGTCATTACCACTGGGAGAGCTGCTCCGCGAGCTGTCTTGGACCTCCCAGCCCTTGGCTACTGATCGATCGGGGCAGGGGCTTTAGAGCCAGGCCCTTCAGCCCACAGTGCTCCAGGGATGGTTGGAAAGTGATCTGGGCAGAGAGGTCATGGGCACACTCAAGATTCAGTTGGAGGCTTCGTAGAAGGAGTTTAAGAAAACAGCCTGTGAGCTTGTAGAAGGAAAGGAAAGAGATAAATGAGGTTTCGTCCAGGGTGTGCACCCTGAGGGGCTTTCCCCTGGGAACTCAGGACCCCTGGTCCCCTGCCTGGTGGTAGCTGCTTAGCAAAAAGTGACAGCCAGAGGCCATCACAGAACCATCTGTTCTGTGCCTCCCAGACTCGGAGACCAGGAAGTTATTTCTTCCGACTCAGTTTCGATAGTTTGTGTCTCTATAAGGCTTTGTTTCATCAGGTTATGAAAAATGTTGGCATACGATTGCTTATATTATTCTCTTAAAATCTTTGTTCTTTCTCTAAGATCAGGAATAAAGTCCCTTCTTTCACACCTGATTTTAGTAACTTGAGTTTTCTCTTTTATTAGTGGTCAGTCTAGCTACAAGTTTATTATATTTGTTGATCTTTTCAAAGAAATACTTTTGAGTTTTGTTGGTTTTCTGTATTCCCTTCTCCATTTCATTGAGCTTCCAATATTTATTATTTTGTTTATTACATTTCTTGTTTTGGTTTAGTTTGTTTTCTCTTATACTTTCTTAAGATGGAAAGTTAGGTTACTGATTTGAGTTAGGTTACTGATTTGAGTTTTTCTTTTTTTAAATGTATGTATTTTGAAGAAGCAGTGCCAAGCCACACGGGAAGCCACATGCTGCGAGCCACACGGGAAGTCCTAAATGTATGTATTTTGGAGTTCCCTGGTGGCTCAGCAGGTTAAGGATCTGGTGTTGTCACTGCTGTTTCTGGTCACTGCTGTGTGTGGGTTTGATCCTTGGCATAGGAACTTCCCCATGCCACAGGTGTGGCCCATATATATAAGTGATATAATATATATATGTGTGTGTGTGTGTGTGTGTGTGTGTGTGTATGTATATGTGTATATATATATATATATATATATATATTTAGGGCTATATTTCTTCTACATACTGTTTTAGCAGCATCTCATATATTTTGAAATGTATTTTTGTTTTCATTCATCCCAGAGTATTTGCTAATTTCACCTTAGAGGGTGTTATTTTTTTCCACGTTTATACATTTTTCAAATTTCTTTCTGCTGCTGATTTCCAATTTTATCTCATTGTGTGGAATGTTATGTTTTATATGATTTCAATTCTTTCAAATTTTTTGAGACTCCTTTTATAGCTTAGCATGGTCTGTCCTATAGAATTTTCTCAGCACTCTGGAGAATACTATGTGTTCTGCTGTTGCTGGGTGAGGACTGCAGGTGTCTGTTATTAGGTCTAATCAGTTTATAGTGTAGTGAAATCTTCGGTGTCCTCATTATTCTTCTTTGTGGTCATTCTAACCGTTATTGAAAGCGCTGTTTCAAAGCCTTCAGCCATCATTGATGAGTGGTATTTCCTGCCCTTTAGTTAAGTCAGCTTTTGTTTCTTGTGTTCTGGGGCTCCGATGTTACGTGCATGTGTATTTATAATTGTTATGTCTTCTTGCGTATACTGAGCATCAAGTCCATCAGCAGATTCTTGGTGGGATCATAAAGAATAGCAGCAGAAAGGCCTGAGCTTTTTTCCTATGTGTATACAGCAGGACAGCTTCTTCCCCTATAGGCAGCAAAGCCTCCATTGTCATTTTGAAGACCGCAAAGAAATGACTAATGCTCTCCCATTCTGTTTGGCAAACAGACATACCCTTGGGCAAGCTTGCTTCTACATAACAACCCCGTGGATGTCTTGGAGGCCCTGTGTACTGTGGCATTGCGCAAGTCTGAATGCCAAACAGAAAACAGTGTCAGTTTTTGTACTTTATCTATTTGTTATAGTCAAACCATTCCTTCTACGCAGGAAAATACCACCGTGGCTTTGTCTTTAAAAGAACTGCCACCACGATCGTGATCCAAGGTGGTTGCAAGGTATAACAAAGCAGCATTTAATGGATGTCCTTCTTCGTTCATTGTATGATTCATGTCACTCACATTGGAATGTAACCCACAGACAGATTTAGTGTCAAATCTGGCAGTAACTCTGCTCCCCCAGAAACCTTTGATGCCCCATTGCCCAATTGCCAGTGATGATGACTGTTAGATTATGAGCCCTTTGTGAAGCGGAACAAACAACTACCCAAAAAAGGGCATAGCACCTCATTTGCACTCCCTGCTATAGAGGTTGTTTCTCAGAGTGGTCTTAACTATTTCTTTGGGAGCTGGGACATGACATATATAGATTTTGTGCTCCTTTCGGTCTTCTGTTCCCGTATAAGTTTATTCTTGCAGCAGTCACTGTCTGTAATGGCATCCATATTTACAAGGAGAGTCTTGTTGGTGCCATTAGATGGATGATGCTCCATTTTGCTTCCAGGTCCAGATGATAATGTCTGAAACTAGAGAGGGTCTTGCACAGTACACAGCGTTCCAGATACTGCCAGTATTTTCAAATGCCCCATGAATCTAAAAGATGTTGCAAATTCAGAGGATGGAACTTTAGTTAGTTCTAAAAAAAAAAAAAAAAAGCACTAAAAAAACCCCCTATATTTTTAAAGAGAAATATTGAGAATATATGGCACATAACTTGGAGAAGTTTGGAGTGATTTTTTTTCCATTTGTTGTTCTTCCAATCTTTCCCATGCCTCTAGATATTTTTTCCTTTTTTAAATGAGCTTTTCAGTATTACATTTCATTTTCTATACATACGTAATCCTAGCATACCAGCACATTGCTTCCCTTCCACAACTTTAATACATCAGCTCACAAATAAATATGTCCATGTATTGCAGTGAGTCTTTAGCAAGCAGTCACACACTTAGATCATGGGTAATGTGGCAAGTAATCTGAGCTGGCGGATCTGAAAAGTATTGACTTGCCCTAAGTATGTTTGAGATTGACTATGTATTCTTGGAAGACTGGGATGCTTTCTCTTAAGGGGAATATGCTATGTACACACAGTTGATATTAGGAAATAATATGACCTTGGTTTACTGCAACTGGAAGTGAATTCTCCCCACACTCCCCATATCAGGTCATTTTAAATTACCTATTGAAGGCAAAATATTTAGAAATACTTGAAGAGTCTTGAATGGCTTCAGACTAGAGTAACATTTGCCAAGTCTAAGCTAACTCTCCTTGGAAGGCTGCACCTCTTATTTCCACATCCAAGTGAAGATTCTGAAGGCAGATGGGTTCCTGTACAGCATCCCTCTCCTCTCTCCCAAGATGAAGAAGTGTGAGCAAGGACCCGCTCACTGCGGATCCCTGATACCTCTAAGATCCTCTTCATCTGTTTCTTGCTTTCTCCCTTGTTATCGGTCATCCCTGGCCTCGCCTTCTGCTAGGATGGGCTTCACCTCCCACCTTTTATTGCTGAAGAGAACTCAGAAAACCCCAGCTCTTCAAATGCTATCAGAGCCTAAGATAGGACCAAGCTGGGTGCTTGCGAGTTGACAATTGGTGTCTCCAGATCTTTCAAATGGAGTGATATCCAGTTCAATCAACTCCTCCCCAAGAATTCCCAGTCCCTACCATGGAGATTCCTTCAAAGGTATATCATACACACACATACATATACAGATACACACAGACACACAACAACAAGAAATTCAGGAAAACAGTGAATTTTGCCTGGGCAGGAAGCACTCTTGCATTACCCGCGAGGAGTTCTAAGTTGAAAAGTCCATCATCAGTGTCATGAAAATAGTATGCTCTTCAATGGGAAATAGGTGGGTAACTTGGCCCTTCCTGGGCTGATCGCACCACGACTCCAGGTTGACTTCTGATAAGGCACATGGCAGAGTTCAGTGTGCTTGTTAGATACAAATGTCATGGATTGGCTCCTGGAAATTTTCTACCCTAATCGGCCTCAGCCTGTTTATTTTCAAATCTATGTATCGCTCTTTTAGGCAGGTTTCCAGGAGGATTATCTGGATCTGAGCATATTTCCAGCTCCCTCCTCTCTTAATAATGGCTGAGAAGAAACTGACCAAACCACAGGGACCGTATTTTAAGGATAAGTGGCATCTTTGCTGGAAACAAACATTATTGTGCTGCCCCCACCCGTGCATTCACAGGTTCTTGATTCTAAGTTACGCTGTTTCAAAATGTGCCTAATTAGTAATTACTTCAGTCATTCCCACGCATACCGTATTATGCTTATTTTATCTTCAAGTATTTCAGGTTGTGTACCCAGAAGCGAGAGGTGTTCTTAGCAGGTACAAATACATTGTAGGCTCTCACCAAGCGCCTCTGCCCACCGAAGAAGCTTTGTCCCCTCCAAGATCAGCTTCCTGGTGACATAGAGGTGTCCTTCACTGATTTTTACTTTCCCCAATGCCAACAATGCACTGTCTACTTCGATATTAGACTCCAATCAGATAGGTTTTTGACATCGATTTTTTTCCCCCACTTTTGGGAATGTGTGACTTTCATGCCTTACCTGGAGCCTGTTTGTACTGTAAAAAAATGTTTTTGTGTTGTTCTCCTTAAGGAGGGCTATATGAAATTAAACAGAATACTCCTTCCCAATCTATGTGCGTACCAAACTGAATAAGGTTAAATGACACTCTAAGGGATAAAGGTGGGCAAAGATTATTTGCATCTATCCGTATCCTAGGACAGTTCATTCTGGTTCCGAGTGACGATCCCCGGGTACCCATTCTCTTCATTCTTCCTGGCAGGACACATGCATCTCAATGATCTAGAAGCAGTTCCAAAGCATCAAGATGGAGGTTAAAAATAAGTGGGGTCAAACCCAGTAACATTTTACGCTGATCTATATTTTGATCCTTTGAAGAGATGTCAAATGCAGGTTGTGATCACAGTTGACTTACTTAGCTTCCCTGCTTAGGATAATCATTAGGAGAGGGTTTCTGGATTTGTCAAGAACAACTGTTTTTCCTTCACCTCAAAGCGACGTCTCCCAGCCCACTAAATGACAGACAGAACAAGTGGCATTAGGACATCTCAGAAACGCTCTCATATTCTATGTAGTATTTCCTGTTGCCATGAAGATACTGAAATGTCTTATTAAGTTCCCTATTCATTGCCTATCGGTGAGCCATTCGTGGACTTAAAAAGATGTGCCTCATTATGCTTATCTAGTTCTTGTCTGGGAAGATCTTTGGGGGTTGGGAAGAAAGCCCCATTTAGGTCAAAAGGACAGTGTATAAGGGAACTTGATAAAATGTAAAGTTAATTTTAAGCATTTGTATTGCCTCCTAAAATCAGCAGTGTATCCAGTCTCCGTGGGGACATCAGGGTTGACTGTGCTGATTAGTAACCATCCCCTTCTACTCCCTTCCCTTCTCTTCCCACCACTCTCTTGCTCAGAAACTTTTCTTTCTTTTTCTTTTTAATCAGGGAATAGAGATCAGGGTCTCTGTTTGCAGAGAACACCAACACTGTGCAATAAGAAGTGGGCAGTATTAACAAGACAGAGGTTCATCCTATGCATTTTTTTTGTTCATTTGTTTTTTTAGGGCTGTACCAGTAGCATACGAAAGCTCACAGGCTAGGGTCAAATCAAAGCTGCGGCTGCCAGCCACAGCCACAGCCACAGCTCATGGCAACACTGGATCCTTAACCCACTGAGAAAGGCCAGGAATCAAACCTGCGTCCTCATGAATACTAGTTAGATTCTTAACCTGCTGAGCCACAATGGGAACTCCCCATCCTGCAGAATTTTGAAGAACCTAAAGGACGAATAGGACCCTGTGTTTTTGGCAGAGCTTTTACAGGTGGAAAGATAAATGGGACAGCTGTTTGGGAGGCAGGGTTTTGGGAAGATGGAAGCAGGACATAGAGTCTGAAGGGAGACTAGGGGAGAGAAGCCTCATCAGGAGGATTCTGCTTTGATGGAAAAATTGAAAACAGACTAATAAACCAGGAACGTTGCTTTACATCATCCTCTGGGCACTCATTAGTGATCACATGATAGCAGTATTTTCTTGCTGGCAATGAATCGTCCTCTTTCACCCCTTCAGAAGTTAAGGACTTTATCAAGGAGTGCTTAATATCTTGAATTAACCATAGAGCAGTAGACTGCCATGGTGGAAAGAGATTTAGGGTTTGGTTGACAGAGTGTATGGAAAAACAATGGAGAGAAAACATTTGACCTGGTTGAACATTTCAACCAGTCCAGAGATATTTAACCTAGCTCCTTACCTGTCATCCACAAAGATACACTTGTGGATCCATCAGACCTTGTGGCTCTTCCCTTACGCCGTCTGGAAGTTTGGTGCTTACCGTTCCGTGACCCTGGGCATGACTGAGCACATCCTTCTCCCAGCTCACGTCTACAGGCACAACTTAGGAGTTACTCCGACTAACTATGTGTTGCTCAAATGGGCTAGAAGGGCCGTGCTCCAGGCGGGAACTCTCTCCCATCGCTACCAAGTCCCATGCGCTCTTCCTGTAGCTGCTGCTTCTGCGAGGGTCAGAGTGCAGTCTCACCATGGGGGGAAGGTGCTGCCAAGGCTCCCAGAGGCGGGGATGTTATCCTTGTCACAGCTGGAAAAGAGCACGTTGAGATTGGATCACGAAGTGTTATTGTAAGTCACCAAGTTCATGTGTAAGTAATGAGAGAATCACACTCTCCAACCGAATGACGAAGACAAGCATGGAACTCCTCAGCTCAGAGTGCATCTCATAGGAAGCTGATAACCAGATCCGCCCACACCCAAGCAATTACAGTAAAATAGCCTCCTCCCCATTTTCCACATGGCATGCAACCCACCCTCAATCCAAATGAAGTGGCTGATGAACTCGTATCCATTCTGGTTATGTAGCCTTGAAGAGCTTTTCCCAGGTGATGGGGATTTTAGAAACAAAACAGTGATTTTCTCATATACAGATATAGGAAATAACTACAAAAAGCCACTCCCCCACTATTTCTTCTGTAATATGGAGCCTAAGACTGAAATTAAATGAAGAAAAAATGGATACAATGCCAATTTCTAATCTATGGAACATAATTTCAATAGCTTTCTATGTAATCCACCGATTTTTTTCTTCTTTCGTTAACCTAAGGAAATTTCCAAATGAAAAACTCTGCTCATTCTATGAACAATGGACCTGATAAGGGTTGGAAAAAAATTCCTTTTTTGGCACTTATCTTTGAGTCTTATTTATATACTTCTGTGAAACTAGAATGAATGAAATAAGATAATCAAGATAGATATGTCTGAAATATTTATGAAATAAATCCTTTTACAACAAGCCACAACACTCATAGGCTAGGTCAAAAGCTGAACCATCTGCTTGGAACCAAACAATGGAAATGAAGTTGCTGAGTTAGCTGTGAGAACAATTTCAAGCTCAGTCCCCTTTTATCGTCATGGCTGAGCTCCAACTTGGGTGGTACCAATACTCACCATCAGTTAACGATGCCACTTCTATGTGGTTTGGCGGCTGGTGGTTGGAGCTCTGGGTATCCATGGAACTGATGCAGTGTGGAGTCCATACTTGTTAGTTTCCAACCTTGATGAGACCACCTCAGAGATGAGGGACAGCTCCTGAGGCCAAAAGAGACATCAAATAAGAGACTAAGTCCCCTTGGGCTTGTAGGAAAAGAAGTTGTGTTCACAACTTCTATGATGAGACAAAAGGCTGAAGGTAGAGAGAGGATTCAACGCTCAGTGTTTGATAAACCAAGATGGAGGACTCTGAAGCAGGCTGAGCAGAAGCGTTCCCAGAAGCAAGACCTCAAGTAACAAGAAGGCTGCTATTGCCCCTTCCTGGAGGGCTGGTGCTGTAGATCCACTGCAGGACCTGGGGAGACTCCCACTTCTAATACCTGAGAGGCTTAAGGGAGTTTAAAGCCCCCCTTGTGAGCCCCTGTGGATCCTGGGCAACCTCAGAGGTCCAGCCCTTCCAGCAGTCCCTCCGGTAAGATTTCGTTGCAGCTCCTGTTCTAACCAGCTGAGAGGCCAGCTCAGGGCAGTGCCAGTGTTGGGATGGCTTGTCCTGCACCTGACTTAAGAGAGAGCTCTGTAAACTTTACGGCTGCTGGCTGCTGCAGAGCCTTTCTTGGCCAAAATCCTCATGCTGGAAATGGCTTATCAAGTCCTATCATGTCAGAGGATCTGTCTCGATGTTTTAAAACCTTTTAGGAAGCACTATGTTATGTTATGCCCTCCTTAAGATAACGGATCATCCTGAAGAAATAAAGACTATTTCAAATTTACATGAGGTCCATCTTTCAGAGTCCAGTCCCCAGTGATACGTTTTCAGTGGAATATGGAAACCTGCTGTCCAGTCTCAGGCCCACTTCCTATTGGATCAGTCATTCTGTCTAAAAGCTTGTTTGTTTTATTTCCTACATCTGCTTTGATTTGCCCAAGTTAACATTTGTTTCTGTCCTTGAATGTTTTCATTAACGAATTATAGAAAGGGCTTGAATCACCTCAGTCTGCTCAGTTCCTAGGGTGATCTTACAAAGCATAACATGCTGTTATGGTGTTAGTTTTTCCTATTGGCTTTTGTCCCCGGGCTGTTGACTTTGCCAAAGTGTTCTCCCTCTGGTGTCAGACAGAAAGCAGTATATGTATGTGTGTGTGTGTGTATATATTTGTGTGTGTGTGTATATATATATATATGTATATGTGTGTGTGTACATATATATATATTTGCTTTTTAAGGCCACACCTGCAAATATGAAAGTTCCCAGGTTAGGGGTCAAAACAGAGGTGCAGCTGCCGGCCACAGCCATAGCAACAGCCGCAGCAACACGGGATCCTTAACCCACTGAGTAGGGCCAGAGATTGAGCCCATATCCTCATGGATACTAGTCAGGTTCATAAACCATTGAGCCACAAGGGGAACTTCCAAAACCAGTATTTTCAAAGCAATTTTCTTTGCAGTTAAGAATCACTTGATTTATTCCTTTCTGGGCAGCAAAATATTGATGGCAACATGGTCAGGGTCCATCAGATGAGGTTCATAACCTAGAACTTTATGGAATTAAGCTTGTCTGTTTGTCTGTTGACCACGCCCAAGGCATGCAGAAATTCCTGGGCCAGGAATCCAACCCACACCATAGCAGCGACCCCAGTGACAACACAACACCAGGTCTTTACCTCGCTGGCCCACTGGGGAACACCCAGAATTAAGATTTGATGGTATGAGTGAGCTCAGGCTCTGAGGTTTTAACTGGATTTTTTTCACTTACTGATGTGTAGGTACTCTTTTTACGCCCAGTGCGGACCAGATGTGTGGAACACAAATATAAATAAGATACGGTTTCTGCCCTCAAACAGCTCACAAGCCAGTAGGAGAGAAAGACAGGATTCAGATAAAAGCACAGGATGGGATGTGTTTTGATGAATTTGCATATGACCCAAAGGAATGATTCTCCATAGCCTGAGGGGGGAGGGGGGGTAGCAAGTGGGACAGCTACAAAGAAGTGAGGTGAGGCCAGTGGGAACCGGTTGTGGGGGCCTCCTGTTAGTATTGGGGAGGCTTTGAAGTATTTGAAGCAAGAGAGTGACATGCTCTGATGTGTGTGTGTGTGTGTTGTGTTTAAGAATATTAATGTGGCAGCAGAGTTATAGCTGGCCTGGAAAGCTGTGGATTGGAGACCAAGTCCAGTTGAGATGACTGCCATCTCCAGGAAGGTGATGCTGAGGGCCTAGATGAGGTGGGAGCAGGGGAAGGTGCTGGAAAGGAGGCATCTGAGACGTTTCCAAAGGATCTGTGCAGACATGAGTCAGCGAGACAGAGGGCTGACTCTCAGACTTTATGGATGAATTATGGTATAACTCATAGGGTGGCAGACCGTCTTTTTACATTCCAGCTTTATTGAGGGATAACTGACATATAAAATTGTAAGATATTTAAAGTGTACCTTGTGGTGATCTGATGTATGCATCCCTCGGGCGGGGACTCCCCCCACCTGGCTGATTAGCACACCCATCACCTCACATGTTGATCTTTTTTGTGTGTGAGAACATTAAAATTCTGCTCTCTTAGCAAATTTCAACTATACCTACAGTGCTATCCACGCGAGTCACCATGGTTTAGGTTAGAAACTCAGACTTTATTCATCTTATAACTGGAAGTCTGAACACTCCTACCATCCTGTTTCCCTGCACCTCCCAGCCCCTGGCAACCACCTGCCTGTTCTCTGTTTCTGTTTGTTGGACCTTTCTTTTTTTAGAATCCACCTACGGGCGATACCAGGCAGCATGCAGGTATCTTTCTCTTTCTGGATTATTCCACTTAGTCTAATGCTCTCAAGGTCCGTCCATGGGGTTACAAATGGCCTTGGTTCCACTGGCCCGCACGTCCCACAGCAGATTCCCTGGGCCCAGCTGGCTGCTGTGCACGTGGTGGGTTCACTTTGCAGCTGAGGCATATGGAGCTTAGGGAATCTGCTATGTATGCAGGAAGCAAGCCCGCTCTTTGCCTGGGGAGGAGACATTATCTTGTCTTCAAGGTCACTTGCTTTGAGCACAGGTCTGAGAAATGGCCTGGGTGAAGAGTGATAGGAATGTTGCCTTCTTGGTGTACCCAGCAGGGTGTGTAGTAGCATGAGAGAACCACGATGGATGATCTCTGAACAATAAGCCTCCTTCCCTATACCTTTTTTTTTTTTTTTTTTTTTTTTTTTTTTTGCTTTTTAGGGCTGCACTTGCAGCATATGGAAGATCCCAGGCTAGTGGTTAAGTCAGAGCGGCAGCGGCTGGCCTACACCACAGCTAAAGCCACACAGGATCCGAGCCGCATCTGTGACCTATACCACAGCTCAGAGCAACGCCGGATCCTTAACCCACTGAGCAAGGCCAGGGATCGAACCCACATCCTCAGGGATACTGGTCAGGTTCTTAACCCACTGAGCCACAAAAGGAACTCCCTTCTCTATACATTTTTAAATATCTTTAGGCTAAATTCGAAGGGATGAAATTACTCAGCCAAAGAGTTTGCACTGTTAGAGACATTCTGTACCTGTTACCAGATGACCTTCTAGAAACTTCCTCGGGCAGGTCTGCGTTCTCAGTTGCAGTCTGTAAAATGACGGCTGCTGTTCCCAAGCTGGCCCAAGGAATGACTTTTCTAACCAGAGCACTCGGCCCATGTTGGTGTTCTCTCTTTTCCAGGGACATGTCTCATTTGTATTAATAGGGAGGATCATTTAGCAGAACCATTTCCTGGTTGGTGTCAAGCTGAAAACAGATTGCTCGCCCCAGGTTGACTGGAACAGGAATGCTAAGAGAAGCAACAACAGTGCCTCTCCCCGCCCCCACCTCTGCCCACCGCCCTCCGCACCACCCCTACCAGCCAGTCAAGTCTCTTCCTATTCAGGAGGCCCAGGCCCCTGTTTTCTCCTTTGATCTGACACCATGGACAGGTGGTATGTTGTGTCTGTGTGCTCATACGTGAATGTTAATGACATTTCAAGGCATCCTGAAAAAACAAAATCATTCTTTGGATTGCTTTTGTCAAATAATAAAATTATTTGACATAAGTCTCATTGAAAACAGATGTGGAAATATGTTCTTACTTTTTTACTAACCTTCCCTGGGGGCTCTTAACTTGTGCCAATCTGCATTTTGATGTTGAAAGTTTTAGCGTCTGTCTTTTCCAGGTGTGTTGTCTTTAACATCTAGGAAGGCTTTGTGAGAGGACCCTTGAGCAGTAGCAAACATGGTTAAAAGCAGGCAGGAAGGACCATCCTTCTTGACCATATGATGTATTCCTCTGGATCTCCACGTGTGCATGGCTTCCGTGGGCCCCATGTCACAGTGGAGATGTTCAGATCATTTAAGTCAGTTTCAGAAAATGATTAAAAGGAGTGCAAGTTTCTGTTAGTTCCAAACTCAAGAAGCTGCTGCTTCTGTTGGCAAATATCAGAATTTGCTACCCACAGGGTAGTAAACCAAGAGTTGTATTTTCCTTTCGATACAGGTTGCAAAGTCTAAGGTAGGCTGCCCAGGGCTGATAGCCTGATTCCGTGATCTTTCAGCTCTGTAGCTTTTTTGTTTTCAAATGTATTCCAGATGGCTTCTGCCCCTCCAGGCGTAACATCTGCTCTCCACTCAGCCAGAAATGGGAAGGGCACAACTTTGCCTTTTTATTTTGGAACCTGGGGAGCGGTGGCCACATCTCATTGGCCAGAACTGCGTAGTGTCCCTGCCCTCAGATGCAGGACAAGAGGGAGGTAAGGAAGAACGCGGATGAGAATGTGTCGGCTAAATCCACCTCCCCTACCTTCCGCACTATCTCAAGTAAGAAGAGGAAGGAGACAGGGAAATAAGAGTGGCTTCTGAGAGTTCATCGACAAGAGACTATGGGAGTTCCCTGCACAGCCTTAAATTAGCTCCATGGAGGCCCAAGTCTGTGCCACCTTGTTCCAATCTAAATAGCCAACCCAGGATGAGGCACGTGAAATAGTCATGATTAGGAGGCCTGCTGGCTGAGGATCTGGGTTGGGTGGTTCATTGGTAGGGGTCACCCAGTGGATTAGTGACTGTTCTGAGAGAAGGATGGGCGTTTTGAGCCATCAGCCTGTCTAACCTCGAGAGAGAGAATCGGAATGGCAAGAAGATTCTTCTAAGACTGCCTCCTATTACCCCCAGTAGCCTCTTGTGGCTTTAGGGACCGTGAAGAACAGAGCTCTGGTCTTAGCATCCAGAAACGAGCTCAAATCCCAGCTCTGCCCCAGGACTTTGGGCAAATCATTCTTTAGACCTCCATTAGCTCATCCGTGAAGTAAGACTAGAAATACCCATGGATTATATGAGAAAATGGAATGAGCACACTCTGAGGGGCCTAAAGCTTTGTGTACAGAGAAGGTGTAGTGATTTTTAGAACAGTGCTAAGTAAGCCCTGACTATCTTTGCTGGCCATTGATATGTTTCATGTTACTGAATTTGATCTCACGAACATAGGCCATTAATATTTGGCCTATGTTCCTTCCCACAAACCATCTTTGGTTTTTCCAGGCCTTCAGTCACTTCTCACCAGCCATGTCCTCTTTCATGAGAGGCTGAAGAGAGAACGTGTGTATGTAGAGCATGCAGCTGCTCAGACCGAGAGCTGTGTCTCATAATCCCAATTGCCATGTATGTATGTATGTATGGGATTTCCCCTGCTCATTCGCACTCACACAGGACCCAAAGGGTTAAAGCGACATTTGAAGGAGCTGCACACAAAAGTCTCTCCTAGGCTGTCCGAGGAGACAGTCACCTGACCACACCACATTCAATGAGGTAATTGTCCCACATGCATCTCCTCCTCCTTGGGAGAAGGTGCCTAAAATACAAAGAAATTATCAGGTTACAGAATGAACTCTGAACGACCAATTTTGGTTCAAGTAAAGGCATTCTCCTACCTCCCATTCCCTGAAGATAAATCTTTCAGCAACAGGTTGATCCCTCTCAGAAACAGACTGTCTAGCAGTGTTTTCACCTTCTGCGCTTGTCAGGATGGAGAGAGTGTGAGGCAGGGGCCTGATCACACACGCAACCCACCGCAGACTAACACCTGCTACGAGCTTCCTCTTTCAACGGCTGGCTGACTGGTTGATACTCTGACTGCTGATGGGAGGGAGAGAGAAGGGAACAGGTTGCAATGCAATAGATCATCTGCAAAAGGGAGCAGCTGACCTGTCTGCCAGAGATGAGGTGACAAGGTTGAAGGGACAGGACCCAGCTCTACTGCTAGAAAGAATGTCATTTCTAATGTCTCCCTCCTCTTCGCTTTAACCCTTGGGGTAGATTATTTAGAGTCTGTCCTGAGTCTCTGCAAATTTATAGCACAACTTGCACTGCTCATTTTACCCAGGTCTGCCTGTGTCCTTGGGGAAAGGATTACGTGGGGACGAGGGCTTCGGCACCTCTCAAGGGGTCTTTGGTGATAAGCTGTTTAGAGATGATGGGGCGGGGAGAGGGGAACCCAGACTTAGGAAGCTGCTGCCACTCTGATCAGAAATGGAAACCACTTCTACCCATCAGTGTGTTGTTTTCGATAAAGAAATAGGACAGAGTTATTGTCTTTTGTTTTGTTTCTCTGGTTTCCTTGGTGTTTGCTTTTCCCTCCCAATTACATAGGGCAAAGCTGCATTTAAGTGACCCGTGTGTTCCTACTAAGTGTCACTGACCCCTGCCCTTGTGGAGGCTTTAGTGTTGGATCTGGCTGATCCCCTTCTGTCATCCAAAGGCTGCTTCTGTGAACTGATGGGCCGGCCACTTGACCTTTAAGCCTCAGCCCTCCTGGGCCTGAGACTCAAGTTCTTTCTGGTCGCCTCTGGCCTGCTGGTATGCACTCTCCTGAGTGACTGACAGGGTCCTGGATGGCCCCTACTGCGTCTTTGTGTGAATTGCCAAAGGCTCCCAGCTCTTGGCAGACCGACTGGAAAGCATCCCTCTTCGAACTGAGGCATCTGAGCCAGGGCACGCGGCCGGCACGTGGCTTGCGGGCTGGTCCTCAGCCCCCAGGCGCACCCCTCCACCCAGCTCTCGGATGTACGTCGTGGCCCCGATTGGCCATGGGGCCACACATTTCTCTTTGCCTCCAGCCAGAGTGTCACAGAGAGGCTGGCCACAGGGCGGGGCAGGTCAGGCAATGCTCACTCTCCAGGCCCTTTGACTCCTGTGTCAGGGGATTGCAGTGTCTTGGCGCGGACATCAGCAGCTCAGCTTTTGCCATGGAGACTTTCGTCTCGTTTGTTCACTCAACCGATCCTCATTCAATGAACATCTTCCAAGAGTCAGGCACGTATAAGGTGCTGAGGGTATTGAAGAGACAGAAACCAGAACAGATGTGGTCCCTGTGCTCGTGGGCCCGGGTCTAGGCAGGTGACGGGGGAGGTAAACCCACCAGATATATGTGACGGCAGCGGTGCTGAGGGGAGCAGGGAGTACGACTTGTTTGGATTGGGGTATTTGTCATGAGACCAGAAGGAGAAGAATATGCCAAGACCGGAGTTCCCTTATGGCTGAGCAGGTTATGAACCTCACAAGTTTCCATGAGGATGAGGGTTCCATCCTTGGACTTACTCAGTGGGTTAAGGACCCGTGTTGGTGTGAGCTGTGGTGTAGGCTGCAGATGTGGCTCAGATCTGGTGTTGCTGTGGCTGTGGTGTAGGCCAGCAGCTGCAGCTCCAATTCGAATCCTAGCCTGGGAACTTCCATATACCACAGGTGTAGCCCTAAAAAGCAACAACAGCAAAAAAAAAGAGGGTGAGAAGTCAACTTTGAGAAAAATCATGCAAACGCCAAGGCTAGGAGGCAATAAAGCATAGACACCCTCCAGGAACCAAGGGGAGATGCAGGTGGAGAGGAACGAAGCTACTGAAGGAGAGAAGGCATGAGAGGACTGTATTGAAATGCCCAGGAGAGGGACATCATGAGCCAGAGGGAGGCTTTCCAGCCACACTCCTCACGCAGTGGGAAGGATCAACAGGCTTGAGGCAGGACAATAGCATGATTGGCTCTGGGATTTATGAAGACGGTGGCTGACAGCTCTAGCTGCAGAAGTTGTGTCATCTGCCTGGCTTGGCTGCATGATGAACCTCCCTGCATGGGGGAGGGTGTAAGGGCGGC
Organism: Catagonus wagneri; assembly: GCA_004024745.2. Taxonomy (NCBI): domain Eukaryota; kingdom Metazoa; phylum Chordata; class Mammalia; order Artiodactyla; family Tayassuidae; genus Catagonus; species Catagonus wagneri. The sequence continues at coordinate 2,546,667 of PVHT021183645.1, read as the reverse complement.
TTGTTCAGGGACCCTCGTCCCCAGGCCTTTTCCATCATGGCCCTTTGCCTGTGTCTCTCCTAGATGCTAAACTCCCCACCTGAAGGGACTTTCTTTACTTGGTTTCCCCCTTAGCACTTCCTGTTCTCAAGCTCCAAGACATCTATGAACAAACATTCTGGGGACCTCTGTGCCTCTTTTTTTTTTTTTTTTTTGTCTTTTTGCCTTATCTAGGGCCGCACCCACGGCATATGGAGGTTCCCAGGCTAGGGGTCTAACAGGAGCTGCAGCTGCCGGCCTACGCCACAGCCACAGCAACACGGGATCCGAGCCGCGTCTGCAACCTACACCACAGCTCACGGCAACGGCGGATCCTTAACCCGCTGAGCAAGGCCAGGGATCGAACCCGCAACCTCATGGTTCTTAGTCGGATTCGTTAACCACTGAACCACGAAGGGAACTCCTGTGCCTCTTTTAAGATGGGTGGTTCCCGGAGTTTTGGTCGTGGCTCAGCACTAATGAACCTGACTAGTATCTGTGAGGACGTGGGGTTTGATCCCTGGCCTTGCTTAGTGGGTAAAGGATCTGGTGTTGCCATGGGCTGTGGTGCAGGTCAAAAATGTGGCTTGGATCTAGCATTGCTGTGGCTGTGGCTGTGGCTGGCAGCTGCAGCTCCGATTTGACCCCTAGCCTGGGAACTTCCATATGTTGCAGGTATGCCCTGAAAACCAAAAATAGAAAAAAAAGAAAAGAAAAAGAGGGTGGTTGCCATCACATCATCCTATAATCATACTCCAACTGTTTACCAAGATTCAAACCTGGCCCCCAAATACCTGTGATCCTGACCTATTGCACTTGTTAATCTACAGACCAAAAAATGTTGCACAGTGCGTTTTCCTTATGTAGCTACTAAATACGCACTCGTGTCTTCTCCAAGTGCTCGCGCTCACAGAGGGCACAAAGTCGGCGCGGTGGTGTGATTAGCTCGAATGTCCAAAGGCTCCTCTAAAGGTCACGTAAACCAGATTCAAGCGAGCCTCCAGACACAATTCATCTTGAGGCAAAATGCCTCTCCCGTGTGCACCTGGGAAACCAGACAAGTTGCAGGCATCCACAGTACAGCGGGAGGACAGGAAGAAGACAGGCGTTCCCGTTTCCAAAGGAAGACATTAGAAGGAAGAAAGGGGTGATGGGTCCCGACAAGTTCAAAACCTGGCAAGGCAAACTCATTAGACCTTAAAGCGCCAGTGCAATCCCCTTTGGTTTGACACTTCACTCTCCAGCCCACGGGGGAGGCAGCAGCACCCGCAGGGGTGGGAGGGGCAACCCCACCCAGGTGGCACTCTGGAGGGTGTGGCAATACTGACCTTTGACACTAAGGTAGAGGCGGCCTCGGCACCCCTCCCCCAGCTCCAGGCCTGTGCCTTCTGGGCCTGTGTTGGGAGTGGCGGCTCTAAGCTCTCCTTTGGGGTACTTCTTCCCTTTTCTTGAAAGGCAGGTTTGCAGCTGAATAGCTCTGTGGTTTCACCCCCTGAAATCCAAGAAGTCCAGCAGCTGCCTTCATTCTGTCCTGCTCTCCCTGTGCCCCATGGTTCAAACCTGCTGTGTCCACTGGTACAGTCCCATCTCTGTGCCTGGCTTCTCTTGACATGGCCTGTTAAGTGTGTGAGCTGAATCCGTGATCTCCTATCAAGTGGTTTTCCAGCCTTCTCTTAGTGTCCTCAGAACGAGCTTTCTCACTATTTTCAGTACAGCTGAGAATTTTTCAAACCTTCAAATTCTGGTTCCTTTTTGCTTAAAAACTGTTTCCTCAACCTACCTCTCTCTTCTTTCATTTTACTTGATAAACAGACAGAAGGAACCAAGCCATTCTGACACTTCACTTAGAAATCTCTTCAACTAAATATCCAATTTCTTTCTTTTGTCTTTTTTTTTAGGGCCGCACCTGTGGCATATGGAACTTCCCAGGCGAGGGGTTGAATCAGAGCTGTAACTGCTGGCCTTCGCCACAGCTCATAGCAGCGCGGGATCAGAGCTGCATCTGCGACCTACTCTACAGCTCATGGCAACACGGGATCCTTAACCCACTGAGAGAGGCCAGGGATTGAACCTGCAACCTCATGGATGCTAGTCAGACTCGTTTCTGCTGAGCCATGATGGGAACTTCTAAATATCCAATTTCATTGCATGCAAGTTCTACCTTCCACAAAATGTGAACACACTTCACTTCAGTCAAGTTCTTTGCCTCCTTATAACAAGGATCACCTTTCCTCCAGTTTTTCCTTTTTTTTTTTTTTTTTCCTTTTTGAGGGCTGCACTCGCAGCATATGGAGGTTCCCAGGCTAGGGATCCAACTGGAGCTACAGCTGCCGGCCTACACCACAGCCACAGCAACATCAGATCTGAGCCACATCTGCAACCTACACCACAACTCATGGCAACGCCAGATCCTTAATCTACAGAGTGAGGCCAGGGACTGAACCTGCAACCTCACGGTTCCTAGTCAGATTCGTTTCCACTGTGCCACGACGGGAACTCCACCTCCAGTTTTTAATAACATGATCCTCATTGCTCTCTGAGACCTCGCCATGACCACCTGATGCCCGAGTCTAGCAATGTTCTATCATGTGCCTCGAAACTCTTCCAGCCTCTTCCTTTTACCCAGTTCCACAGCCTCTTCTACAAGTTGGGCATTTGCTTCAGCAACACCCCTCTTCTCCACAGCAAAATCTGTCTTAGTCTGCTCAGGTCGCCATAACAAAAAACCAGAGGCTGGGTGGCTTAAACTACAGAAACTTGTTTGCTCACAGTTCTGGGAGGCAGGGAGTCCCCAGCTCTGCAGGCTGTCGTGGTCTGTGCACACAGGTCGGAAGAAGAATTTCTGGACTCCTATTGGGGTGAAAAGAAAGAAGAATTTATAAACATGGTGAGGTGGAGAGAAGGTGGAGTCTACTGCAATAAGAGATACTGCAAGCGCAGCGGGATGACTGCCTGACAGTCAGGGAGAGCCGACAACAGGCATGTGGTCATGTCTGTTTTTATAGCCCAGGGAGAGGAGAGGTCTCGGGATACACCTGCTGACCTGCTGACTGGTTAGGGAAAGAGGGGTCGTACGAGACACTCACTGTTGGTTGAGGGCGTGTAAGGCCCCTACAGGGGTGGAGTGAGGAGTGAGCCACATACCTTTCCTAGTGGGGACAGGAAGGAGTAGGCCAAGTTGCTCCAGGTGGGGAAGGTGGGGCGATGGTAAGGGTCTGGTAACTCCTGTCTTGGCCAGAGGCTTTGAGTTCAGTCTCCTTGGAGAGGCCCTGAAGTCCAACACGGATAGCAAACTGCAGACCCAGGAAAGGAGAGCTGAGGGTAGCAGGTCCAGACTGAGTCCGAAGGCCTGAGAACCAGAAAAACCAATGGTTTGAGTTCCAGAACAAGGCCAGGCAAAGCCAGGGTCTCAGCTCAGCCAGCCAGGTGACAGGATGCTAGAGTAGATGGGGTGCACCCACCCTGGGGAGGGCCCTCTGCTTCACTCAGTGTGCTGACTCAAAGGTTAATCTCATCCCCAAATACTCTCACCGACCCAACTGAAATGTGTTTGACAAATGTCTGAGTGCCTTGTGGCCAGTCAAGGGGACACAAATTAACCATCGTGGTATGTGATGCCTGCTGGTCTCTTCCTCTTGTGTTTATCACTCTTTTCATTTATTAAATGGGAATACTAATAAAACCAACTTCACAATCAAAACTCTTACCAAAAAGGGTACAGAGGTAACATTCCTTAACATAATAAAAGCCATTTACAACAAACCCACGGCAAATATAATACTCACTGGAGAAAAGCTGAAAGCCTTCCCACTAAAATCTGAAACAAGACAAGGATGCCCACTCTCACTACTGTTATTAAACATATTATTGGAAGTCCTAGCTACAGCAATCAGACAAACAAAAGAAATAAAAGGCATCCAAATTAGAAGAGAAGAGGTGAAACTGTCACTGTATGCAGATGACATGATACTATATATAGAAAACCCCAAGGACTCAACCCCAAGATTATTTGAACTGATCAACAAATTCAGCAAAGTAGCAGGATATAGGGTTAACCTTCAGAAATCAATCACATTTCTGTATACTAACAATGAAATATTAGAAAAAGAATACCAAAATACTTTACTTTTTAAAACAGCACCCCAAAAAATCAAATACCTGGGAATAAACATGACCAAGGAGGTGAAAGACTTATATGCAGAGAACTACAAAACATTCAAGGAGGTCAAAGAAGATACAAAGAAATGGAAAGATATTCCATGCTCATGGGCCAGAAAAATTAATATTGTAAAAATGGCCGTACTACCCAAAGCAATCTACAGATTCAATGCAATCCCTATCAAATTACCCATGACATTTTTCACAATCCAAACATTTATACGGAACCACAAAAGACTCAGAATCGCCAAAGCAATTCTGAGGAACAAAAACCAAGCAGGAGGCGTAATTCTCTCAGACTTCAGGCAATATTACAGGGCCACAGTAATCAAGACAGTGTGGTACTGGTACCAAAACAGACATACGGACCAATGGAACAGAATAGAGAACCCAGAAATAAACCCAGACGCCTACGGTCAATTAATCTTTGACAAAGGAGGCAAGAACATAAAATGGGAAAAAGACAGTCTTTTCAGTAAGTATTGCTGGGAAACCTGACAGCTACATGAAACTAGAACACACTCTCACACCATGCACAAAAATAAACTCGAAATGGCTTAAAGACTTAAATATAAGACAAGACACCATTAAACTCCTGGAAGAAAACATTGGCAAGACATTCTCTGATGGCAACCTTACAAATCTTTTCTTAGGTCAGTCTCCCAAAGCAACAGAAATCAAAGCAAAGATAAACCAATGGGACCTAATCAAACTGACAAGCTTTTGCACAGCAAAGGAAACCAAAAAGAAAACTAAAAGACAACTTACAGCATGGGAGAAAATAGTGTCAAATGATGCAACTGGCAAGGGCTTAATCTCTAAAATATACAAACAACTTACACAACTCAACAACAAAAAAGCCAACAACCCCATTGAAAAATGGGCAAAGGACCTGAATAGACATTTCTTCAAAGAAGATAGGCAGATGGCCAACAAGCACATGAAAAAATGCTCAACATCACTGATGATTAGAGAAATGCAAATCAAAACTACCATGAGATACCACCTCACACCAGTCAGAATGGCCATCATTAATAAGTCCACAAACAACAAATGCTGGAGAGGGTGTGGAGAAAAGAGAACCCTCCTGCACTGTTGGTGGGAATGTAAGCTGGTACAACCACAATGGAAAACAGTATGGAGGTACCTTAGAAAACTATACATAGAACTACCATATGACCCAGCAATCCCACTCTTGGGCATATATCCAGACAAAATTTTCCTTGAAATAGACACTTGCATATGCATGTTATTGCAGCACTATTCACAATAGCCAAGACATGGAAACAACCCAAATGTCCATCAACAGATGATTGGATTAGGAAGATGTGGTATATACATACAATGGTATACTACTCAGCCATAAAAAAGAATAAAATAATGCCATTTGCAGCAACGTGGGTGGAATTAGAGACCCTCATACTGAGTGAAGTAAGTCAGAAGGAGAAAGACAAATACCATATGATATCACTTATATCTGGAATCTAATTTACTGCAAAAATGATCCTTTCTACAGAAAAGAAAATCATGGACTTAGAGAACAGATTTGTGGTTGCCAAGGTGGAGGGGGAGGGAGTGGGATGGTATGGGAGTCTGGGGTTAATAGTTGTAGACTATTGCCTTTGGGATGGAAAAGCAAGGAGATCCTGCTGTATAGCACCAGGAACTATGTCTAATCACTTGTGACGAATCCATATATGTATGTGTAACTGGGTCACCACACTGTGCAGTTGGAAAATTGACAGAAATCTGTAAACCAACTATAACGAAAAAAAAAAAACTTCACAAAGTCACTTTGAAGAGCAAATTTTCTTTCTTTTTCTTTTTTTCTTTTTAGGGCCTCACCTGTGGCGTATGGAGGTTCCTGGGCTAGGGGTTGAATTAGAGCTGCAGCTGCCGGCCTACACCACAGCCACAGCAATGCCAGATCCAAGCTGCATCTGAGACCTATACCACAGCTCACGTCAATGCTGGATCCTTAACCCAATGAGGTGAGGGATTAAACCCACATCCTCATGAATACTAGTCAGGTTCATAACCCACTGAGCCACAGTGGGAACTCCTGAAGAGTAAACTTTTTAATGCAAGTGTGGGCACGTAGCTTGTGCAGCCCACAGTGAGTTCTCCGTACTGATGGCCATTAGTATTATCACTGGGTTGTATGCATGACCAATAGCAAGTCCACTTTAAATTTGAATTTTCATAAATAAGTTCAAGTCACCTCTGACAATTTCTAGTGCTGCAACGTCAGGTATTTTAACTTCAAGCATATCCTCCTGGGACAATATTAACAAATATATTGACCTGGCATTGGACCTATTATAGCTAAAATACCTTACTGCTCTCTTCTGCCATGCAGCGAGTAATGCTACTTGCATTAAAAGCACTTTTGAACCGGTTAAAAATACACAACCCAGGCTCCACACAAAATACACTACAGCAGCCCTTATTGGGCAAGAGGTGCAGGGATCTGCATTTTTCACTAAAGTCTCAAATAATTCTGATATACACTAGATGTCACCACCATCAGAGAACTCAGCACAGGATACTGAGTCATTATTTCCCTCCCTGTATTTTTAGTAAATGTATTTGTATGTGCTTTAATGTATTTGCCCAGTTTGGGTTTCTGTTAGCATTTTACCCCTCTTCCTCTAGTTGTGTATTTGTCCCCTTCAGGGCGGGGTTCAGGGAAGTTTTCTGCTTTGGTTAATGCTTGTGGTCCAAGGTTTCCTCACCCCCAGCTTGTTTACTGCTACTGAACACATCATCCCCTCACTGCCCTTGACCATAACAGACAGTCCTGCCCACTCCTCCTGACTTATCCTGTATTGGGTTACCTCCCCCCCACCCCACTGCTTCTTGGTGATTTAAGGAGCTGTTTTTATTGTTTCTTGAGCCAACACATCTGTCATATATTTCTCTCCAACTAAAAAACATTGGAAAATCACTGGTTACTTAGTGCAGGGTGATGCCTGCCCTAGACGACAATTTCTCTTATAACCAGCTCTCACTTAGTGAGCCTGGATTCTCTGGGCTTCTCCCCACTGACATTCAGATCAGACCCTTCAACTCTCAGCCTAGGTTCGTGTGTATAACTGTTCACTCTCGTGAATTAAAGTAAACCTTGAGGTTCATCTACACGTCCTCATTTTTGGAGACTACTCTTCCTCCAAGAACAAAGAAAGTTAAGCCGTGGTTATAACTGGAGAGATGATGAAACACAAAGTGCCTGAACAGCGGATGGTGGATAGCTGGGAAAAAAAATTGCTTTGCCTCTACTGGAATTATATTGATCATGAGAGTCTCACTAGTCAGAAGTAGAAGTCAAGTTGACTCAACCTAAATGAAATGAGGACTTTGCTGGAGGAGGTCAGAGAAACGCCAAGCTCAGAGCACGTGCAGGGGCTGGGCAGCTGGCCCTCCTGCAGAACGCAGTTAAGCCAGGAGTCTGATGAGGGCACTGGGTGGTGCCGTTGCAGCTGGTCACTTCCAGATGCAGGGCCCCAGGCAGAAGTTCTGATTGGCTTGTCTCCACCGTGTCCAAGCTCCTGCTAACTGGGACCCTCCCTTAGAGTTTCCAGAGTGGAAGGCAAGCCTTCTTCCTCTCCAGGCTTCCTCCCAAATATTAAGATTTGGATGCTGTGTAGCTTCAGGACAAAAGTCCCTCCCAAATGTGATTCACATCCCCTATTTCCACTGTGATAATGATAGCCATCCGTGACTGAGGACACGTGCTTTTTCAGGCACTGGGCTTGATGCTCTGTAGGTAGAGCTAGTCCTTACTGCAACCCTCTCAAGTAGATGGCAGGGGCTACTTTTTACAGCTGAAGAGATTCAGTAACTTGCCTACGGCCAGACAGGTGAGAAGTGGTGAACCCAGGCTTACCTGAGCACAGAACGGGTGGTTCTACACTCCATTCACAGGTCCACCTCTAGGAATTACTTTCACCTGTTTTCCCCCTTTATCCCAAGAGGATTGGTTCTAAGCTGTTATGTCCACATCTGAGTAATAAAGGGTATAGACAAGTTTATCTTTTCTTTGGTCTTAGGCGGCCTTCCCTGGAAGATTCACCTAGCTCCCAAGTCAGGTCCCTGAAATCTGTTTGGAAAGTAACCGCAGGTTACAGGAAGTGGTTGCTGAGCATACAACTCCTATTGTCCAGCTGGTGACTTGTTTGTCACCCTTTGTTCTAAATGGATATGTCTCAGGTCTCAGCAGAGACTCGAGGGAACATTTTCAAAGAAGAAAGTGTATGTGTTCATCACTTTTATGTGGACAGAATAAGTGGTGGTTCTTCAAGTAATCACTCCCCATGCTCTCTCTTGGGCACATGTGGTTTTCACTAGAAACTAAAAGCTAGTTGGACACTTTGGCAGAACCCTGGCACTGGCTTCAGTCTGCAATTCCTGTCTGAAAGTGAAGCTAGCATCACAGCATAAAAAGGCTCTGGGTGTGTTCCGTCTTCGTGAGGATCATTTTGTGATTCATTTATTTAATTGTGCTTCACATGGACATTTATGGAGCACCTGCTTGGGAACAGGAATTGTATCAGTGTTTAGCTTTTACTTACAAAAAACCCCCAAATTCTCAACAGGAGATGTGCAGATGTGTGTGTGTGTGGGGGGGGGGCAGGTAGGCATTAAAACATGATGACGGTGCAGGATGATGGAACTGTTATGCCTGCAGAGTGTACTAGGGGAACACAGAGAAGGGAATGGCTAGATGTTTGGGGGTAAATTAAAAAAAAAAATCACAGAAGTTGTATATGAGTGGGGCCATAATGAAAACAGTTTTTACCAGAACATTAAGTGGGAGGTTATTTGTAGGTTGAAGGGCAAAAGTCTGCAAGTTTTAGGACCTACGAAGTTGAAGATGATTGTGAGTTACATAGGAGGGGAGTAATACAAGAGTGAAAGGAGAATTGTAAGAGGAGCTAAAAGAGGCCATGGTAGGAATGGTCATATGTATCATGCAAAGGGCTTGGATTATGTTAATATGGAACCCCTAAAATTTTCACCTAGAGAGGGGTATGCTCAGATGGTATTTCAGAAAGACCACTGTGTTGACCGAAGAATGAATTAGAGCAAGAAGGAGCTAGAAAACCTTACAACAGCCAAATTACATGTACAATTATACCATTTTGGTAAGAATTTGTGGAAGAATGAGAAGATACATTGTTTTTCATAGACTCTTTAAAAATATGAAAGCCTTGGAATACCCATCATGGCTCAGCAGAAACAAATCAAACTAGGAACCATGGGGTTGTGAGTTCGATCCCTGGCCTCGGTCAGTGGGTTAAGGATCTGGTGTTGCCGTGAGCTGTGGTGTAGGTTGCAGATGAGGCTCGAATCCCACATTGCTGTGGCCGTGGTGTAGGCCGGTGGCTACAGCTCCGATTAGACCCCTAGCCTGGGAGGAGCCTCCACATGCCACGGATGAGGCCCTAAAAGGCCAAAAAGAAAAGAAAAAAAAAGCCTCAAGAATCTGATAGGAGAATAGGGATTAAGATGGCGGAATAGAAGGACTGGAGCTCAACTTCTCTCTCCAAAAAAAAAAACAAAACTACAACCAAATGCCGAGCAACCTTCAACCAAATGGACTGTAACCTTCTAAAAAAGGTATTCTACTCCAGAAGACAAAGAGGAGACCACATCAAGAGGTAGGAGGGGTGGGGAGTTCCCTTCATGGCTCAGTGGTTAACGAATCCGACTAGGAACTATGAGGTTGCGGGTTCAATCCCTGGCCTTGCTCAGTGGGTTAAGGATCCGGCGTTGCTGTGAGCTGTGGTGTAGGTTGCAGACACGGCTTGGATCCCGCATTGCTGTGGCTGTAGTGAAGGCCGGCAGCTGCAGCTCCTGTTAGACCCCTAGCCTGGGAACCTCCATATGCCACGGGCGCGGCCTTAGATAAAGGCAAAAAGACAAAAAAAAAAAAAAAAAGAGGTAGGAGGGGTGTTTATGCGATAGAAGCAACCCCATAGCTCCTGGGTGGGAAGCCCCACAGACTGGTAAGTAACTGTATCACAGAGACTCACCTACAGGACTGAGAGTTCTGAGCCCCACGTCAAATCCCCAAGCCTGGGGATCTGACACAGCGAGAAAGAGCCCCCTGGAGCATTGAAGGCCAGCGAGGCTTGTGTGCAAGAGCTCCACAGGACTGGGGGAAAGAGGAGACCCCATTCTTGAAAGGCACACACAGACATTCACGTGCACTGGGTCCCAGGGCAAAGCAAAATCTCCATAGGAATCCAGGTGGAACCTGATTGCAATTCTTGGAGGATCTCCTGGGAAAACAGGGGTGACTGTGGCTTGTTGTGGGGGAAGGGCATTGGAGGTGAAGCTCTCGGGAACATTCAGCAGCCTGCATTTCTCTGGAGGTGGCCATTTTTGGGAAAATCTGGTCCCTCACATCAGTGCTGAGAAGCCCCAGGCCAAACAATAATCCAAGTGGGACCACAGCCCCACCCATCAGTAAACAGGCTGCCTAAAGACCCCTCAGGCACACAGCCAGCCTTTAATCTCATCCAGAGACAAAGCCCCACCCATCAGAGGGATAGGAATCAACCCTACCTACCACTGGGCAGGCAGTAGTCCCTCCTATAGGGAAGCCTACAGCAAGCCCCCCACATAGCAACTTCAGCCACAGAGGAGGCAAACACCAGAAGTAAGAGAGGTTACAACTCTATTGTCTGCAAAAAGGTCACCACACCAAAAACCTATAAAAATGAAAAGGCAGAAAAACTATAACTCAGATAAGGGAGAAAGAGAAGAGCCCAGAAAAACAGCTCAGTGATGAGGAGCTGAGCCTCCCAGAAAGAGACTTTAGACTGTTGATGCCGAAGATGATGCAAGACATTGGAAATAAACTGGAGACAATGATTGATAATTTACAGGAAACACTGAGCAAAGAAATACAAGACGTAAAAATTGAACAAGAAGAGATGCAAAATACAATAACTGAAATAAAAAATTCATTAGAAGCAGCCAACAGTAGAATACAGGAGGCAGAAGAACGAATCAGTGAGGTGGAGGACAGATTAGTGGAAATCACTAATGCTGAAGAGAAAAAAGATTAAAGATTGAAAGGAAGTGAGGAGAGTCTTAGAGAACTCTAGGATAATGTTAAAGGCACCAACATCCATAGTATTGGGGTGCCAGAGGGAGAAGAGAGAGAAGGGGACAGAAAAAATATTCGAAGAGATAATAGCCAAAAACTTCCCTAACATGGGAAAGGAACCACTCACTCAAATCCAGGAAGCGCAACAAGTACTATATAAAATAAACCCAAGGAGGAACACCCCAAGACACATATTAATCAAAATGAACAAAATTAAAGACAAAATACTGAAAGCAGCTAGGGAAAAGAAACAAATGACATACAAGGGAACCCCAATAATGTTATCAGCAGACTTTTCAGCTGAAACTCTGCAGGCCAGAAGGGAGTGGCATAATATACTTAATGTGATGAAAGGAAAAAACTTCCAACCAAGATCACTTTACCCAGCAAGGCTCTCATTCAGATTTGAGGGAGAGATCAGAACCTTTACAGATAAGCAAAAGCTAAGAGAGTTCTGCAACACTGCACCAGCTTTACAAGAAATACTAAAGGAACTTCTCTAGGCAGAAAAGGCCACAGCCAGAAACAAAAATACCACAAATGACAAGGCTCACCAGTAAAGTCATATATACAGTAAAGATACTAAATCATCCATGCACAATTATGCTACCAAAATCAGAAATCATGAGAAGAGAACACAAATGCAGGACACTGGAGACGCACTTGGAATTGAGAAACCAACAACTTAAAACAATCTCATTTATATATAGACTCCTATATCAAAACTTCAGGATAACTGCAAACCAAAAATCTACAATTAATACACAAACAAATAAGAAAAATCAACTAAAATACAACATTAAAGATAGTCACCTTGTGAGAGGAGACAACAAGAGAATAAGGAAAGAAAAAAGAGCAACAAAAACCCAAAACAGTTAATAAAATGGTATACATATCAATAATTACCTTAAATGTTAATGGACTGAATGCCCCAACCAAAAGACATAGACCAGCTGAATGGATACAAAAGCAAGACCCATATATATGCTCTCTTCAAGAGACCCACTTCACTTCTAGGGACACATACAAATTGAAAGTGAGAGGTTGGGAGAAAATATTCCATGCAAACGGGAACCAAAAGAAAGCTAGAGTAGCAATACTCATATCAGACAAAACAGACCTTAAAATGAAGAACCTTTTTTTTTTGTCTTTTTGCCTTATCTAGGGCCGCACCTGCAGCATATGGAGGTTCCCAGGCTAGGGGTCTAACAGGAGCTGTAACCGCCAGCCTATGCCCCAGCCACAGCAACGCGGGATCCAAGCCACATCTGCAACCTACACCACAGCTCATGGCAACGCCGGATCCTTAACCCACTGAGCAAGGCCAGGGATCGAACCCGCAACCTCATGGTTCCTAGTTGGATTAATTAACCACTGAGCCATGACGGGAACTCCAAAATGAAGAACATTTTAAAAGACAAGGTAGGGCACTACATAATGATCAAAGGATCAATCCAAGAAGAAGATATAACAATTTTAAATATCTATGCACCTACCATAGGATCACCACAATATGTAAGGCAACTGCTAACAACCTTCAAAGGAGAAAGCAACAATAACACAGTCATAGTGGGGGACTTTAACACCCCACTTACAGCAATGGATAGATCATCCAGGCAGAAAATCAATAAGGACACACAGGCCCTGAATAAAGCATTAGATTAGATGGACTTTATATTTATAGAACATTCCATCGAAAAGCAACAGAATACACATTCTTCTCAAGTGCGCACAGACTATTCTCTAAGATTGATCACATCCTGGGCTACAAATCAAGCCTTGGTAACTTTAAGAAAATTGAAATCATATCAAGCATCTTTTCTGACCACAATGCTATACGACTGGAAATCGACAACAAAGACACGACACTCCAAAACCTCTGGGATGCAGCAAAAGCAGTTCTAAGAGGAAAGTTTATGGCAATACAAGCCTACCTCAGGAAACCAGAAAAAGCTCAAATAAACAACCTAACTTTACATCTAAAGCAGCTAGAGAGGGAAGAACAGACAAGACCCAAAGTTAGTAGAAGAAAAGAAATCATAAAGATCAGAGCATAAATCAATGAAATAGAAATAAAGAAAAACCACAGAAAAGATCAATGAAACTAAAAGCTGGTTCTTTGAAAAGATCAACAAAATTGATAAACCCTTAGCCAGACTTATCAAGAAAAAAAGAGAGAGGACACAAATCAATAAAATTAGAAATGAAAAAGGAGAAATAACAACAGACATCACAGAAATACAAAGGATCATAAGAGACTACTATATGCAACTATACGGCAATAAAATGGAAAACCTAGAAGAAATGGACAAATTCTTAGAAAAATACAACCTTCCAAGACTAAACCAAGATGAAATAGAAAATATGAATAGACCAATCACAAGTTCTGAAATTGAAGCTGTGATTAAAAAACTTCTAACAAGCAAAAGTCCAGAACCAGATGGCTTCACAGGTGAATTCTATGAAACATTTAGAGAAGAGCTAACACCTATCCTTCTGAAACTCTTCCAAAAAATTGCAGAGGAAGGGACACTCCCAAACTCATTCTATGAGGCAGCCATCACCCTGATACCAAAACCAGACAAAGATACCACAAAAAAAGAAAATTACAGGCTAATCTCACTGATGAATATAGATGCAAAAATCCTCAACAAAATACTAGCCAACCGAATCCAACAATACATTAAAAGGATTGTACACCACGATCAAGAGGAATTTATTCCAGGGATGCAAGGATTCTTCAATATCTGCAAATCAATCAGTGTGATACACCACGTTAACAAACTGAAGAATAAAAACTGTATGATCCTCTCAGTAGATGCAGAAAAAGCCTTTGACAAAATCCAACACCCATTTCTGATAAAAACCCTTCAGAAAGTGGGCATAGGGGGAACCTACCTCAACATAATAAAGGCCATCTGTGACAAAACCAGAGCTCACATCATTCTCAATGGTGAAAAGCTGAAAGAATTCCTGCTGAGATCAGGAACAAGACAAGGATGTCCACTCTCACCACTACTATTCAACATAGTTTTGGAAGTCCTAGCCACAGCCATCAGAGAAGTAAAAGAAATAAAATGAATCCAAATTGGAAAGGAAGAAGTAAAACTATCTATTTGCAGATGGCATGATACTATACCTACAGAATCCTAAAGACTCTACCAGAAAACTGTTAGAGCTCATCAGTGAATTTGGCAAAGTCGCAGGATACAAAATTAATACACAGAAATCAACTGCATTTCTATATACCAACAATGAAAGATCAGAAAGAGAAATTAGGGAAGCAATCCCATTTACCATCGCATCCAAAAGAATCAGATACTCAGGAATAAACCTACCTAAAGAGACAAAAGACCTGTACTCTGAAAATTATAAGGCACTGATGAAAGAAATCAAGGATGACATGAAGTGACGGAAAGACATACCATGCTCTTGGATTGGAAGAGTCAATCTTATCAAAATGACTATACTACCCAAGGCAATCTACACATTCAATGCAATCCCTATCAAATTACAGAACTAGAACAAAATATTTTAAAGTTTGTTTGGAAACACAAAAAACACAGAATAGCCAAAGACATCCTGAAAAAGAAAAATGGAGCTGGAGGAATCAGGCTCCCTGACTTCAGACTATACTAAAAAGCTACAGTCATCAAAACCATATGGTATGTCACAAAGACAGAAATATAGATCAGTGGAACAGGATAGAAAGCCCAGAATTAAATCCAGGCATCTACAGTCAACTAATCTATGACAAAGGAGTCAAGAATATACATTGGAGAAAAGACAGCCTCTTCAATAAGCGGTGCTGGGAAAACTGGACAGCCACATGTAAAAAATGAATTTAGAACACTTCCTAACACCACACACAAAAATAAACTCAGAATGGATTAAAGATCTAGATATAAGACCAGATACTATAAAACTCTTAGAGGAAAACATAGGCCAAACACTCTCTGACATAAATGATAGCAACATCTTCTCAGATCCATCTGTCAGAGTAAGGACAATAAAAAGAGAAATAAACAAATGGGAATTAATTAAGCTTCAAAGTTTCTGCACAGCAAAGGAAACCCTAAACAAAACGAAATGACAACCCACAGAATGGGAGAAAATATTTGCAAATGAATCAACTGACAAGGGATAAATCTCCAAAATTTACAAACACCTCCTACAGCTCAATACCAAAAAAACAAACAACCCCATCAAAAAATGGGCAGAAGATCTAAACAGACAATTCTCCAAAGAAGACATGCAGATGGAAAATAAACACATGAAAAGACATTCAACATCGCTCCTCATTAGAGAAATGCAAATCAAAACCACTGAGGTACCACCTTACACCGGCCAGAATAGCCATTATCAAAAAGTCTACAAACAGTAAGTGCTGGAGAGGGTGTGGAGAAAAAGGATCCCTATTACTCTATTGGTGGGAATGCAAATTGGTGCAACCACTGTGGAAAACAGTATGGAGATTCCTCAGAAAACTCAAAATAGAATTACCATTTGATCCGGCAATCCCACTCCTGGGCATCTATCCAGAGGAAACCATGACTCGAAAAGACACATGTACTCCAGTGTTCATTGCAACACTCTATGCAATAGCCAGGTCATGGAAACAACCTAAATGCCCATCAACAGAGGAGTGGATAGGGAAGATATGGTACATACACACAATGGAATATTACTCAGCCATTAAAAGGAATGAAATAACAACATTTATAGCAATATGGATGGACCTAGAATTTATCATGCGAAGTGAAACCAGTCAGACAATTAGACAGCAACATCCAATGCTACCACTTACATGTGGAAACTAAAAAGACACAACGAACTTCTTTGCAGAACAGACCATGACTCACATACTTTGGAAAACCTATGGTTTCCAAATAAGGCAACCTGGAGGGTGGGGGGATGCACTGAGGGTTTGGGACTGAAATGCTATCTAATTGAGTTGTGATGATTTTTATACATCTATGATTGTAATAAAAATCATTAAGCAATGGGAAAAAAAGAATTTGATAGAAAAATGTATAGTATTTTCATTAGGAAATAATTACAGTATTTATTTCCTTTTACTGGCCTGAAACCTTAAAAGAAAAAAGACATCTGGCCAGCGTAGTATATCTTGACTTTTCATAACATAAATTTTAGACAGCATGAGTCAAATTTTGTCCTCTAACCCATAAAGCAATTAAGAACAAAATCCTCAATTATGGAGGATACTCTTTCTCAAGTGAATGCTTTTACATGGGTGTCTACACCCTGTAAGTACTTGTTTCCCATTCAACGCTATGTTTAAGGGCCACTTTCAAACATTTATCATGTATCAGTGAACTAGATCAGAAGATGTGAGCATGGACGGCTTTAAGACACGTCAAAATAAGCTGTTCTATTTCTAATACAGGCCAGTGAAAAAACAATGAGCCAGTCTCCAGTGTTAAGATGGGAAAATATGAAAACCATCCCAGCTTACTCCACTCATCACCATGGTTTCATCATCTATTACACAGTAAAACAAACACAGCCACTGACTATAGCCCTTAATGAGCATATGTGACTCTGATAATATTTGTCGCGTTTATTTGTTTGAGGCCAGCTGAAATGAAAAGAAAACAGTACAGTGTTGGGTCATTAGTCTCTTCTGACGTGTGCTGTAATTCTAAGGAAAACATTAGTAGCCTATTTTTAGCAAGTACCTTCATCCACTGCAGCGATAATGGCCCAAGGAATAATCCCTGGGATGGAAAACAGAAATTCCCAGAATTAAACGTTCTTGCTCATCTGTCCTATGGTCACAGGAAATCTATCAGCACCGTCATTTTACATCAACATCGAGAAGTGTGTTACAGCAGACCCTTACGCAACCCTCCCCAATGAGGCTGCCTTTCATCTTCATCTCTGCTAGGTCAGGGCCCCCCTGGCCAAAAGAAATGAAAAACGTCACCTCCTCCAAGAAGTCTCTCTTTATCTGTAAATGTTATCGCTTACACTGTACATTATTTTCACTCACATAATCTCTTTATTCTGTGTTTTTTCCCATGTTCAGAAAATTGTATTCAAAAAACTCATCTGGAAATGACAGGAGCAAGACAATGTTCTAGGACCACACAGGGGTGGCGCCCACGGGAGGGGGAGATAGATGAGAAAGGTACAGTTCCTTCTCTGCTGGGATACGAAACCAGCAGGAGGAATACGGCGGACGTATAGGATTGAAAAGTGGTCCTCGGTATTGTTTCACCTCACTATCTGAGAGGGACGCAGGCACCTGCCACCAACCCCAGGGCCTCACTGGGTGACAAGAGTGTGTGTGGACACGATAATGTGGCCACCGTCCCGACTGGGGTGGTGGATGGAAGGAGAAGGCGTGGGGAGAGGTTTGAAAAATATCGGGAGGTATTGGTGACACAAAGCAGGACCTTTGGAATAAATAAAACAGATGTGAGTTGAAATATGGGACCTTCTCTCTGTGTGGTTTTGATGAGTTACATAATCATTCTGAAGCACCATATGTTATCCCTACGTGAGATACTGTGAAAAGGCTTATTATATTGTCCAGCTTATAAGTTCTCAATCAAGGACATTTACTGTCCTTGCTGCTATAATTTTATGCTTCCCAGGGGTGTGCCCCCTCCCCCCCTCCCCCGCAGTGAGGCATCACTGTATTCACTTATGAAGTGTCTCGCAAGAGAAGCACAGTATAGGTGGGGGGTTTGGTAGGTCATTCTGTGGCCTTGGAGGAGGGGGTCGGAGGAAGCTTCATGGAAGAGATGCCATCACTGCTGGCTGGAAAGGGTCAGTTCTGGTTTGAGAAAGCAGTGATGAAGGAGACAGATCACCCAGTCATGAGCCAAATGATAAATGGAGAACGTCTACACACTTCCTCCTTGGTCTTCTAACCCGAATTCCAGGCATTTGCTGGAAATTCCCACCAGATAGAGTAAACTTCTTAGAACAGGAACTACGATTTTACATTGCATTTATTACCCCCACAGAGAAGCCAAGAGGAATAAAGTAAGTACTTTTGCTGACTATCTGAGACCTATGTGGGAGCCATTCTTTTGAGAGGTGAAATGACTGTGAAATCTCTCTTCCCCTCCCCGCCCCGAAAGAGAATCGGAAACTCAGAGAATGCAGGGGTGGATCCAGGGAGGAGGGCACAGCCCTCTTGTTTTAGATGCTTTGGTTTGTGTGAGTTCCATCTATACTCACTACAGAACATGGTTATGTGATAGAATCGTGACACTTTGGGTTCATTCATTTTTTGTAATTCTCATTCATTGGTAAATAATTTTATTTATAAAATTGCCGACATATTTTCAGCTCTGCAACGAGGCAGCCAGGTGAAGTTGTTTTAGTTTGAATATGTGCAGCAGTGTTAAAGGCCAAGAGCCGTGGAATGGGGGTGGGGGGACAGTGAGCCTTTTCAGTGAGAGCAAATCCCAAGGAAACGAAGGTGAGCTTACTGTCACCATCACCCCTCCCCATGAGAAGATTCACCTGCTAAGGATAAGGGGTTGTGGTGTTCATTTCTGCTTTCCTCAGAGGGAGCTTTTGTAGAAGGGAAGAAGCTGCGGGGATAACGTCACAAGGAGGGTTTTCAACAGCACTAGTTTTACACAATGCTGCGGGACTGCAGAGGTTCTGGACCGTGGATACTGATGCCGAGGACAACAATGACGCCACAGATGATTGGATTAGGAAGATGTGGTACATATACACAATGGAATACTACTCAGCCATAAAAAAGAATAAAATAATGTCATTTGCAGCAACATGGATGGAATTAGAGACCCTCACACTGACTGAAGTCAGAAGGAGAAAGACAGATACCATATGATATCACTAATAACTGGAATCTAACATACTGCACAAATGAACATTTATGCAGAAAAGAAAATCTAGGACTTGGAGAACAGACTTGTGGTTGCCAAAATGGTGGGGGAGGGAATGGGATGGTAGGGGGGTCTGGGGTTAATAGTTGTAGATTGTTGCCTCTGGGCTGGAAAAGCAAGGAGATCCTACTGTATAGCACTGGGAACTATGTCTAACCACTTGTGATGTGTAACCCTGTCACCACGCTGTACACCTGGGTATAATGTAAAAAAATAAGTAAATAAAATAAAACACGTTTTCAGGGGTTCCCATCGTGGCTCAGTGTAACGAATATAACTAGTACCCGTGAGGACGCGGGTTCAATCCCTGGCCCGGCTCAGTGGGTTAAAGGATCTGGTGTTGCTGTGGCCATGGTGTAGGCTGGCAGCTGCAGCTCCAATTCAGCCCCTAGCCTGGGAACTTCCACAAGCCATGGGTATGGCCTAAAAAGACAAAAAAATAGAAAGTAAAAATAAATGTTTTCAATATGTATTTTGCAAGGAATACATGTTTATTATAGAGAAAAACAATAAAAATATTGAGATAGGCATCAAGAATGAAATACCAATCTCTCATAAGCCTATAATTTTTAGCATTTTTATAGACCCTTTTTATAGACAGATAATTTATAAAAACAGAAGAATGCATAAAATCCTCTTTTTGTGACTTGATTTGTTTTCCAGTTACCCATAAATATATTTTTAGCACAGGTTTAATTTCTGAGGAGGTTTCTGGTCTCCTCCTCAGTATCTGTCCTCATCCCGACAGGCCTGAGGTCAGGGATGGGGGTGGGGGTTTATGTCCTCTTGCTGGGCCATGAGACTGGGTGGAAAGATGTCACCCGCAGCCCCAGGAGCCCCCAGACTGGCTTAACCCTGTCATTACTTCCACCTTCAGCCCTGTGATCAGTACAATAATGGGAATGAGACAATTTGGGGCAACAAGTGATAACTGACCCTGGGACAAGCAGAGAGCAGAAGGGCCTTTCTCTCTTCTGGGTGGTGGTTCAAGCTTTTGAAGTTCCCTTAGCCATTCTGTGACCACAGAGGGCGAGCCCTGAAACTGCTGGAGCGCACCTTCCTCCCGTGGGCCTTCAGGACGGGAAGAACTGCTCATCCCCTGCTCTGAGAAGCCTTCCTTGGAAGGAGTGGGCAGATGGGCCTCGTATGGAGGGGCTCTGGTTATAATGGGAAGAGATTCAGCTTGGAGTGAGCCCACACGGGCCCAGTCACACTTACTGGCGGTTTCACCCCAGTGAAGGGCTCTCTCGTTGTCTAAAAAGTGAGAAAAGAAAACATCTACAGGTTGCAAAAATGTAAGAAATGTATTCAAGAGCAAGAGTGTTGCGGTGTTCCTGTCGTGCCTCAGTGGGGACTAGTATCCGTGAGGATGTGGGTTCAATTCCTGGCCTCATTCAGTGGGTTAAGTATCCAGTGTTGCCATGAGCTGCGGTGTAGGTTGCAGATGCTGCTCAGATCCTGCATTGCTGCAGCTGCAGCGCAGGCTGGCAGCTGCAGCTCTGATTCAACCCCTAGCCTGGGAACTTCTACATGCCCCACGTGCAACCCTAAAAGGAAAAAAAAAAAAAAGAGGTGAAAGGTGGGTGCTGAGATAGAGGCAGATATGAAGGAGTGGGGAGAGAGAGAGGGAGAGAGCCAGGTGACAGGACTAGGAGTCAGGCTTTGGGCATCCTGTTAAAATGCAGACTCTGATTCCAGAAGTTTCCGATGAGGCCTGAGTTTCTGTGCTTCTAGCCACCCCCCGCCACACACACACACATTCCAGGTTATGCTGATCTGCTGGGATGTGGACCACTTGGGTAACTAAGTTCTAAGTCACAAATGAGGTTGGACCTCATCACCCTTCTTTTCACTCCCCGGAGGCCCTCCCTACCACCCGCTACGCGGCCATCCTGTGCGTGTTCAGGATTCTGTGGGCTGTGTCTGCTCACCACATAGAGCACACAGCTTAAATGATGGCAGGTGAAAGCGGTGCCCCCTCACCCCTGCTTGTCCTGTGTAGCTTCACTGCAAACCCCTGCGTAGTGGAGCTCAGCTCCTGAGTCAGAAGGCACTGGTGGAGTCACGGCCAAGGCCTGGGTCGAGGGCTTTGAGGGAGGGGAGGGGAAAACGGGAGGCTCTCAGGGTTACCAGTGCCCACCCTTGTTGGATGGTCACATCTCACTGCTCAGGAAACAGCTTCCTCTGCAGCTTCCTTTGTGGGCCTAAGGAGAACAAATCGCTCCCTGGGTAGAAGACAGCTAAGAGGCTGACTTGTTTCTCACTGGCAAGAATTTCACCTGTGACCTGAATCCAGTCCCAGGGTCCTGTGCACTTGGGATGTAATTGAAGAGCAACAGATTCAGAGTCAGAAGAAAGAGGTGTCACTCGGAGCTTTGAAATGACCTGCACATGTCCCTTGGACTAGCTCCCCAGCCTCCCCGGACCAGAGTTCTCATCTGTAAAACAGAGATTATCAAATAGCACAAGCCTTCTAACAACCTTACTAGGAAGAACTGGTGAGAAAATATAGGAGAGAACTTTGAAAAAACAAATACAACAGTCTACAATTATAAAGGCTCATAGAGACAGGAGCTCTAAGGTAGTCTAGCTGCCCAAAGGCCTGACTACACATTTATGTCCTAGACGCTAAAACCGTATACGGTGGGACTTAAGTACACCGAGGAAGGGGCAGAAGAGAGAGAAAGGTGTGCAGGCTGCTCAGGAAATACATCACAGGGAGTTCCCACTGTGGTACTGTGGGTTGAGAACCTAACTGCATCGGCTTGGGTCACTGCAAAGGTGCGGGCTGGATCCCTGGCCCAGAGTAGTAGGTTAAAGGATCTAGCATTGCTGCCACTGCAGTGTAGATCAAAAGCTGTGGTTCAGATTCAATCCCCGGCCCAGGACTTCCATACGCTCCAGGTATGGCCACAAAAAGGTAAAAAAAAAAAAAAAAAAAGGATATCGACTTTATATCATCTTCTTCCACAGAGCTCCAAGATTGGGATGCTGGTCAGGACAGGCCAGCCAAAGTAAGACTCCAAATGACAGATCAGATGGCTTCCTGGAGGTGTGCAGTGTGCAGTTAGCTTAAAGATTAAGAGACTGACCCGCTTCAATAAGCCACATTTGAGTAAGAGAATGGAGTCCAGTTTCCTCCTTTTCATTGATACCAAAATGAAAATATCCCCCAAATCCAGGGTAAGAAGGGAAAAGAACAAAGAAAGTATTCACGGCCCTGCTCTCCCAAAGAGTTACACCCACTCGGGAAGGCTGCCAGCTTCCTACCATTATTCTTTTCCAGATCTTTGACCTGAATTAACAAACTCCATGCCCTTCTTTTGAAGAGACTGGTGCACAAACTCTGGGTAGGTTTCTTGATGTTTTCAGAAGAAATAGGAGTAGCTCAGAAACCATGAAGCATCCAGAGTGGGCACTCTGGGACCGGGCCAGAGGAGGGCACAGGAGGTGGGCACGAGTCACAAACTCCCCCTGTGTGTTAGTCCACCTGCCCCCAAATCAGAAGACGTCCTCTTACTCATCAACAGCACAATTCTGCTATGGAGTGAAGCGGAGGATGCTGAAAGCTAAGGGTACTCTAGCTCGGCTCCAGGGCTAGAGAAGAAATGATGAGAAAGTCAAAGAATCAGCTCTGTTTGCCCAAAGAATGACTTTTCCCCTTAGCCACTGCAATCTGATATCATCTGTTAACTTTCTCTGATATCCATTAAGCAAATTAACCCCCATCCCAAGATGCGTGCATACACAGCATCCCCGGCCCTCCTCCCCTGACTCAGCACTGGCATCCTGTGTTTTGTTTTGTTTTCTCTCTTCCGTGACTATAATGAAAGTTCTATGCAAGGCTGATTTCTTTGCTATTATTATCCCCACCACCTAACATGACCTGAAAATAACAGATAATAGATAATAGATCTCTCAACGAAATCATACTCTGGTATCTATGTCCTTGAACACTTATCATTTTAGATTATTCTTGTGCTTTTTTCCTCACTCTTCTTACATCCTTCAGTATCTGCCTTAGTCTGTTCTACCTGCATCGTCATCATCACTGTAATCATCACTCAAAGTCATTTGCATTTTGGAGTTCCCATCGTGGCTCAGCAGTTAATGAACCCAACTAGCATCCCTGAGGACGCAGGTTTGATCCCTGGCCTTGCTCAGTGGGTTAAGGATCCGGGGTTGCTGTGAGCTGTGGTGTAGGTTGCAGACAAGGCTCGGATTCTGCGTTGCTGTGGCTGTGGTGAAGGCCGGCGGCTACAGCTCTGATTGGACCCCTAGCCTGGGAACCTCCACATGCCGTAGGTGCAGCCCTAAAATGACAAAAAGACAAAAAAATTGTTTGCATTTCTATTTGAGAATCTGAAGACCTATGACTCTCCATGGCAACAGCCTCCTGGCAATTACACATCGGGCACAGGAGGGACCAACAATTGTACTTCAAGTTAACATTTCCCAGTCTCCTTTAGGCAGGTTGCTTCCTTTGTGAAATTCCCTTGTCAGGGCATTTTTCTATCCAGGGCATTTATGAAAAGTGACGAGGTCAGTTAGATAAAAAGAAATTCATCAAATCACTTTCCTGGTGATATCATAAATCAGAGGGAAACGGTATTTCGATCCTCTAACTCCCTGAATTGCATAGTGATTTCTAGGTGGCAAGAAACAAATTTCTCTGGTGTGAGCAATTTTTTCACAGGCTGGAAAATATCTTTGGAAAATGTCTGACATATAGTAAACACTCAACATTTTCGGAATGCATGTGCGGATGAAATCCCCTGGATGCTTTCTTTCTCCTCCCTATGTTGGTGGCTTGAATGTGGGGATTTGTGGTTGAGTTAACTACGTGTCCATAATTTTTTTCGCTGAAGCCCGGCTGTCCCTGTGTAGCCTCTGTCTTCCTGTACATAAAACATTCCCTGTGCATCTGGAGACTCGAAGAAAGGACAGCGCCAGTCTGCACATGAAATTCGCAGCATTCCACTTCTGCACCTGTGGGCTGTGTGATCTGGAATATATTTGTGTTTCCTGGTCACAGTTGGAGCAGTGAGATTTGACCTTTAGAAAGCAGTGGTTTGTTGAGAGCCTGTTCTTAGTTCTTTTTTAAATCATGTGCACATTGTGAGAGCCGGACACCTCTGCCTACTGAAGGCTGAAGGAATGTGCCTTGAAGCCAAGTCTAGACAGAATTCCTAGGCAGGGGAGTCAGTGGGACGGGGAAATCACCACCGGGTCCATGCCAGCTTTCTGTCCTACAACTTTACCATTTTTGTGTTTCTGGACTTTAGCCAATATGGGAGGCCCTTTGTGCCAAGAATGACCATAACAAGTGGGTTGGGGTTTCCACTGGAGGTTAATCTAAATGCTCTACCTTCCTTCAGCTCTGCATTTAGAGTGTGCTCCGTTTCCCGAGGCACCCTCAAGATTTTCCAGGCCTCTGGTTTGCTGAGAAAAAGAGCAAGGGGAGGCCAAGCCATTCCACTTCGTGGTGTCTTAGTTTACAGCCACCTGTAATCAATCATCAGATGAATGCGGGTTTGCAAAAAACAATTGAGTTAGGAAAATACTAATCCCGACTGTCAATGTGATGAGCAAAGTACAGAATCAAAGTGAAGGAGACAGGCACAATCTTTCCACCTCACTTTCTGCGGACAGCCCATCCCGCTTAACAACTCAGGGCCGCACGATCCCTGAACCGCACAGCTGGTACCCCATTAAAAGCTGGCACTCCAACCTTCATGTGGTTCTTAGCCTTTATCTTAGGCTGCCTGTCTCCACCCAGTTCAAAATCCATGCCCCAAGGGCAACAGTTCCTGAGCCTCTGACTTTTCTTATTTAGAACTGACTTTCTCCCACTCTCTCTGTCTCTCAGCCCACATACCCAATCAGTGCTGGAGTCCTGCTGGTTTGACTTCATGCTCATTCACACCAGCCTTCACTGCGATGGCACTGGTCATACCATCTCTCCCCTGGGCCATGGCAGTGGTCTTCTGCTCACCCTCTCATAGCCACGTCTCCCCCCGGCCGCCCTCCTCCACCCCATTCTCCACACTGTGCTGTGGATCTACCATAGGGACCTGGCCTTGCTCCCTCCTGCCAAACACTCTAACCTGTGGTCATACCAGATGGTTTATGGTCTGCCTGACACTGCCCTCCGCACACACCCCTGCTGACCACTATCTGTCTTTGCCCTCGCTTTGTCCACTTCCTGGGCATTCCTAACTCGCCTCACTAACACTCACTTCTCAAGGTTGTATGTTCTAGAAGTCTATTCAAATACATTACCTTGGGACAAGTTTTTGTTTGTTTGTTTGTTTTTGCTTTTTAGGGCCACACCTGTGGCATATGGAAGTTCCCAGGCTAAGGGTCAAATCAAGGCTGTAGCTGCCAGCCTACGCCACAGCCATAGCAAGGCATGATCTGAGAGCCACGTCTGCGAACTACACCACAGCTCACGACAACCCCATATCCTTAACCCACTGAGCAAAGCCAGGGATCAAAACTGTGTCCACGTGGATACTAGCTGGGTTCGTTTTTACTGAGCCACTATGGGAACTCCCCAAATAGCCTTTCTCACTCTGCACATTCCCATGTAATTTTTGAAATTATTTGATGATATCTCCTTGAACTCTCAGATCCTAGAGCGTAGGTTGTACCTACCGTGCTTGGCCAAAAATCTGAAATGCAAGAGGTACTCAAGAAATCTTTGTTGAACAGAAATGATTATTTTCGTCTTCCCCTCACACCAGTTCTCCTGGCCTTGATCCTCTGACTTCCGTTATCTCCCACCTTGACAGTGATGCTGCCTCGGGGGTCTTGGTGAGCAACCCCTTCAACTTTGACTCTTAGGGGACCTCTCAGTTGTGCTGGGATCCAGCTCCAGGCTCTCAGAAACTCTTACAACTGGGACTTTCTTCCTGAATGACCCCTAAACTAGGATTAGTGAGTTGCATATATAATCACTTTAAATTAGAAAGTCATCCCAGAATACAGGCAGAGGGAATGAAAGGTTATGTGGAACAGGTCACAGTTGTAGCGTACCCTGCAGATACAAGGGACTGGACTCTACTTTGGAGACGTTAGTAGCTCTGGTCCTCAGATTGTATGAAATTATAGTGCTTTTCCTTTTGAATTCTGGCTGCACGTCAGCACAGCCTAAGGAGCTTTTAGAAGAGCTGATGCCCAGTTAAATCCCAAAGATTATGACTAAAGCCATCTGAGTAGAGCCTGAGTACTGGGACCTTCCAGAAAGCTCCCTGGTTTTCTGAGCATCGACAGCTGAGATGGCCTGGTCTACAAAGAGCTTCTTCCCATCAGATTCTCCAGCCAGAGCAACTATTGTCCACCCTGCTGCCAATAACAGTGGACTTCACAGAAGCTCAGGGGATCTCTTTTGATCATAGCTCCAAATGATGCTTTACCTTGAAATTTCACTATGAGAGGAATTCACTGAAAATACGAAAGGATCGCATTTATGTTTTTGTAACAGTTAGTTTAAGCACTGATGGCCTCTGGCCCCCGTAAATATGTGCCCAATGCAAATATAACACATTCTGTGCATATCTGCACAGAGTGTGGGAGGACAGGCATTGGCTGGGCTGTGACCCACTGAAGGGACATGCTTTTAACATTATCTCACACTTGGAGAAAGCCTGGAGATTGGCCTTCATTAACGTAGACTGGGGACATCTTCTAGGGTGAGTGGGCTGCTTGAAAGACATTCTCATTGCTCACAGCCCTTTCTTCCCTTCCTTCCTCCTTCCCTCCCTCCCTCCCTCGCTCTTTCCCTCCTTCTCTCCCTTTCTCTCTCTTCTTTCTTTCTTTCCCTTTCTTTCTCCCTCTCCCTCTCTCTCTTTACTTTCTCCCTTCCCTTCTTGGTTTCTTCCTGAAGCGAGACCAACATCATGGAGGAGATTAAGGATATGTCAACTCTTGGCACTGTAACTTAAGCTTTAAAATTTTTTTTGGTTTTTGTTTGTCAGCTACTTCATGCAAATAGCATTGGATTTACAAGCTCAAACGTTCTGTACTTACATTCCGTTTGGTCCCTGAAGAACATCTAACTTAAGAAGGAAGAAGGCTAGCAGAGGTGAAGCAGAAGTATCTGAAACCCACTTTATATTCACCTAGGAGACTGGAGATACATGATTTAGTGCTTGCAGAGCATTTTTTTTTTTTTTGGTCTTTTTGTCTCTTTAGGGCCACACTTATAGCATATGGAGGTTCCCAGGCTAGGGTCCAATCGGAGCTATAGCTGCCGGCCTACACCACAGCCACAGCAACGCAGAATCAAGCCTTGCCTGCAGCCTACACCACAGCTCACGGCAACACCAGATCCTTAACCCACTGAGCGAGGCCAAGGATCGAACCTGCGTTCTCATGGATACTAGTCGGGTTCTCTAACCACTGAGCCACGACGGGACCTCCTGATTTAGTGCTTGCATAGCAATTAAAATAGTGCCTTTCATCCAGAGAGCTTTAGGTAAGTGTTTGTTAAACAAAAACAAAGGTAATGTAATGGAAAGTTGTTCTTTTTACTTCTCTATATCATGACATTTGGGTTTAATTTGGCCTTCCCTAATCAGTGAAATTCAAATGGGACCAGAAATCCTGAAACCGTCTTCCCCAATCTTTTCTTTGTAGAGCAAGGCTTCCAGGAATAGGTTCATAGTATGACTTTCTTGGGGACCTCTTCAGCATTTTTGCTTTCAGCGACCCCTTCCTCCATTAAAAAATATTAAAAATTATGTTTTAAAACTGCCTTAGTAAGCCGTGAATATAATACAAGTTGTATTCAATATTACATATTCAGTATTATATTATTTTTTTCTTCTGATATAAAAAAAATGTAAAACATTTTTCTGGGCCCCTAAAAGTATCATGAGCTCTCTGTGCCTCATAGATAAGTTGGCCTTTCCACTAGTCTCATAGTAGAGGCCTTTATTTTGCCAGTTCTTTTCCTCTTCAGGGCAAGATGGGAGTGTTTTGTTATTGTTGTTATTTGCTTTTTAGGGAAGTTCCCAGGCTAGGTGTCCGAGTTCCCAGGCTAGGGGTCTGAGTTGTAGCTGCCGACCTACACCACAGCCATAGCAAAGTGGGATCAGAGCCACACCTGTGACCTACACCACAGTTCATGGCAATGCCAGGTCCCAGACTCACTGAGCAAGGCCAGGGATCAAACCCACAGCCTCATGGATACCAGTTGGATTTATTTCCGCTGTGCCACAATGGGAACTCCGTGAGTGTTTTATTTTTGAGATTGAGGAGAAAGCAGATTTCATAGAGAAACTATAAGTCAAATTCAAGACTACTTGACAAGTTCTTATTAAATATCACTATATTTGTGTGTGCATATGTATTTCTCATTATACTTCGCACATTCTCTCACACACACAACCAACTTGTCTCTGATGGAAGGCGTCTGCAAGCCGGTGGCTATGTCCATAACTTACCCATATTCCAAACGTTTTCCCTTGAAGGTCCTGACATTCAATATAATTCTAGGCCTGTGCTACATAATTACAATTCTTTGACTATAAGCAACTAAGTTAGACCATCTAACTTAGGTTAAGAAAAGGAATTCATGGAAAAGTTACTAGAGAACTCTCAGATAAAGGAAAATCGACACGTCATGTTTCTTACAGATGCTTTGCTACATTGTGTTTCATAGGCCCTGGTGAGATATTTGGGCCAAGTTTCGATGTGAAAGGAAGCCTTCGGATGGATTTAAAGAAGAGAAGTGGGGAAAGTGATTGGATTTATGTTTTTAGATCAGGTCTGTAGCTGCTGTGTGGTGAGTGGATTGTGGATGTGCGGGAGGAAATCAGGGTAAGTTAGGAGACATATTTCGGGGGCCAGGTGAGAAATGATGGTGGTGCTTCTAGGGGGAAATATCCATGGATATCTGCAGAGGCAGAGCATGTTTTCAGGGTGGAGAAAGGAAAAGAGGCAGGCTTTTGATGGGACAAACTGGTTGATAGTCATGCTACTTACTGACAAAACAAATACCAGCCAAAAAAAAAAAAAAAAGTTATAAAACTGGACAAGGAAGGACCATGGAACCATGGTTGAGAATGGTATCAAAATTATTGTTGTGGCCGTTTTAAGTCCCAGTATGTACCCATGTGGAGACTAGTCAGGAGTAAGCGACTGAATCTGGAGTTTCGAGGAAAGGCCAGACGAGGGAGATCTCTTTTCAACGTTTATGTAGGCAGTACTTAAGGTGAGGGGTCTGGATGAATTTCCTAAGTTAAAGATACAGCTAGAGAGGAGAAGGGAGCTCTCAGGTGAGGGCATCCACATTTAAAGGTCACCTGGAGGAGGCAGACAAGGGGGCAGTGGAAGCGGGAGAGCCAGCAAGGTGTGCCAGCAACTCAGAGAAGATGCATTAAATCCCGCCGAAAAGTAAAAAGCTAGGAGAGAGAGGCTGCCGATGGATGGAGTTGGTGGCATGGAGGCCATGGGTGACCTTGAGCGAGGC
Source organism: Catagonus wagneri (assembly GCA_004024745.2). Taxonomy (NCBI): domain Eukaryota; kingdom Metazoa; phylum Chordata; class Mammalia; order Artiodactyla; family Tayassuidae; genus Catagonus; species Catagonus wagneri. The sequence continues at coordinate 2,517,002 of PVHT021183645.1, read as the reverse complement.
AGACCCAAGGGTGTGGGGGAACAGAAGTCTTCTTGGAAGGAGGTTTTTTTCTTCATTCTAGGAACAATGAGGAGCAGAGAATGGGATGTTAACTGGAGGGGGTGGAGCCTCAAGGCAGGAATATTTTAAGGTTGCATGTTTGTATGCTGATGGCAGTGATCCAGGAGAAAGGGAAATTTGGATGATTTAGCAAAGACGGGAGCCAAGTCTTTGAAAAGACAAGAGGGCAGGCGGTCCAGGTGTGTAATTGGAACTTTATCCCTCATCAAGAGACAGAGGGCAGAGAACAGGTAGATCAGCATATGCGGTTGTGGAGAGATGAAAAGCTCCAAGCTAACCATTTGCTCAATAAGGAGGTCGGTTCATCAGCTGAGGGTGAGAGTGGTTGCACTGTAAACAATATGAAGACAGAAAAGTGGCAAATAGTTGTTTGGGGAATCTAAAAGTGAACACGAACAGGAAATACCTGTAGGGAGACCTGGCACTACTGAGTGCCCTTTAGAGATTTATGGACATGAAATGTATGGGGCCGGTCAGCCTAGTGGGGTGTTTGTCCAGCGATATTTAGCTGTACTGAGTCAGCTGCTGTGGCTATTATTGATAATAGTACTAGCTGGAATATATTAAATGCTTGCTGTGTGTCACACACTTTTTAAAACACTTTACAAGTGCTTGCCTTATGATGTATGTACTACTGCTATATTGCTGTTACCGTAGGATCAGAGAGGTTAAGTAATTTGTTCAAGGTCACCCAGCAAATAAGGTCTGGAGTCTTACAGACCCCAGCAGTTAGACTCAAAAGACCACGTAATTAGTGCCTCATCATATTATGATTAGGAAAAACAAAGTAATGGTGTATAAAGTATCTAGTACAGTCCTTCTTCTGCCTATAGGAAACGTTCGATGAATTTTACCTAATATGAACAGCATCATTTAGAGAATGATACTATCTAATCCACAGAATTTTTGTAAGTTTTAAAAAGCTGAAATATGTGAATTCTGAGCCGAGAACCTGGAACTTATAAATGTTGTTGCACGTCCCTGCTCTGTCCCCTCACCAACCTAGGTAATAATTGAGCCTTTAAATCCTTAAGTCATTTGGTTGCTGAGACTGTGTTGCCATAGTAGGCCACTAGGTGGCGCCACCAAAGAACAAGCCGGTTTTCATTCACCTTCAGATCTTTAACTCAGGACACAGGTGAGCCAGCAAAAGCTAGACCCTGACAACCAAAAGAAGAGTTGTCATAAATAAATGGATAGCGAGAGAGAAGGACAGAGATGCCTTTCGATCATACAAGTTGGGCACGCAAATAAAACAAAGAGCATGTGTGTCCACAGAGGCTGTTATTGGAAAGACAGGCAACAAGGGCTAAGGCACATTTCTCGGGCCTGTGTGCTAAGTAATTAGACAGAAATCCCGCCTGCTTTCTCAGAACCAAACTATACTCCAAAACTGTTAAATCCATGGCTCAGACAAAATTTCAAACAGTGGCAAGGACTGGTGGGTCTTTCCTTTTCAGCCTGCCAGCACAGGTAACTGAGAGGCAGAGCTGTAACTCGGTAAGGTCTGTGCTCCCGCCCCCACCTTCAGCTCCGCCCACCCGTCATTTGATAGCCACCTCTCCATCCAAGGTCAACAAGTGAAAACCCCTAGTGGTCCAAGGACCGAGGCCTCATCAGGAGACTATTTCAGGTATCTCCCTCCCCGCAGCACCTACATTCCAGTCCTCTTCCTCGGAATGGCGACAGTCAGCCACAGAAACAGCACTGCATACTTATCTTATCTTTACTTCCCTCTCAGCAGTGACGTAATGAGATTGAAATCTCTGTCTGTTTACTGTGTCTTCACCAATAGTTCAATGAGTCTGGGGTATTCTGGTAAGGGCATAGATACAATTAAAATATAAATTAACCCCCCCCCGGACCCCCTACCTTGCCACAGTATCACGGCCTTTGGGACACTTTCCAAGTTCGCCCTCCCTGCCTTCCTGGCCATCTTCATGCCTATCCATTGTTTCCTGGATCACCCTACGAGGGCCATATGTATCTGCTTGTAGCCAGTGCAACTGAGCTCCCCAAACACAGATTCCCATGAAAACGGAACAAAAGCGGAGGGAGAGGCAGCGCATGTTCAATGTCTCATTAGGCCTTCTGTCTGATTCTCATTAGACTCGCTGACTGCTTCTCATTAGGCCCACTGCCTCCACTTCTTTCAGGCCCTGAATATGTAGGCCAGCGCTTATTGTCATGGCTGGTCGAGAAGATCCATTTCATTTATTCATAAATTGAATGCGGCTTCTGCAAAGTCCCAGGCAATTTCTTTTGGCAAATTTAAGACAGGTTCACTGATGTTATTTGCTATTTTTCGAGCAATCCGGAGCAGGGTGGGCAGAAGAAATAATTTGAAAGACCCAAGCACGAAAACTTCAAAGCCCTGCTGTGGAACTGGGGCACCGGGAGATCATTCTCACAGCCAAGACGCCAGCCTGATGTGCAGACATCAGCAATGGGTGACATCGGGGGCAAAGTCACAAATATCACTGGGTTAAGAACGGATGTAACAGATGCCCAGGGGAGGCAGGGTATGGAAGAGGATGGCAGTCAGGGCACATCACGGAGCGAGCTGCAAGGCGCGTCCTCCCTGTCCCCTGGCAACACTTGCCCAGATAATACTTCAGGAAATTCAACGTGCCGTCGGATATTATACAAGTTAGGTGCGTAGCACAATGCCCTTGTGAAAAAGAAGTCACTTCTATCGCACAGTTCTGAATAAAACAAGAGCCTGACCTGTTCCACTGGGAGCGCTCCTGAGTCAGGGAGGCTGGGCGTGGACCGAGGCGGATGACGTCAGCGGGCATCATGGTACTCACGGAGAGAAAACACACAGGACACTCACCTCCAGCAGGGGAGGTGGATACTGATGAGCCTTTGCTCCTCGAGTGGCAAACCAGGGCCGACTCCGATGTTCTCTCTCTGCTTTTGTTTTCTGTCTTTTTTTTTTTTTTTGGCTTTTTAGGGCCACACCCAAGGCATATGGAGGTTCTCAGGCTAGGGATCTAATCGGAGCCACAGCTGCCGGCCTAGTCCACAACCATAGCAACGTGGGATCCTTAACCCACTGAGCAAGGCCAGGGATCCAACCTGCAACCTCATGGTTACTAGTCGGATTCATTTCCGCTGTACCACAACTCCTGTTTTCTGTCTTGATGTCTGAACTTCTCAGGCGGCGAACAAGGTGTTGTCCCAAGGTAGTTTTAAAAGTCATGTGGTGCTTAAACTCAGAGAAGTGATACTCCCAAGGAATTACTCTAATTACTCTCTCTCTCTTTTTTTTTTTTTCCTGGACAGTCAAGTTCAAAGAAGGTTACCTTGAGAAAGTAAATATTTCCCGCTCCAAGGAATGTGTGACCTGGGTTTGCTCTAGGCCTTGGAGGAGAGTCAGACTGCCCAAGAGAAACATTTACAAAATTAGTTATCACCCTAAGATCGGACACCTTTTCCCTGGGCCGTGCCCCCAGGTGGGGGCAGAGGAAAGATCCCTCCTAGGAAAGCTTCTCCTCGCTGGGAAGTGAGGCCGTTGCTCCCCAGGGAGCCGGAGGCGATGACTCAGTGAGGAGGCAGCGGGTGTGGTTCCCTCCAGACATGCTCCAGCTGCTCCAGGGGCCGGAAAGACATGGTCACTTCTCCTTTATGGGTTTTGCCCGAATTTGCAATGTCCCGTTTTTGAGATAAAACTGGAATCCTGTTTTTATCCTGTGCTCTCTGAAGAATGTCTGTCTCAGGACACAGTCGGATCAATGAAGTTACATAGTTTTAAGGTTATTTATTGCCTTCGTATCAAGGTATGTGGTCCGTTGTAGACAGACCTCCATGGAGTTGAGAGATTAGGACTGGCTGGTGTGAAAGAGCGGGATCGTTACAAAGATGCTTCCTTGAAAGTTTGGGGGTTTTTATTTTCCATGTGTTTTTTGGTTTTGCTTTGGTTTGTACCTCCCCCCCCATCTCCATCATCAATTTCCAAGCAAGTTTCAGCATCCTCAGTAAGCCGCCCTCATCCTTTGGTAAGCATTCTCACTTTGGACTTGAGCTCTGAACGTTTCAGGAAATATGAATCCCAGACTGCAACGCTCATTCGCAACATTTCCAAACAAAAATCATTTTTCTCCCAACTGGCTCGTGGAGCACACTGCTTCCCCAAGCCCTTCTACGAGGGCAGGTCTCTGCACATTCATATCTGAAAGCGAAATTCTCATTGGTGTCCATAGGCCCTGACTGTGGGATGACATAAAAAATTTTGGCTCCAAAGCTCTTTAGCAAAAAAGCCCAGTTCAAGAGACAGGCTAGAACAATGGGCTGAAAATGATCTTGGCCTTTCAAGTGCTTTATCCTATCCAAAGTTCCAGTGTGAGAACCTGATCTCCCAGAAAGTGCTTCTTTTATTGCCAACCACAGAGAATCACTGACAGAACTAATTAAAGAATTTGAACTTCATTCTGTCCGTCGTTAGTTGACCCTCAACCAGGGGCTGGACTTGGAACAAAGATGCTCTGAGCCAACCAGATATAGAATGTGAGGCTCTCACCAGGGTGAAGAGGGCTGTGCGCTCTCATTCTCCTCTTGGAAAGAGCTATTTGAGCGCAAAATACCTCACTTCTCTCTTTTTTCTTTTTTGTTTACAATGGAAAACGTGTTGGGTTGCCATCAGAAATAATGAAGTTTGAAGTTCCTGAAAGTTATTCCTTTATTGGACTCGACTTTCCACCCTTTTCTTGAATTCCAGGAGCCAGGTCAAGACAGTGAGTTCTCATGGAAAATTAAGTGCTTTTGCAAAGGTGCTTAAAGAAATATGCTTGTTTCAGGTCTCAGACTCTCAGGGGGATGACGGTCATTGATTCCAGGCTTGAGACGATGATAAAGACGTCCAGATATGAGTCAACTTAGTCGGAATCTGGCCGGTCTACCTGAAAAGCCTGCTCCCCCCCAAAACCTTGTCCTATCCTGGATATTCACCCTTCTTGCTATTCATTTTCTTTTTCCTCCATTTTAAGATTGAACAATTTGGCAGTCGTAGTAACGATCACATGGAATGACATTTATTGATTGAATATCTTGGCTGATTGAAGAATGACTATTTTAAGATTGTGGAATGATTTCTGAAAGTTACATAATTATCCACTGAAGTGAAGGGACCCATTATGACATACATCTTTATTAGTTTGTTAGACAGCTGGCATAAATTCGGAGAAGAGGAGCCTCAGGGAAGCTCCTGGGGGAAAAAAGAATATCATTTTATTGATCTGGAAAAATATTAGGCTTAGAGATTCATAATTCATTTTTAAAATTAAAAAAAAGAAACACAAATACTATTTCATTTTCAAATGTTTGTTTTTCTGCTTTTAACTCTGGTAACAGTAAAGGGATGATTTGGGTGCAAAAATCTTCATATGAAAATCAAGTGCGGATCTCCTGTCTGGAGTTGTCCTAACCCAACTTGCTGTTACCCTACAGATCCATCTGCCCCATCTGGTTTAATCAGTGGAGATTGAAAGGTTTTTTTCTAAAAGCATTTTACATCAAGTCAAGGCCCCCTTAATCCAGAATAAAGCTAAGTATATACAAGAGTGACTAAATATAAACAAAGGTCAGCTGGAGCATGTGCTCAGAATGGGGCTCGTGAGCTAGCTCCTCTCGGAGTCTGGCCAGAGCTCGGTTCCTGCTGTGTGCACGCCTCAGGAGGTCGCCCAGGGAACCGGATGCAAGGCTTTGGCATGTCCTCTAATCCCCTCACTCTGGAGACCTAGCCTTCCATGCCAGATAGATTCTCTTGCAAATGACCAAATACTTGACTTTGAACTTTTAGTGAAAGATTTAATGTGGGGTGATCAATGAGTGAAACTCCGTTATGCAATCCCAAAAGTATGTGAAAAGTAAGGAAAAGAAAAGGGAAATTAACATTCTTGGATTCTTTGACCAGGAGAGCACGAAAACTGCTTCTATGAAAATAGGATCTTGAACGAATTGCAATGGAGAGCCCAAAGAAAATGAAATAGCCGCATGCACTTTGTAAAATCTCTGTTCAGTTGTGCTATGTAGAATCCACTATTTTCTCCTCCCTTAACAAAATCTTGGGTGTGTTCCATAACTTCCTGGTCACATTTGGTAATTAAAACTTAGTGTGGCTTAATTTAAACCCTTAATTGCAAATCCAATTTACAGCTAGAGCTGTGACTCTGACTGTTTAGAAGAGAGGGGGGCAAGATCTGGCTCTGGATCAACACTGTCCTCTTCCTCCTCTAGACCTAGCTAGTCAGCAGCTGAAGGAGGGCTAGGGACTTAGAAGAATCCTTCCTTAATTGTCCACTTGCTCTTGAGAGGGCTCGTTCGGACTCTTCCTGGTTCCATGCACTATCAGTGGCTCCAGCACCTGCACTAAGGTCTGGGCTCCTTCAGGTGGAGCCAGTGACAGGCTGGGGTCCTCTTCACCACCATCCAGCGTGGAAGAAAACCAGGTGGGCTGCGGGTCATCCTGCCATTCCCAGGTATTTCCGCCCAGTTCTCATACTCAGGCCTTCAGACGTTTGTAGGCTGAAAGGTCACAGACTGCGTATTCCTGTGTGCTTTGTTCAGCTCAGGGCTACATGTTGAGTTCCCCCAAGAACCCACTCTTCTATGGAGAAGTCCCCAGGGAAGGTCTGACAGTTCTGGAAGTTCAGAGGGCCTCCGATTAAAGAATGAGATGCCGATTTCCCTTGACTGCAAGTACCCCGGGCATTACAGATGACTCTCGCAGAGCCGGAGACACACTCTTCCCTGCCCCTTGATTGGGGTGAGCCCAGGCTGGTACAGCGCACTGTGACTCCCACGCGGCCCTCGCTTGGCGCCGCCCCTGACATCTTCTCTAGACTGCGGAGGGCCTGGTGGTGGCGGGACCTTCCTGCTGCCTCTCGGTCCCCCTAGAGGGTAGTGACCGGTCCTAATGCGCGACGGCTTCTTTGTGGCTCTCGTCAGAAGGTAAAGGTGTGTCAGTTTCCAGTGGTCTGAAATATCTTGTTACACTACCAAAACTGGACATGACTTAGAGTGACTTGTTTGGGAGAAAATGTGGTTCTGAAAAAGGCAAGTTTACGGTAAGTGATGGGCAAGTGCATTTCACACACCCTGTTTTAACCAGTCTTGAAATGGTTTGTATTTGTAGGAATCAAAGAGTAAGCTTTATTTTTCTTTCCCCAGGAAAATTAGAGGGCAGAAAATGAATGGAACTTCCTTCCAAATCACAGGCACAGAGCCACAGGACAGATAGAGTTAGAATCACAGAGAGTATGTGCTATCACATCCCTGCTTGTTTTGAAGCCTCTTGTGAATTCAGCTACTAACTTAGAGCTGAAATATCTTTGGGTCACCCATGCATCCACCCTTCCTTCCATCCTTCACCCATCCAGCCATCCATCTCAGCGTCCTGGTTGTTATTAATGACATGGTTCTAATGCAGTGTTTTAATTATGTGATCCAAAGTTCGATCGCCCCAGAAACATCTGGGTTATTAGCAAGTACCCCAGATCAATTGGATTAAAGTTTGAGAATCTAACGAGAAGTTAAAGTTGCTGTAACTCTGGGCTACACTGCAAACCGCAGCAGGGCGCCTTCTCACCGGTGAGCTCCGTGGTCAGCTCCTCAGCGATCTCTTCCCAAGCAGGACTGGCCTCGGGGAGAACCCTCCCTTAAGACGGGTCTGACACGCTTTAGCCACATGCACACCCGAATAAAGTGAGTCCAAGTCCCCATCGTGGCCCAGTGGAACTAACCTGACTAGAAGCCATGAGGATGCGGGTTGACCCCAAGCCTCTATCAGTGAGTTAGGGATCTGGCGTTGCTGTGAGCTGTAGTGTAGGTTGCAGATGCGGCTCATATCCAGTGTGGCTGTGGCTGTGGTGTAGGCCGGTAGCTACAGCTCTGATTCAATCCCTAGCCTGGGAACCTCCATATGCCCCAGGTGTGGCTCTAAAAAATGAATGAATGAATGAATGAATGAATGAAGTGGGTCTACACGTGTTCACTCAGTGTGTGAAAGGCTTTTTTTAAGTGCATTCTAAAGTTCAAATCAAAAGTAAGCTGACTTCCTGACAACAGCCTCATACTGCCCGGTAGCTAGTATTTCTTCACCACCTGAAATTATTGCTTTTTTATTTGTTTGGGGCTAATTATTCACCTCTGCAGACCTAAATGTAAAATCTTTGATATGAAGAACCTTGCCTGCCTGTTCACTGCGATCCCAGCTCCTGGATCGGTATCCGGCCCCTAAGAAGCAGGCAGTTAGCTTCTGTTAATGACTCAGCGAGCCATATAAACAATATGTGAGTCGAACACAAATTTTGCCAACAGAATCAGGAGGCATGGAAATGGATTAGGGAACCACAGAGGACTTAAGAATGGGGTAATTTTGGAAATGGTCCTAGAGGTAGCCATCTTGAGCTGTAATCTGAAAAGCTTCTGAAAGGTATAGAGAATAGAAGGCAGAAGCTGGCTCCTCATCTCTGCCGACTAGCTCAGGCAGAGGCCTTGAGACAGACGTTGGGAAACGGGTTCTGAAAAACAAGAAGCCCAGCTGTGCTGGAGCAGAGAGACCCTGGAGAGAAGTGACATGTGAAAGGGGCACCAGGGCAGGGCAGGTGGAAGAAAGTTGGACTCAGTGGTCAGAAGGTTCTGTTTGGTCCAGATGGCAACAGGAAGCCACTGGAGGGCCATGTTTACACATCTTCAAAATCCAATTAGGATACCACATGTTTTCATGTTCTAATCACCCATTTTGGGCCCATTAAATAAATTAGTCGAAAGAGAAAAACAAAGGGAAAAATAAAACGATGTGTCATTCAATAGCATTAGGAAATCATGGGATAAATGTGTGAAATTGGCAGGTCTGACCTGGAATCAAATTAATCCAAATGTGGTCTTGATGACTGAATCTTGAACTGAACCAGGCCCACACCGATGTTTGAAAATACGAACAGTTAAGGGAAAAAAAATGGTGGTGGTTTGGGTGAGAAAAAGAGGTATCTCTCTCCCCCTGAATGGTTGAGACACCCCCCAACTGGGGGCGGAAAGCTAGGCCAGCTCATTTCTCAGGCTCGATTCCAAGCTCTAGATTCTGTAAAGAACGCTGGTTGAGGAGTTCCCTTCGTGGCTCAGTGGTTAGCAAACCCGACTAGCATCCATGAGGATGCGGGTTCGATCCTTGGCCTTGCTCAGCGGGTTAAGGATCCGGGGCTGCTGTGAGCTGTGGCACAGGCCGGCAGCTACAGCTCTGATTGGACCCCTAGCCTGGGAACCTCCATATGCCATGGGTGCGGCCCTAAAAAGAGAGAAAAAAAAAGGGAACGCTGGTTGAGACACAGGAGGAGGAAGCAGCTGTTTGAGTGGAATTCCCTCTGGAGAGGAAGGAAGTCCAGGCCAGCCGGCCAGATGGGATCAGGCAAGGAGGGGATGGGAGAGAGAGCAGGTCCTGGACCGAGACGGAGACTGATGGCATCAACCGTGCGTCCCTTCCTCAGCCTGAGCCACGAATTAGACCTCCCCAAAAGCTGTGTGGTGAGCAAACAAGAGTGGCAAGACGGAGGCGAACGCTATCATCCTGAGACACAGCCGCCATCGGCCTCCGGTGCTAGGACGATTTTATTGTTTAGAACCCCGTGACTCAAAGCGTGGTTCCCCAACTGGGGCGTCCATCAGTCCCAGGAGCTCGTGGGAACTACGGAGTCTTAGACCTCACCCCAGACATACTGAAGAGGAATCTGCGCTTTTGCAATCTTTCCCCAATGACTCATAAAGTTTCAGAAGTGCTATGTGAGAGGATCTGGAGCAAACTAGATAAGACAAAATTAGAGGTGACAAAAGGGAGAGAAGTTGTAATCCCGGGGGACGCAGAAGCAGGGCGGGGAGACCCACCCCCTGCCCACTGAACTTGGACGGGTTCCAAGAATTGCTACAGACCCACCTACATACATCCGACGGTGCAGACACAGGCTCACAGATGTGCACTTGTGTACACGCGCGCGCACGCGCGCACGCGCACACACACACACACACACACACACACGGTGCTGGAAGAATTTTAGCTGTTTCGACCGCAGATCAGCTTGTTTCGTGCTTCGCAATGTGACTCTGGAGCTACTGTCTTTTCCCTGAATTAACACCCAGTTCCTTTCATAAACTGTATTTTATGTTCTTGCCCTGTTTTACTTCATATTCCACTCTTAGGTCTTCCCTGAGTGCAGCCCCAGGTCAACCAATAACCACCTGAGCCAGTATCACGACAGAGCTGCGGTTATTTGCCACTCAGCTGGAAAAATAATGATTCCCCAGCTTCTCAAGTGTGGAAATTTCCCGGAACCAGCTTCCTTCCAGAGCCTAGTGACCCGGCCCCCGTTAGCTCCGGTGAACTTTCCCGCGCTCGTATTGACTTACAGGCCTCGTGAGGTTCCAGACGCGATCGGCTCATGCTCCGCTGTGCTTCTTCCGTCACCTCGAAAGCTCCTCCTTGCTTTCTGCGTAGTTTCTTAGTCTCTGTAAAGGCCAGGGCACAGCATCAGCTGAGGGCAGCAGTTCATATCTGACAAGTCTGGGTTCGCCCCAGCTCCACTACCCTGGTCAAGTCGGTCTGTGGGGGCTGTGGATGCTTTACCCGTAAAATGAGAATAATAACACCAGTGGTGTAGAAATTTGTCATTATCAAGGAGGCAGCTGGTACCTGCACTTAGCAGGGCTCCAAAAATGATAAATGACACCTATCTGGGGCCTTTGATGGTAAATTCACTAGATAATCTTGACTTATAAGAAGATTAGTATATCCAAATGCCTCATTTATATTGTGATTATTTCACTTCTTTCTGGACAAGGCTGCCTTAAGATTTACATAGGTTTTAGGGGCAAAGATTGTCCATTAAATTATACTAATTTTATATCCAGAAAAACTAAAAGTCAAAGCAAAAGAATGCAATGCACTGTAATAAAGCAATGGGTGTACTTTTTGACTCTCAGGAGCTATGATGAAAATTCTAAATAAAAGACAAAAGAGCCTGACCTTGTTTAAGTATTTCCACGTTCAGAACTCCTGTAAATACCTGTGTAGGTGAATCACATGGCTGCCAGAACAGTAAGGCCATCTGCAAACCACCATTGCTAATCCAAGTAAAGAACCTCCGATAAAATCTTGTATTGTGATGTTTTTGCAACTAAAAAGTCACTTCTCTGATTGTAGAAAGTTCTGTCCCACACAATCTACTGTGCTGTTTCTGAACAATGATGAATGCAAACGGCATTTCACTTCAAACTGCAGAAATAATACATGACTTCTGCTCCTTGGGCTGACCAGTCATTTATCACAGGTCATTTACAGAGGGCTGGGCGGCTTGGTAAACTAATCGCTCAGCTCCTTCGTGTGGTGCTGTGTTCTTTCTAGTGCACCATGTGAAATTAGTTTGATGATTTCAGTTCCTTCTCTTGGGATCCACAACCCAGCTCATAGACAAACTGAAAACAACCTGGCTGAACCCAGCTTGGGTCCACATCAGGGGACAGTTGTTTCTTGATGTTGGATTTATGGATAGCTGGTGAGTCAGTTCTGACTTCTGAGAAGGAAGCTTTGGCTGAGAACAGAGATAAAAACATAGTAATGAAAAAAAAAGTGATGTTTTCCTGTGCTTAGATATACATATGCATGGATGTGTGTGTACACATGTGTTTGCATGCATGGATGTGTGTGTACATGTGTGTCTGCATGCATAGACGTGTTTGTACGTGTGCACCTGCATGCACAGATGTGTGTATGTGTCTGCACACATGTGTCTGCATGAATATGGATGTGTGTGGCCATGCTGACGAGTTACTGTAAGACAGCAAATATTCTGACAGAATTTCAAGTGGCTACTTAATAAAATTTTGATCTTGACATATTTTACTTGCTTTGGAAAAAAAAAGAAATACTACGTTAGATTCCCCCCTCCCAGCACTGGTTTATCTTCCTAATCTCTCATAGGAGATGCTGGCCTTAGATGTTCTTCCAGAATTTTGCTACTTTCCCATCAAAAGGTGAGGTCCCCTGTCTTTGAAACTGTGCCTTTTTGTAACTACCTCAATGAATAAAATATTGTGGATGTGAGGCTACCAGGTGACTTCCGAGGCTGGGCCATAATGAGGTCTCAGCTGTTCTTTCTCTCTCCCCCCATCCCCGTATCGTGGGAACTCTGAGCTGACATGTAAGAGCACCCCAGCCATGCTACAGGCCACCTGAGACCACGTGGCTGAGCGAGCCTTGCCTGAGAAGCTCAGGGGGTGCAGCCCCTAGCTTCTGAGGCATCTCTACTGAGGAGCTGAGCATGAGCGGGCCGGAGGGCCTTTCCACGGACTCCACGCCCCACCCTCATGCGGCCCTACCCATGCCAAGCGCAGACAGCCTCCCGGCCACACCCGCTGGGATGGCGCCATCCAGATGGGCAGAGATAAGCAGTCCCCGCCAAACCCTGTCCAAATTGCAGATTTATGAGCAAAATAAACGTGATGAAGTTACTACATTTGGGGATGGTTTCTTACACAGCAACAGATAACCGAAACAACACATCATGTGACATTAGCTTGATGATTTTTTTTCCCTTTGGGGATTTTTTTTTTTAATTGGGTAACCATAATCCAGTTCAAAGACAAATTGCAATGTCTGACTGGAACTACCAACCTGGTGAGCAGTTGTGACTTGATGCTGATTTGGTGAAAGTCAGTGGGTGCATTTTGGCTTCTGAGAAGGTGGCTTTGCCTGGAGAAATAGATAATAACATACTTTTTTAAGTGTATGTAACAACCTTGTACCAACGCCAATTTCCTGATTTTAATACTGAACTATGATTACATAAACTGAAAACAGTGGGGCAAACTGGATGAAGGGTCATGGGATCTCTCTGTGACTTTTGCAACTGAATGTGAATCTAGTTCAAAAAAATTATAAGTGGCTATAATGAGTCCCTGTGTGTGTGTGCCTGTGTTGGGGTTGGGGTGGAGGCTATGGTGAGTGAATTGATTTGGAATGGCAATTACTCTAGTGGAACTTTAATAAAAGTTTGATTATATATATTAACTACTTAAAAGAAGGCATATGAAATGTAGGTATTTTTATTCATTCATTTACCACCAGCCCCTCGGTATCAAGTCAAATTTAAGGAGGGAGAAGGGGCACTTTACTTTGTACAGAGTTCATACTCGTACAGAGTTCATACTGGAAAACCATAAGCCTTGATAAAAGGGCCTGAAAACTGTAAAAGAACCTCAGACTCCCTGGGTGGGTTTCAGTTTCTTCCAGGCTACAGAGGGGCTTAGGGATGTGACTGCCAGGCTGGCGCTGCCCATCACTGAATGGGAAAGCTGCCATGCATGCCATTAATCCTGGGAATTGCACTGAACTGATTACTTAGGAGGTGGTTTTTTTAAACAAGGGGAGGAGAAACTAGGGAGAGTCGCACAGCAACCCAGGACCCCTAAGAAAACTTGACTCGACTTTCTGAATCCCCTGCTTTGATCAATAGATTTATCCTCCTGGTAGATGGAGGAATAGGGCAGACATGATATGTTGAGGCTCTGACGTATTTACGGAACCCGCAGGAGAGGGCTGGAGAGCCTGGGAGTGACCACTTGGAAGGGCATGGCATGTATATACACCCAAGTATGGCATATGCTGGAGATCTATTCATTTCCTGAGAACTGTGATTAAAAAAACAAAAATAAAAACACAAGTATGATAGTAGGCAGAACTTCTTAATTAAAGGAGAGCTATGATTACAAGCAAGCGATATTGATGTGAATCCTTAATACTGAGACTTTCTCTTCAACAGTCCGATGGTCGCTGAAGGAGTCAGCAGTGAAAGGAGGGACGATGAATTCGAGTTGCAGCTCAAATAAGAGTCTCAGGGAGAAGACTGATTAATTGATAGTGGAGTGAATGGAGGCTTTTTGCTTTGCCTGGCTTGAAGGAGTGTGCGTGCACGCACGTGTGTATGTGTGTGTGCGCACACGCATGTACTCGAGGGTGAGCTCACGCATGTGTATACATGCTGATTTTAAGCAACTAGTTCAATAAAGTAAATTAGTGTAGACTCTTAACTGAAAGTGGTTGTGGCCAGAGATTTTCCAACTTGGTTAACTATGACTTCTTGTCACATTTTTGAGGTATAGATTCCCAGGCCCTCCTCCAGACCTTGTGAGTCAGGATCTTTGAAAGGAGAGCCCTAAATTCTAGATTTTTAAGTGCTCCCCAGGTGATTCTTAGTATCACTCAGGTTTGGAGAACTAGGTAGGGATGAATGGATGTTTCAGTTTCCCATCCTTCAAGTGACACTGGCATTAGGCCATTTCTATTCAGCTGCACTGAGGTAACAAGACTGTCCAGGGGCAGTTCCAGGTGGAGCCTTTCAGACAATGAACTCCCAAAGACAATGGCAGACCCAGGGTGAACTCTCCACCGTGTGGGAAACACGGTCAGAGTGACTTAATTTCTAGACTTCTCTGTTTTAACCCAAGAATCCGTTTACACATATCCCCCCAAATCTCCTTCCTGCTTCCTTCCTTGGATGCCAACAGGTCACCACACAAAAAGCTCCGTGTGTGTGTGTGTGTGTGTGGCAGTGGGAGTGGGGCTGCGCCAGGAGGGATGGCTTCAGGAAAGACCCCTTCTCAGCGTGGTGTCTACGTTCAGTTACAACAGTTTTGAGGATCTTATATTTCAGGGAGTCCCCCAGAAGGGAAGGGATGGTTGTTAAAAGGAAGGGGTGCTCACCAGTGGTTCTTTTTGAAAACACCCCCCATGACTGGCCAGATTGACAAGGGGGGCGGGGCATTACTCAAAAATGGATTCTTCTCAATCTCATGATCGGCATAGAATTTTCCCCTAATCACCTCTGTGTTACTCAGGGAGGGTTAACTTGTGTTCCTTACAATCCCCAAGCCTCGGTGGCTTAACAGTTCAGGTTACCCGCCCATCCCCATCCTAGCGCACTGCAGGGCCCAGCGGGCTGTGCTCCACAGGGTGACGCAGGGACCCAGGATCTCTCCTTCTCAATGCTCTGCCCTTTCCTAGGCTCCCAGACTCCTCTGCTGGGATGGTGCATAAGAACAGCAGGTGAGGAATCAGAAAATAAGACGGAAAATCTGTGTGAAGTTTGTTGTGGTTAAAGCTTGGAGATTCTGTTAGCTAGAATCCAGGTTCACGGCCCCTTTAATTGCCAGGGAGGCTAAGAAATACAGGCTAGCTATGTGCTTAGGTGAAAACAGAAACAGTTTTGGTGAACATGTAGTCTCTGCCACCATCTCTTTGGGCAGCTCTAAAAATATGATGTGATAAGAATGACTTTATCTGTGTGATTTTCCTCCCTCAAACCCCTCACCCCCAACTAATCCTGAAGAAAACATCACGTAAGTCCCAATGGAGGGATATTCTATAGAACGCCTGACTAGTGCTCCTCACAGTTGTCAAAGTCATCAAAAACAAAGGCAGTCACAGCCAAGAAGAGCCCAAAGAGACGTGACAGGTAAATGTGATCTGATGTCCTGGGTGGGATCCCGGAAAAGGAAAAAGGACTTTAAATGGAAACTAAGGGAATCTGAATATAGTATGGACTCCGGCTAATGACAAGGTATCATAATTTGTTCATTAATTGTGACAAATGCATCCTATGAGTGCAAGCTGCTAACAATAGTGGAAACTGGGTCTGAGGCACGTGGGGACCCTCTGTTACACCTTCATAACTTTTCTATGAAACTAAAACTGCCTTAAATTTTTTTTAAAGTTTGTTTAAATTTATTTTCTAAAAGTGAGTGGCAAGAAACCCTATTACAACTGTTTTCCTGCTGTAGCCATGACAACCTTTGTCTGCTGAGAAGTATTACTCTGGTCTTCCAATTATGCTCATTTTGCCCCTTAAATCTCTTCCCTGTCTA
Organism: Catagonus wagneri; assembly: GCA_004024745.2. Taxonomy (NCBI): domain Eukaryota; kingdom Metazoa; phylum Chordata; class Mammalia; order Artiodactyla; family Tayassuidae; genus Catagonus; species Catagonus wagneri. The sequence continues at coordinate 2,501,033 of PVHT021183645.1, read as the reverse complement.
CCTTTCCTCACCTCAGTGTGATCATTTCTTAAGAACAATTCTTGTATTACCTATTTAATACCATGCTTCATGCTCCTCTAAGAACATGGACCAAAACAAATGATAAATAATGTAAAACGAAGAACTATTATGCTCTTGCATTAAAAGATACACACCTGCCCTTTGACACACACACAAACACATACACACACATGATTCAAGAAGCTTCCCTCTAGTTTTCATTGGGATCACTACTTTTAAAGCTTTCACATCCTGAACTTTATTATTAATAATAATAACTTATATAAAAACGTATTTTCATCATAGGTTGCCCCCTTTTCCATGTTGTCTCAAAATGTTTTGTACAGAGCCTGTCAAATATATTTGAAAATTTCACTAAATGGTAATAGTAGAACTTTAGAGGAATATTAATCCAGAAAGGTTTCTCATAAAAAAAAAATTCCTGTTTTAAGTTGATCCCAGATTAGTTTGGAAAATATAGTATTCCAGACCACAATTCTGGAGATCTATGTAGGCGTGTAGAAGAGTTATAGACCTCCCACAATAAACAAATTCATCTCATTTGGTTTAATCCAATATTACCTAAATTTCTTTGATCTGGAAATTTGTTTTATTTTCATTTTTCTTTTTCCCTTTCTGATATTATAACACATTAACTTCCTATGGAACTAGTAATTCTTCAATTGCATTTAGGTAATGTTATACTCAAAAGTGATGTTTAAAGAATTTTTGGGAGTTCCCATTGTAGCTCAGTGGTAATGAGCCCAATTCCTGGCCCCACTCAGTGGGTTAAGGATCTGGCATTCCCATGAGCTGTGGTGAATGTTGCAGATATGGCTTGGATCTGGCATTGCTGTGGCTGTGGCTTAGGCCAGCAGCTGTATCTCGGATTTGACCCCTGGCCTGGGAACTTTCGTATTCTGCAGGTGTGGCCCTAAAAAAAAATAATAATTTTTGGTTTCTTTCACACATTCATGGAGAAAAGAGAAGAAGAAAGAGCATATCTCTTTCTAGTCTTACTTCCAAAAATTAGACACTCATCTTGAAATTAGAAAAAGAAAAAATGGGTTATTTTTCCTTCATGTGTTTGAGTAGGTTATCTGAACCTTGACTTACACATTTTATAAAAATAGGCTAATGATAATCATAATCCCTGTTTGGGGAGCTTGTTGGGTGGATTAATTTACAAATTTAGCCTATGTAATTATTCCTCTTCCTGGCTTGTGGAGACCCTGTGCAAAGTGTCTGGGCGACCTGGCGGCTCAGTATTGACTAAACAGGCTAAACTTTAGTGTCATTAAACTCTTATCTCATACAAGAAGCAGGGAGACTGGTTCCTGGTGGTCTACACATGAAGCCCCAGGAAGGAAAGCGAGTTAGAAGTGGGGTAAAGGGGTGGGTGCAGATAGGGACTTGTAACAGCCCAGCCACAGGCCATAATACCTGCCCTTATAGCTGACATTTATCCATCGTTTACCATGTGCTGAGCACTTTACCCCCTACGGCTTATCTAAAGGTCACATTAACGCAGGAGACAGGCCCTCTGATGATCCCACTGCACAAAGGAGAGTGTACGAAAAGTGTTCTTGGTCAGTGTGTGGTGTCTCCATGATTCAAATTCAGGCAGGCAGACTCCAGAGCCCAATCTTGTGCCACTGCTTTATCTGCGCCTCACTTCTCTCCATTTACATTTCTGTGGGTTTTAAAAAAAAAAATCCCGCCACCTTTTAGAGTATAGTTGATTTACAGTGTTATGTCAATTTCTGCCATACAGCATAGTGACCCAGACATACAAATACATATATATATACACACATTCTTTTTCTCATATTATCTTCCATCATGTTCTATCCCAAGAGGCTGGATAGAGTTCCCCATGCTGTACAGTAGGACTTCATTGCTTATCCACTCAGATGTAATCGTTGGCTATGTTCTTTATTAGACTGAGCCCGTGACAGCTCTCTACTGTTCTCCTCCCACTCTTCCTCTCCCTTTCTCTTCATCTGTTAGGAAAGTCGACTTGCTCAACCCTATGTCCTTTTCCACCAGGGGTCAGGACACTGACACATCCCCTCCTAAGCCTATATTTCTGATCAAAGTGAAGAGTAAGGCCTTTCTGTACACGAGGCAATACCTCCTCATCGCTCCAAGTGCGGTAACCTGCGGATCTCTCTCATTTTCAACTCACTTATAAACTCATTTACAGCTTTGCAAACAGCTCTGACCACTGGCTCCTACGGCCTCTGCCTCCAGCTGCCATTATCATTGGACGCCCTGCCCTCTACGCGGCTGCCCTCCCCCGCTGCCACTGAACCACTGAGGAAACACTGGACGCCGTGATGTGGAGGAAGGCTCTCTGCGAAGTGGAGAGCAGTGGCCAGGCTGGAACCCAAGGACAAGCCCCACCACTGTGTCCAGCGTTGTTCTTAGGGTACAAAACGTTCCCACCTTCCCAACAACCATCAAAGTGTTCTCGGGAAGGGTGGTGGTTTGCTATTCAAAGGCTTCATAAGGGAACATTTTTCCTTATTGACGTCACTGTATTTTTCCTTTTTTTTTTTAAGGGCTGCACCTGTGGCATATGGAGATTCTCAGGTGAGGGGTCCAATCGGAATTGTAGCCACCAGGCTACACCGGAGCTACAGCAATGAGGGATCTGAGCCATGTCTGCGACCTATACCACAGCTCACAACAAGGCCGGATCCTTTACCCACTGAGTGAGGCCAGGGATGGAACCCGTGTCCTCATGGATGCTAGTTGGGCTCGTTAACCGCCTATCCACAACGGGAACTTCAAAGTCACTACATTTGATATTGATTCCTTGGCTTTCTTAGCTTTTCGGGGAAATGCATTTCTGAAAATTATTATTTGTTTTTATTTTCATTGTTGGGTATATTCAGGGCGGACGCATGTTGAGTAATCTCAGAGATGGATGCACATATAAAAGAAAATAGAAATATACTGTGTTATGTTTAAAAGTATAACAGCGAACAGGACAATACCTCTCGGATGGACTTGCCAAGGTAGAGCCCGTGGATTCCTGTCTCCCTCACTCACCTGGTTCTGATTCATATTTTTCTTTTATTTTTCCTTTAAACGCAAATTTGCTTTTTTTCTAATTACAAAAACATGGTAGAAGAATCTAAGAAACATATATTAGTGGGGGAAAAATGAATAAGAAAATAATGATCTTTTATAATCCCACCATTCCACAATAACCACAGTTAACATCTTCCAGACATTTTAATATGTATACTTGTATGCAAAAGCCAGATGTCAACTGGGTCTCTCTGCTCCTTATTATCTAGATAAGATGCCTTGGTCCCTCATTTCATTGCTTTCCTCAGGATTTTGGCAACTGCCCAGCATTTCACATTCTAATGATCACCTGTGACTCCGATTTCCTGCTTCTTCTGAATTCCATTCTCCTCTTTTTAGCTTACAGCTGTCCCTTTATTTCGCTTTGGCCATAGACCCGAACAAGGAAAGAAAGTTCTTTCCTTGATTGGATACCAACAAGAAATCATCCAAGCAAGGATCTTTTGATGCGTAGCTAACTTCACTGCAGGATGTAAAGACCATTACCCTTGAACGTTAAGTCTAACGCTCCTTTGCCTTAGAAATCTTTGGTCTTTAAGCCATGGGACTCAGCCATGCACTTTCTCCCCTCTGCCCAATCTGGTTTTGCCTTCTCCCTTTCCCAAGCTGAGATCCCTTTCATTTTTTTTTTTTTTTTCTAAAAAGCAATTCAGCTGTCTAAAGAACTTGCCCACAGAATTAAATTTCAGGCATTTCCTTTCTATACACACTGTCTCCCCCAAAGGTTGACACTGACTTTATCAGAGGGGATGGAGTTCATGGCTAAGGCCGTTCACATTCCCACTAGGATACAGAGATGCAATGCATGGCAAAGACAGGGGAACTGAAAATAAAGCGCTCCATGGGTGGGGATTTCCAAGGAGATGTTTAGAAACGGTTCTCATCGTTCTCAGACCCCTCTCTCCAGTGAAGGATATAAAGAGACAAGAACGGAGATGAAGAAGGATTTTAGAGAGATTTCAGTGAATAGAGCCGTTAGGAGGCTGTAAGAATCCCCCTCCCAGTATGGGGATGGGGGTAATTTCCATTCCACATCAAGTCCTTGGTTAAAAGTGAAGAACTTCCTGGACCCTTCAGAATTGATCTGATATGTGAGCTCCTGCGTGGGGTGAGGTTGGTTGATGTCTGACTTCCGCTTAGAAAACTGAAGAGTGGAGCTGGACTACATGCACTAGCTGGGCCTACCTGCCCTCAAGGCAAAGGAAGGTGGTTGTTTCTTATGGACCGTATGTGGCCCCGAGTCAGGAAGAGGGGCTCAGAGCATCTTTCACGCAGCCTACAGGGATTTCCTGGGGGTCTTGGGATCTACGGTCTCTGGCTAGTGGGCCGCTGTGAGGAGAGTGACTAATTGGCAGAAACACGTGACAAAAATACAGCAATCAAATGAGTCCAGTGGGGGAGGGGAGGAAGGCTCAGGAAAGGCCAGTAAAGGGCAAAGCAGAAAAAGAGAGTTTTGGCTCCTGAACAGGCCCCAAGAACTGAGCTCCTCTCACTACAGAACCAGTCAAAACCTTTCCTGCTCCCTTACCTCTCCCTCCCCCCACCCCAAACCCTGAACTGTCAGAAGCCAGAGTCCACCAACTGGGAAAACGGGGGGAAAGTGAGGAAACAGTGGAGAATGAGGAAAGAAGAGCCACCAGCCCCTCCCCACCCCGACTTTTTACCGGCACAAGGCCTGAGGTAGAGAAGTTTTAGCTTCAAACCAGGTTCTAAGATTTGAGAATTATATGCTAAGAATGATTCAAAGCCAAACCAAACCAAAACTGGAGCTCCCTAAGTTCCCCCTACCTGATAAAGTCTGAAGCAGCAGTGGAAGCCAAAAATAAAGATGCTAACTGATGAACTTTCCTAGGTTGCATTAATTATATTATTTTTTTTTTTTAGAGAGCCGCACTTGCGGCTTATGGAAGTTCCCAAGCTAGGGGTCGATTCAGAGCTGTAACTGCCGGCCTCCACCCACAGCCACAGCAATGCTGGATCCTTAACCCACTGAGCGATGCCAGGGATGGAACCCACATCCTCACAGATACTAGTTGGTTTTACAACCCCCTGAGCCATAACAGGAACTCCAGTATTAACAATTCTTTAACCAGTGAACATCATTGAACTTTGGTTATTTTCCATTTTTCTCTGTAAGCAACACTGATATGATCACTTTACATATCTTTTTTTTTTTTCTTTTCAGGGCCACACCTGTGGCATATGTAAATTCCCAGGCTAGGGGTGGAATCAGAGCTGTAGCTGCCGGCTTACACCAAGCCACAGCTGTTTGGGATCCAAGCCGCATCTAAGACCTACACCACAGTTCATGGCAACATTGGATCCTTAACCCACTGAGTGAGGCCAGGAATCAAAGCTGCATCCTCATGGATACTAGTTGGATTTGTTTCCACTGCGCCACAATGGGAAATCCTTACTTCGCATATCTTTAAGTACCTCCTTAGGACAATTGTGAGGTTGCTGGCTTGAGGTTTATATTCATGATGAAACTTTTAGTGCTAAATTGCCAAACCACACCAATCTACATGTCATCTATGCATGTGCTTGTCACAGACACGGGAAAACCTTCAAGTTCTGCCATCTTAAAGTGACTTTGCTCTCCTGACCCTGATCCCTTGTGGGTTGATTTATAATGTGACTCTCAAAGGACAGAACTGTCTCCCAGTTTTTGGTGCTTCACCTCATTCACGTCCCTATACTAAGGAATGTGTTTCAGAAATCCAACCTGCTCGTATGTTAGCAGCTGCCTTAATGTTGTTTTGTAGTGTTTATGATTACAAGAGAGAAGCTGAAAAAGGCACCGTTATTTGTATATCTTGGATAGATTACCTAGACTTGGGGTGGGAAAACAAATTCAGCAGATCAAATTTTCCAACCTCACGTTTTCCTTGTGAGAAAGATGTCACTGCTTCTCCTGACCTCACAAGCTCGGCCAAAGCTGTAATTAGGGCTGATTCAGTAAATACAGCTTCCGGCCAAGGAGGCGTTACTGGGACGCTCTGGTCTTGAAGGGGGTGAGGAACGGTCCTGTGTGGGTTTTCTGGGGCTTTAGCTATATGAAAACAAACACATTGCTTAAAACTTTTAAGAAATATTTCAAAACAGGATTTCAATGAACAGTGATCCCCGCTGTCTATATCTGGCTCTGAAATACCTTCCCCTGAAATATAATTCCTAGCTGGCTGTCACTTGTCATCCTCCCTGTGTTCAATACTCACCAAAATAAAGGTCCTATTTTGCCAACTCCCAGCACTTAATTTTCATTCTCATTCATTTTACCATTTCTCTTAGAGAGAAAATAACACTCAATCATCAAGGGGATTGAACGAATTGTAAATAACAAATGTTATCTTACTCTCTGGAACTTATCTCAGGCTAGGTTATGGGTTTAACAGGTCCCGCAAAATATCGAATATATGAGTCTTAAAGGGGAAAAGTCTCCATACTAGTATATGAAAAAATTCCTAAATTCCAGAAGGGTGAATGAACAGATGGATACTTTTGGGACATGTGTGTGTGTCATTTTTGTTTTACATTTCTTTGGCTCTGCAAGAGAACGCATTTTCTACAAAGTGTGGTAGCTGGAGTGAAGGATAATATTAAACTCAACCTGGAAACGAGAAATGAGAAGTAAATAGTTTAGCAAAAATGCAGTTCCATATGTTAATTTTGAAACGTTTCATTATTGAAACACAGATTTAAAACAGTGTGGCCCTGGACTAAGACACAAAAGGTAAATAGTTACTTTTGTAAAGAATAATACTTCTCTTACCCAGAGGTATAGAGGCCATTCTGACATACTCACATATGCATTTCTACGTTTCATTCATTAAGAAAATTCAATGTTTTCATAAACTTCTATGGAACTAATTATAGACTGGTGATTCCGCCCCACCCCAAGTAGTGATTTCTTACATAGAAAGTAAAGCACTGAGTGGTTCTAGCAATGTGGGGCATGAACTATCACACCTCTTGCCACGACATAAAAAATCCTTAAAGTAAGATAAAAGGAATCTCTAGTTGCCAGAAATGAAGAGAACTTCTGGACAACACAGAGCTAATCTAGCAGCCTGATATTGTGGTGGGCCATTCGATTTATGTAGGTGTCCGACAACTGATGGACTGAAATACTGATGCTCAGACCTTGCTTGACAGGAAACGTGGACTTTAGCCCCATGAGGCCTGATGCTTGAACTGAAACTAGCATTGTACCCTAGAAGGTTACTCACTCTGTGAAAGACCTTCATAGAAAAACCATCGTGGCAAGCTGCTTTAAGCTTGCCCCACTCAGGGCTCAGGCAAGAGCAGAAAAAGAAACAGGTAAGTCTCCAACCTGCCACATGCGCAGTGACAATCAAATTAACACCTCCAGCTAGTGCAGAATTTCAGCTCAGAAATTAGCATGAAATCTGGTCTTGCACAGGTAAAACGCTAAGGTACCTTGGGGGGGGGGGTGGGGGGAACAAACAGACACTAAGAATTCAGTGCTAAAGGAACTTACAGAGAAAACACAGACATGTTCTTTGTTTATTTTTCCCCTTAGATATGGTCTTAAAATGGTGCTGTTGTTATAGCTTATCCTATTTTTGTGTGTTTGTAGTTGGAAGTGAGTCTGCAATAGTTTGGGTCTATGTATTGCTAGAATCAATGAAGTACTTTCTGTGTAAGAAATCACCATTTAGGAAAAAAATGCCAATCTGAATAATGTCAAGATGTGCTTGCAAGAAAAAATGTTGCACGTAATATAAATAATTATTCATCTGAGGAAAGTCAACAGGTGGAGTCAATAAGAGGATTAACATCTCCTCTTCCTCTAAGAACTAGAATAGAACAATCTGAAAGAAAGCAGAAAACAAGCCTCTCTAAAAGTATTAAATATTTTATTTAAAAGAAATAGAAAACATGATGAAACACATGATGCTGTGTAAAAGAACAACCTAATTAAACAAAAGAACTAAATTGAGTTTATTTCTACAAAGAAAAAATTATAATTAAAAATGTAAAGGATGGGAGTTCCCGTCGTGGCTCAGTGGTTAATGAACCTGACTAGGATCCATGAGTTGCAGGTTTGATCCCTGGCCTTGCTCAGTGGGTTAAGGATCCGGCGTTGCCGTGAGCTGTGATGTAGGCTGCAGACGCGGCTCGGATCCCGCGTTGCTGTGGCTGTGGTGAAGGCCGGCAGCTACAGCTCCTGTTAGACCCCTAGCCTGGGAACCTCCATATGATGTGGGTGCGGCCCTAGATAAGGCAAAAAAAAAAAAAAAAATGTAAAGGATGGACCAAAGACCACATTTAATATAACGGAGGAGATAATCAGCAAACAAAAATATAAAATCGCATAAACCACAGCAATATCTTCTCAGATCCACCTCCTCAAGTAAGGACTCTAAAAACAAAAATAAACAAATGGGACCTAATCAAACTTCAAACTTTTTGCACAGCAAAGGAAACCCTAAACAAAACAAAAAGACAACACATGTAGAAGGAGAAAAAATATTTGCAAATGAAGTGACTGACAAGGGATTAATCTCCAAAATATGTAAACACCTCCTGCAGTTCAATACCAAAAACAAACAAACAACTCCATCAAAAAATGGGCAGAATATCTAAACAGACAATTCTCCAGACAGGACATACAGACGGCCAAAAAACACATGAAAAGATGTTCACCATCACTAGTTATTAGAGAAATGCAAATCAAAATTACTGTGAGATACCACATTGCACCAACCAGGATGGCCATCATCAAAAAGTCTACAAACAATAAATGCTGGAGAGGGTGTAGAGAAAAGGGAACACTTTTACACTGTTGCTTGGAATGTAAATAGGTACAACCACTATGGAAAATAGTTTAGAGATTCCTCAAAAAACTAAAAATAGAATTACCATTTGATCCAGCAATCCCACTCCTGGGCATCTACGGAGAAAACCTTGACTCGAAAAGATACATGTACCCCAGTGTTCACTGCAGCACTATATACAATAGCAAAGACATGGAAGCAACCTAAATGTCCACCGACAGAGGAGTGGATAAAGAAAACGTGGTACATATACACAATGGAATGTTACTCAGCCATAAAAAGGAATGAAATAATGGCATTTGCAGTAACATGGATGGACCTAGAAATTATCATGCTAATGAAGTTAATCAGATAGTGAGACATCAACATCATATGCTATCACTGACATATGGAATCTAAAAAAAAGGATACAATGAAGTTCTCTGCAGAACAGAAACTGACTCACGGACTTTGTAAAACACGGTTTCCAAAGGAGACAGGCTGGGAGAGGAGGGATGGGCCAGGGGTTTGGGACGGAAATGCTGTATAACTGGGTTGTGATGATTGTTGTACAAGTATAATATAATAAAATTCATTTTTTATTTTATAAAAAATATAAAACCAGGGAAATTACCTGCAATGCAACACCTGGAATTAGCTGAAAGGTAAAAGAGAAGTTAAGCAATAAGCAGATAGATTTAGGCAGTCTAAAATACGTCAAATTAAAATTTCAGAAAGAAAAAAGAGTGAAGAAAGGCAGCGTTCAAAAGGTAATGACAGAGGGTTTTCCAGAATTGTTTCAACATATCAGTTCTCAGATGTAGGAATCCCCATGAATCCTAAGCAGGATCGATTAAAACAAAATCCTCACTCAGACACATCAGAGTATAAGTGTGGAAACCCAAAGACAAAGAGAAGCTCTTATGAATGGCTAGAAAATTAAAAAGATATTCTAAATAAAAAAGTTATAATCAGACTGGTAATTAATTTCTTATCAGCAAAAGCAGAGATCTGAAGACAGTGGGATAATATCCTCAAAGTGTGAAATAACCTTATGTTGAAAACTACTGTGAGTGTAGCTAAACTTTTATTCAAGAGGAAAGGCCAAATAAAGACATTTTCAGATAAACAATGAGTGGGCGTTATTTCTTTAAAGATATTTGATAAAATAACTACCTGTGTATTTGATCAGATTAGAAAAAATTTAACCCTGGAATAAGGAGAATGCAAAAGCAGTGGTAAGCAAGTGACTGATAAAATGGAGGTGGGGATGGGGTAAGCGTGAAGAGCATTGATTTAAAAAAATTTTTTTAAACTATTTTGAGAGAGCATTAAAAGCAAGGTTGAACTAAAATGCTAGAAAATAATGCCATAAACAATTGGAGGCACTCCAGGCAACTGAGGTACTCTGAGTTCCTTGTAATGTGTGGGACAAAAGTAAAAATATTGATTTGCTGCATTAAATACACTTAATAAAATTTTATGATGTTTGTAAAAATAGAAATAGAATATATATTTTTTAACCTAACAGAAGAGAGGAAAGGAAATGTACAAGAAAAATAAAATCAGCATAAATAAATAGAAAACACGAATTAGCCCATATATCAACATTCATAGGAAAGAGTAATAAACTTATCAACTAATACAGCCTCTTAAAATGAATTTTATTTTAGCAATTCAAATATCAGTCGTGACGACTATTAATGCTGTTCACTACATACTCTTTTTTTTCTTTTTACGGCCGCATCTGTGGCATATGCAAGATCCCCAGCTAGGGGTCAAATCAGAGCTGCAGCTGCAGCTGCCAGCCTACACCACAGCCACAGCAATCCAAGATCCAAGCTGCGTACGTGACCTACACCGCAGCTTGTGGCAACACTGGATCCTTAACCTTCTGAGTGAGGCCAGGGATCAAACCCACATCCTCACAGAGACAATGTCAGGTCCTTAACCCTCAGAGCCACACAGGGAACTCCCCACTAAATATTTCCTATCCTCATTCTGAACTCATGGTTTGGATTTCACTTGCCTGCCCCCTAGGTGTCGGGTGAAGCTATGTAACTGCTTATGACCAAAAATGCATAAGTCTGAGTGATGTGTGCCTTCACTGGGGCACAACTAGTGCAGGATGCAGTTCTTCTGCAGCAACTATTAGCATTGCTGCAGAGAGTGACTGCTCTGAACCCCAGGGTAGGGGTGAAATGGAACAGTGCTCCCCAAGGTACCTGGAGAGACTTACAGCTTGAGTGAGACAGAAATCTTTGTTGTTTTATGCTGTAAATGTTAGAACTATTTATTGCCACAGCATAACATAGCCCATCCTTGCTGATATAAATGAGAGAAATATGTAAAATATAAAGATATATACTTTGAAAGTAAGCAGATGAGAAAAGAGATATAGGAAAGCATGAATCAAAAGAAAACTAGCATATTAATGTTAATGTTAGGTAAAATAGTCTTTAAACCAACAAGGAGTTATTAAGGGAAAATAAAGAAAAAAATGTGAATTATTATTATTATTATTATTATTTTGCCTTTGTAGGGCCACCCCTGCAGCACATGGAAGTTCCCAGGCTATGGGTCAAATTGTAGCTGCAGCTGCCGGCCTACACCACAGCCATAGCAACACAGGATCTGAGCCGCATCTGTGACCTAGGCAATAGCTCACAGCAACACTGGATCCTTAACCCACTGAGCAAGGCCAGGGACTGAACCCTCATCCTCATGGATACTAGTCAGGCCCATGACTGCTGAGCCACAACGGGAACTCCCAAAACCTATTCTTATATAAGAATAAAAGGAACAATCTACCAGGAAGACAACCATCCTTAATCTTTAAACATCTAATGGCATAGCCCCCAACACATGAAGTCAAAATGGACAACAGAGTTATAAGGAGAGAAGGGAATATCCAGTAGCATGCCAATTCTTGCAATCCCATGTCTCTTTGCAAGGCCGCAGTGGATGGCTGTCCACGTCACCTACAGCTGAGCAGTGGAGTGTTACAGCAACCCTATCAGGGCTTCTGGGAAAGGATATTTTTTTTCCTAATAAAAAGCAAGGCATGCCTTTTATATCCCCACCCCTCTTTCTGTCTTTGAACAGGACTTCATGAGAAAGTGAGTGATGCTTGAAAGTAGTACTAGCCATTTTCCTTCAGACCTTATTATATGATATGTTATAAAACCCCATTTCTTATGCCAGTGTTAATTGCAGCATGCAATATCCTAACTATACAAAGGTGAACTTGCCTTACGGAGTATTAATAATCGCAATCAGTTTATGACAATTAGATCAGCACAGTATTGGTGAAGAAATAGACAAGTTGACCAGTGAAAGGCAACATACAGATCATGAACTTGATATATGACAGAAGTGGTCTTACAAGTAAGTGTACACAGAATGTACTATTAAATAAATGATCCTGAGAAAACTCACTTGCAAAAAAAATAATTTAGAAATTCCACTTCAGAAATACACATCCTACGTAATAGAAATTAGTACCTATTTATGGAATACAGAAAACATCCTAGGAGGATTAAAGACATAAATATGGAGAGCAAAATTCTGAGATATTTCTAAGAATCTATTGGAGAAATGTTAAATTTTCTGTTATGTGTATTTTACCACCGTTTTAAAAATACATTCTTATGGACAAAGACTTGATAATTTATATAAAACTATAAAGTTAAAAAAAAAGAATACATTGGAGGGTATCTTTATAAATTTGGAGTAGAGAAGAATTCCCTAAATAAGACATATAAACCACAAATGGTAAAAACAAAGAATGATAAATTTAGCGACATTAAAATTAAAATCTTCTGTATAACATGAGGCAATCCAAAGCAAAAAAGCAAACCGCAGACCAGGAAAAGATATTTGCTACATTTGCAACCAACTAAGAATTCATATTCAGAACATATAAAGACCACTTTGATAGTAACAAAAGGAAGACAATCTACTGTTTAAAAAAAAACGACAAAGGATGTAAATAACTGCTTGACAGAAGAGAAAACCTAGTGACCAATAAACACAGAAATACCTATGTATCCCATCAGTGACAGGGAAATGGAGATTCGAACAGCAATGAAAAAGTCTTTTCAAGTCCACCAACTGGGTAAAAAAAAAAAATCTCATCATAATAAATATGGGCAAGGATGTGGGGTTGAGGTCTTTTGGGTCTGCTCTGGGGTGTAAGCTGGAACAGCCCCTGATGGATGTCACCAAGCTGCTCCCAACTTGCAAATACTCAGACTCTACCACTAGGCACAGATCCTTGAGAAATGTACCCACTTACAGAAGGACCCATATAGCAGCATCTTCACCATACATTATTTACAATAACAAAAAAATCAGAAAGAGAAAGGCTCATACACAAGGCCATGAATAATTCATCATATACATGTATATATATAGATACATATATATGTGCTTATGAAACAGCAGTTAATATGAATATTCCTTGATCTACTATGTCAACATAGCTCTATGTTGAAGGAGTAAAAAACAAGTTGTACGTATATTACATGATTTTGATAACTTAAAAGGAAAAGCAAATAATACTATATATTTACTTAAGTGTCAAAACATAAAACCATCGAAGGGAAAGTTATAAAAACTTCAAGACTGTGGTTAATTCTGGGTAAAGGGAAAGAGGTATATAGAATATTTCAAATATATCTGTAAAGTTTCCTTCTTAAGACAAAGAAATGGATCTGAAAGAAATCTATCTAATGCCAGCCCTGATTAAATCTAGAGCTGGAAATACTTGGATGTCTGTATATCCTGTCTGAAATATAATTAATTAGTTTATATGTTTACAATAGAATCAACAAAAATTTTGAAAGCATGAATAACAAATTATAAAGTAAATGAAAATTTAAATAAAATGAGTTACAAATAAAGGTGAAAAAAAAAGGTAGCACCATGGTTGGAAAGAAGACATCCGTTCTATTTTAGAATGGAAGGAAAACACAGCACGCTGTATTAGGAGTCCACACCTGTGCCTGCAGCTTTTGGAAAAGCTCCTGGCCAGGCTGTCAGACCTAGGTGCAGCTGCTCTCAGGAGCCCTGAAGAGGTTTGCATTTGTAAGTCTGGAAGCAGGTGGAGGTGGTGGAGGGATGGACTTCAAGAAAGGGAGCAGAGGGTGGTGCCCTTGAGCACTGACCTCTCAGCCAGAAAGGCCACCTTCTACAGCAGCCATGGCTCTGGGTTTCAAGTCTCAAGAAGCCAGTAAGCTCCAGTCTCAGTGTGCTGTTGTTATCTACTTGGCCTGACATCCTCACCTGGCCCAGGCCGGCTTCACAGGCCCCTGACCCCCGCAGTCACACACTGCTCCATACTTAGAAGGGCCCCGGGCTCGGTTTCATGCTCCGCTGTTGCTGTCTTGAAAAGGCCTCTGCATTTTCCTTTTGCACTGGGCCCTTCACAGCTCGAATCCTGCTTATGGCACCGACAGAGTGCTGAAGGCCTGTGTTTAAGCACCGAAGTGCCTCTGTCCTCTTCTGGTCATCACTGCTCCCAGCTCTTACACGGACTCTCCTCTCCCGTTTACACTAACTGCTAGACCCCTGCAGGCATCTGCACGGGCTGACCCTATTTTACGGCTTCGATTCCGCTGATCCATCCAGGTAGCGTCGAAGACTGTCCGGAGAAGAGCCATCCTTCAGACATGGAGCGCTGGGTGACTTTGGTGTCCAGGGCAAAAGGCCCAATTTGACTTGATTTTGACATACTAATAATTCCGTTTATCTTTGGTGAAACTAAGAACAAGAACTTAAACATAGATGAAGAAGTGCAGTTATGGCATTTCAGAACTGACCATTTGGGTTAAATTTAGGTAAATACAATCTGACTATTTACACAGCATGAACACACACACACCTAGGCAGAAAGTCTTGTAGAATCTTCATCCAGGTCAAAGGCACCTGCTGAGTGCTGTGTCCTTCATAGATACTAATTATCTCATTCTTGGGCTATATACTTAAAAAAAATTTTTTTTTAAGATTAGTATTATTTCTAGAACCAACAGAGATGGCTAACTCAGACACTGACTTTTGGAAGCTGAAACAATTCTGGAAAAAGAAGCTTAGGCCTTTCACCTAGGACTCAAGGGCTGGTCCCCTAATAGCTCCAGGCCTTGTCCTATACTGCTGCCCTCCACAGAGTTCTCAGGGAGTTGGAAGGCATGGGTCCCAGGGAGAGGAGGAAAGGATGGGTCTGGGCACCATGAGTGGAGGACCAGTTCCGGACGACCGAGCTTTCCTGGGCAGGGCTGAGGGCGGGCCCAGGGCTCTGGTGCTTCTGTCCGCAGGGACTCCGTGGTGTTTGTGAGCTGAAAAATGCTAATCTTGCCTTGTGGCTGACTAGGCACGAAGCTTATATTATACTGGGGGAGGGGGAGGAGGAAATTTCCCTCTGCGGACTCATTTGTTCCTGGATATACACAACATTCTGTGGTATGAGAAGCACGTCTGGAACGGAGGGGACAAACACACAGGGAGTTTGTCCCTGCATTCTGTACATACTGTGACCTGTGGTTACAGAGAATCGGAGGTATTCAGGGCAAGAGGAGTCCTCACCCACAGCAGCCACGAGGCTCCTGGGAAATATAAACCAGTTGTCTCCAGTGGAAAAGTCTCGAGCTCCCACTGGAAAAACATTAGGAAGAAATAGACATAACAGGGACGTATTTGAATTTGCGATGTCGCCTCAAGACCGCAGAGTGCTGTGACATGAAAGACTGAAATTCCTCTTTGGTCTGTGTCTGCTGAGTCCACCGAGTCACTGTCACAATAGGCGGGGCTGGAGCTCGGGGAACAGCGCGGCTGTTGTCCCAGTACTGCCACGCCTCTGGCCCCACGGAAGGCAAACTCTCCAAACCTCGCCTTGTCCATCTGTAAAATGGGGGCAATGTTGGGATCTTCTCCACAAGGTTTTGGGGATTAGATGAGGTCACGCATGAGAAACGCTTAGCTTGGAATCAGGCACTCTCGGGGTAGACAAGGATGACAGGCTGCCAGGCGTGCAGGCAGGGCCCTGAGTGACTGGACCCTGTCTGTTGCCTGAACTTCGGTGCACCTGCCGGGCACCTGTGTCACGGCAATAGATCTAGAAGCCACGAGAAAGTCTGTTCTAAGCGTGAAACCCCAGGTATGCGGGGGGAGGCAGCACAAACAGAGGAGGCAGAGGGGGTCTAGAGAAAAAAGCACTAGAGAGGACTGAGGTCCCCACTGGCCACTCTGGGCTACAACGTGGGCATCAGCACACCTAACCCACCCGGCTCCCAGCTCTGGACAGGCTCCCGCAGAGTGCTCTGGCCTGTCCCCTCACCCCCGTGAGCCCGGGGCTCCTCACCTACACAGCTGGGTGTAGTCCTGCCTCCCCGTGGGCGTACGGAAGTGTTAAACATTCAGCCCTCGGTCGCGTTAGCCTGTATTCTTTTTAATATGTCCCCAAGAGAAGAACTATGTTTGGAGGACGCAGTGGCACCACAAATTACACTTCTGGCATGTCTCTCAGACGACGATTCAAGGGGTTAGCATCTCTGACGGCTGGTAACCCGGCACTGTCAGCCTTGCCTCTTGCCCTCGTCCCTGGGATCCCTAGTGACGTGGGTCCCTTGCAAGGAACTCCTGGGCCAGCCAGCCTCCATGCAGTGTGATGACCTGAAAACTCAGCCATCTGAGGACTCTGACGTGAGCATGAGTCACCGCCCTCAAAATGTTACATTTTATGAGGACAGTGCTACTTGTCTGCACAGACAACAGGCTGTACAGGGTTATGTCCCCTTGAAAATCCCTAGTCACACACTAGTCAGATCGCCCCCAAGCTGACCCTCCCGAGTAAGCGGGTTAGGCCGCCCCCTCTGCAGGCGGGCAGCAGGGACCTGTCCAGGCTCCTGGCTGAGTGGATGGCTGTCATGAGACTGCTGCCTCTGGCCTGCGAAGCCCCTGCCTCTGTCAGGCCCACCACCAGCATCTGAAACTCCTGTGTCTTCCTTCCACGAAAGTCATACCAGAGGTTTTTTTTTTTTTTTTTTGGATAAACCTTATTTTTCAGTTTTAGGTGTTCAGAAAAGTGGTGCCGAAAATACAGGAGTTTCTATGTACTCTCTCTCCCCAAACTCAGTTTCTCCTATTATTAACGTGTGGATTAGTGTGGGACACTTACTATAACTGATGAGCCTACACTGACATGTAATTAATTGAAGCCCAAAGATGACGCTGACATGTTATTAATTGAAGCCCAAAGATGATGCCTGGTGTTGCACACTTTTGGATCTTGAAAAATGGATGCCGTCGCATATCTAGCATTACAGCATCATATAGAGTAGTTACACTGCCCCCAACTCCCCCTGCTTGATCGGTTCAGTCCTTCCCACACCGGCTCCTCACAACTCTGACCTTTCTACTGTCTATAGTTCTGCCTTTTCCAGAACGTCATACAGTTAGGATCCTATGGATGCATATTTTGGGGGTTGGCTTTTTTTACTTAGTAATAGCCATTTAAGATTCTCCCATGTCATTGCGGGACCTGATGGCTCATTTCCTTTAATTGCTGAGTAATGCCCCACTGCATAGCTGTACCACAGTTTGGTCATTCACCTATTAAAGGACATCTGGCCACTACCAATTTCTGGCAGTTATGATTAAAGCCATTCTACATTTGCAGGATTTTGTGTGTGTGTGTGAACATAAATTTTGTGAGGGCTGTTTTTCCATTATTAGGGTCTTCAGGTTGATTTTAGTTCTGCTGCTCCGACTTGCGTTTTCTTCAACAGTACGCAAAGAGGGGTTTTCATTTTTTTTTTTTTTTTTTTGCCTTTTGTCATTTTATGGCCGCACCCGCAGCATGTGGAGGTTTCCAGGCTAGGGGTCTAATCGGAGCTGTAGCCACTGGCCTGTGCCGCAGCCACAGCAACGCAAGATCCGAGCCGCGTCTGCAACCTACACCACAGCTCACGGCAACGCCGGATCGTTAACCCACTGAGCAAGGGCAGGGTTCGAACCCGCAACCTCATGGTTCCTAGTCGGATTCGTTAACCACTGCGCCACGACGGGAACTCCAGGTTTTCATTTTAAAGCCTTTCTTATCTGAGGGAGCTGATGGAGGGGGAGGTGTGGGCTTTCCTCCTCTAGGATCACACTTCACCTTTCTGAACTTCGGATCGCTCACCTGTGGGAGGAGTGCTGACGTCAAGCCTGGGAGCTACGCGGGAAGATGACGTAGGAACAAAGGAAGACGTAGCCAGGAAATGGCTTATTTCCCACTGCTCTTTACTCCCTCCTCCCACCCCTCCCTTCATTTTTTCCCTGCTGAGAAATTCAGAAAAAGAGGTTCCAGGTGATCTTCCGTTCAAATCTTCACTCAGTGTCTGAGGATTTCCACCCTAGATCAATCGCACATTATAACTTCTGAGTGTAGCCTGACATTTCTGCTTGGGCGCTGCACTTATGATGAAAAGAGAAACTGGCCAGAAGTGGCTGGATGTCCACTGAGCTGTGGGAGGGGCTTGGGAGTGGCTGGTGAGGGGAAGGGAAGATGGAAGTCAGGGAGTGCTGCAGGGCTGGCTTGGAGTTGAGGATTCTTAGTGCGAACTTGGCCAACAGTTTATGCCAAGTCTTGATGGCTCAGGGACATGGCTTTAGATGTCACAGGCCAGTAAGCACACCAGTAGCGTGATCTGGTCTCTCTGATTCATACATTTTAGAAACTGTGTCTACACTACCAACCATGAAAAACTGAAAAATGAAATCACCTGTTCTCCATCTGGTTACTTCACCAAATAAGAGAAAAACCATTTAGAATGGCGTTAGCTGAACTGACTGATCAGAGGCAGTAGAAACAGTCCTTCTCAGAAAGGCTACCAGAGCTGAGAAAGATTTCAGGGTGACCTTCTGGGACCATCTGGAACTTCTGCTTCAAGCTCCTGTGCTGCCTGGACAAAGTCACCATGATCCGACCCTGGCCGGCTTCTCCTGATTACCCATCCTGGTTTTGCAGGCCATACCTTAGACATTCCTTCCTTGTCACGGCACTGCTGTCTCTAGGCTGTCCGTCCCTGTTCCTGGGTCTCCTCCCACTACTGCAGTGCGAGCTCCGTGAGGGCAAAGGTCAGCGTCACGCCATTGTACCCACAGGGTGAGACCTTCAGCGCAACACCAGGCAGGGCCTCAGTGAAAGGACAGATGAATGAATGAACGAACCTAAAATTAGACTCAAGAAGCTTGAGGTACATCTTAAAAGCTGGGGGACTATGTGAAGAGGGAAGGGACTTCACATCCCTGCTACTTAGGCCACAACTCTAAGGACAAACACGTACACAGAACAGAAGCGTCACCTTCCCCAGATCAGCCAAGGGCGCGTCCCTGGCCTGGGGACATGACCTGCCGCTTAGCTACCTGCCCTCGGGGTGCTTCTTCTTCCTTACTAACAATAGCCTGACTTCGTTCAAGGAGACAGTGTTCCAGATTTCAAAAATAAAGTCTACCTTGATCATATTCCTTTGCAAGTGAGGTAGCCATCAAAGGCAGTTCTCACTAGTGAGAAGCAGGAGGTTTCTGGGGACTCAGGGAAAGTCGGGCTTTCCTGACAGAAGGGGTGCATTTCCTCCTTGTGGCTTCTCTTCTGCTCTTTTTGTCTGGAACTCAGAGAGAAGGTGAGGACACAACCACAGTGACAATGAGGTTACATTCTAAGGGAAACAGGTCAGAAAGCAGAAGGAACCTTGGACTTGAAAATGTGGTGGCACCTCCCGGTAGCTGTATCATTGAATGAGGGAAATAAACTAGTTAAGCCACCACAGACTGACATGCTTCCATGAAGAAGCCAGTTTCTTTTTTCTTTTCCCTTTTTTTTTTTTTTTGGTCTTTTTAGGGTCACACCCATGACATATGGAAGTTCCCAGACTAGGGGTCAAGTTGGAGCTGCACCTGCCGGCCTACAACACAGCCATAACAACGTCAGACCCCAGCTATGTCTGAGACCTACACAACAGCTCCTGGCAACACCAGATTCTTAACCTACTGAGTGAGGCCAGGGATCAAACCCGAATCCTCATGGATACTAGTCAGGTCCGTTACCGCTGGAACACCAAACTCCAGAAGCCAGTTTCTAAATGACCCAGGGCTTCCAATCCAGGCTCCTGAAGTGAGCACATCTGGATGGGGTAGGAACATGGAAGAGGTCCCAGCTTTGAGCTCCTATTGTGTATGGCCTAATGTACATGGAGCAAAGGAAAAGAGTGGGCCCCAAACATTTGGTCCTTCCAACTGCTGAATCCATTAGTCCTGCCACCATAGCGACACACGATTAACGCATGTTCAGAAGTTGCGGGAAGCCAGAACAACCAGTACAAACCTTCCCCCTCATCCTTCCTGTCGCATCCCCCACGTCAGTCTCTTTTCCCCGTTCTACTCTCAGAGCACTGGCGCCCTTTTTCAGCCTTTGTGTGATGAGGTATGGCCACTTGAACTTCTCCACTCCTCTGTTGTCCTTTTGTGGTGAACTGGACGTGCAGAGCTCACATACACGGCAGGAATTCCATTATCCAAACATGTTTATACGTCTCCCAGCTGAGACCACCTCTTAGAGCGCTGCCCTGGAATCTCCAGGCTGTATGGTTTACAAACCTCTCCCGTAGCCCCGGGGGGTCAAGAGCTGTCTCAGGGATTTTTTTTAGTGTGTGTGCGCGCACGTGCGCGTACCCAGAGGACTAACCTGGGAAGCATTTAAAATGCTTATTTCAGCTCCCCACTCCTGGAGACTGTGACTCAGTGGGTGGCGCCCAGGATTTGACTTGTTAATAAGCACCACGTGTTTCAGCGGCAAGCGGTCCCTGGATCAGCCTTGAAAAAATCTTGACCTCTGATGGGCCTGAGGTGGCTCTGAGTGAATGAGCTGGTCCCCATCTGAGAACAAGGTTTGAGGGAGATGAAATAGGAACAGGGCCTTTGAAGGGTGGGGAGTGGATGAGAGATACGGGAAAAGAAAATTGACATGAGGGAGGGGAACCGACACTAAAATGGAAGGATGCGATTGTCACAAGACAGAGTTTCTATCCTTGAAGTGGTTTGAACCTGTCCAAGATGTCCTTGGACTTTCCAGTGATGGGATATTGGTACCAAACAGTCTGCTCACCTAATGACTGTAAACTAATTTTCTTTTCCTTTTTTTTTAATTTTATGGCTGCACTCCTGGCATATGGAAGTTCCCGGGCCAGGGATCGTGAACTTGAGCTGCAGCTCCAACCTACGCTGCCGCTGCAGCAACCCTGGATCCTTTAACCCAATGCGCCAGGCCTGGGATCAGACCTGAGCCTCTGCAGCAACCCGAGCCACTGCAGCTGGATTCTTAACCTACTGTGTCACAGCCAGAACTCCCACCCCGATTTTCAGAGGTGTCAAACCAGCACAACACAGAGGCACAAGCAACTTAATTATTCTTTTCCTTTTGCTTAAAGCATTTAAATTAGGCTATGTTGACATGGTTCAGCTTCTCAGAATCAGATCATTTGAACTAGAAATCTATGTGTGTAAGTGTGTATAAGGGACACGGGGTGTGGTGTGTCTTGATTCATGTCATATCTGTGTGGTGGAGAGAATTCTTATTTTGAAAAATGAGACAGATTTAGAAAGAACAGTTCATTACCTCTGGGCCACAGGCTCCTTTTTCTTGGGTCAAACCGGCAAAAGCATTTAAAGCCGACTCTGAGCCTTGAGAAGACAAGGCTCACAGTGGGGCGTTTGGACCCAGGAACACAGCTCAGGCTGGAGTTGGAGGGGTGAGCGCGCGCTGAGCCCCACCGAAGCTGAGCTAATGAGGATTAACCGGGCCTTCCCATGCACCAGGCGGAGGGTAATTGGGCCCCTGGACACGCTGACCTTTTCATTTACTCCTCATTTAACAGGAGCTCTTGGCTGCCGCGTTTGGAGCTTAAAACAGTGCTACATTTAAAGTAGCAGCCACAGTCTTCCGCGTGTCCATCCACCCTTCTTTGCTGCTTTTCTTTTTTCCTTCCTTCCGTCTGCCCCTCTTCTGGCCTTTGGAGGGAGGCTGAGTGGCATGTGAGTAGTTCTGCCAGCGGAAGACAAACATTACTTGTTGTCTGGCCCTCTCGCTAGAGTGCTGGGGGGCGTCTCTCAATGAGGCCCCAGCCTCAGTGATGGAGCTGAGAAGCTGAATAGCGTGGCCCTGCTCCTGGTTGGTGGCCCCAGCTGCCCGCTCAGCCCTTCAGCACAGGCTGGCCAAGCCCCTCCCTCCCTGCCCCATAGGTAAGCCCACAGGCTACAGGAGTGGGCGCTGGGGCCTGGGGGCAGTGGCCCTGCTTCTGTACCCTGGTGGCTTGCCTTTTTCCCACTAGCTCCCTGCTGGGCTAACTCAGTCTTTTCCTTCAGCCAGTAGAGGGCTGAAGTGCCCATCAACACAGGCCGAGGCTGATTTGCATTTTGCCTGGACCTCTTATGGCTGCCGTTTGCCTGCAGCTAAGATGACAAGATTTCTGACACAACATCTCTGGTTATTTCGGGCCACTGTGTGGCCTCCTGGGATCCAAATAAGGTGAACAGCAGGTGGATTCTCCTTTGCTCTTTTTGGCTTTTCCAGGGCCATTCACACTGCGGCCTGCAGGCTCCTCCAGCAAGGTGACCTGACCTCTCATCCAGGAACCACAGGGTCCTCCTCTCTTTTTTTTTCTCTTTTTTAAGGGTTGCGCTTGCAGCATATGTAAGTTCCCAGGCCAGAGGTTGAATCAGAGCTGCAGCTGCAGGCCTACACCACAGCCACAGGAACTCTGGATCCAAGCTGCATCTGTGACCTACACTGCAGCTCATGGCAATGCCAGATCCTTAACCCACTGAGCGAGGCCAGGGATTGAACCCACGTCCTCGTGGATACTAGTCAGGTTCATTACTGCTGAGCCATGATGAGAACTCCCCCCACTTCTTAAATAACATGCAAAATACTACACGTGAGGGTATGTATTTGCACCCACAGGGGCACATAAACAGGCTCCATCCTTCCATTATACTGTCAAAGTGTGCCGAACACTGTAAGTTTAACACTCCCCCAATCTAGACTCTCACCTCTGTGCTCTCAAAAGGGATTCACACTTTGTTATGTACCACAATGGATAATCTGTAAGATATACCGGTGGATATTTTTTCTCTTAATATCTTAGAAAAAATAAATACTGATCAAAACAGCAATTTTGTGGATTTTTAAATTTGATGCTAGATTATCTTTAAATAGTTGATATAAATAAATATATCCCTCAAGTAATTATGCAGGTGCATGTGGATATAAGATCAACTCTCTCCTTGCTTTCCCAGCCAATCACTTGACCGTTTTTACTTTCTTAGTCCCACTTTCCTCCTTGCTGAGCCCTCCCCTGACTTCTTCCCCTGACAATCTACTAGAAGTCCTGTCTCTAAAGTCTCCAGTCATCTTCCACCTGCCACCCCTAATGGCCGCTCTCAGCCTGCGGAAGCTGTTGGCAGCACTTGTGGTATTTACCGGCCCTGTTCACTCCTTAAGACTCTCCTTTCTCTTGGTTTCTGTGGCTTTGCCTCACTTTCCACTGTTTCCGCTGCTCTCCCCTTTTCCTCTGCCCAACTTCGGACTCTTCCCATTACCCCGGGATTCTACCTGCAGTTACTTTTCTCACCACACAGCTTCTGGGACAATCTCACTCACTCTCACAGGTACCCCGGCTGTCACCGACCTTCTCATGCTCCCAAGTCTCTCCCCAAACTCTCTTCTGACCCCAGACCCTTATTTCCAGTTAATCTACTCCCATGTGTACTTTGAGTTTGACGTGTTAAGGGCAGAACACATTACCATCACCCCTGACCAAAGCCGGTAGGTCTCCATCCAGAGCACAGCTTGAGTCTAATGCACTGACTATGACTTAGATGCCTGACCAAACCGTGGTTGCCGTTTTGTGACCCTGGACAAGCAACCTTATGTCTCGTT
The DNA here is from genome assembly GCA_004024745.2 of Catagonus wagneri. Taxonomy (NCBI): domain Eukaryota; kingdom Metazoa; phylum Chordata; class Mammalia; order Artiodactyla; family Tayassuidae; genus Catagonus; species Catagonus wagneri. The sequence continues at coordinate 2,477,180 of PVHT021183645.1, read as the reverse complement.
GCCTCAACTTCCTCACTTGTAACATGGAAAGACAAATTCTGTCAGGCCTGAGACCCTGCTGGATGTGGGTATGGGAACTGAGATCACGTCTGTGAACCTGGGAGCAGGGAGGAGGCCCTGCCGCTCTGGACTGACTGCCACCAAGGGCACCTGTCTTCAGCATCCCCCTCTACCTGTCCTGATCTTCTGAAGCCGACCTCTTCTTCCCGCAGAGATGCTCCCTTCCGTGGTGCATGGCTTTCCTTCCTCCACAGACCTCTGTCTGCAGGCTGGCTTCCCCTCTATACTGTGAGCTCCTGAATTCACACCGACTCTGTATTTTCACACCAGGCTTTCAACCAACCAGGCACACTTAGTGTTCAACAAACTTCAGGTGAATTGCACTGAGTCGAACGAAGGTTTTTAAAAATGACACAATACGCAGTTGTCAATAAGCCTCTAGATAGAAGACAATGAAGTCCATGTCCTTAGACCTTTTCTGCTTCAAATGCTAAGTTCCAAAAAGTTGAGTTTACTGACAAGGGAACTGGGTAAATTTCTTAACCAACCTGGAAAAGTTCACTAATCAAAAGGGCTCTTTCAACTGCAATCCCAGGAAGCCTTCTGGAGGCTTTGGTGTTCTTGGCAAAACTCTAAGCAGGCCCTGCTGCCCAACACGTAATTGGTGGAAATGCCTTAGTTATCAGTTCACTGCCGTGTGTGCAACTTTTTTTTTTTTTCTTGGAAAGGTAGGTCAGAGTCTCCCTCCAAATTTTCTTGAGAAAAGCTGAAAAAGTGGAAACTTCTTAAGTAATTGATTTAGCTTCCCTGAAGCTCCTGGTTCCTGGCAGGTCAGATATTGGAAACTGCAATAAGATTCTTTTATTTTTTCTGTTGTGTTTTCAACATTTGGTTCTTAATCCATATAAAAGTGCAGTTGCTATGCAGGAATGTTGTTGGGTCACTCAGAACACAGGAAAGGAAAAGAATTATCTTATATAATACATACACACCCTGCAAGGGAGGCTAATGGTTCTTCTTATCCTTCTTATATTTTTTTTCCCAATAAATCCTGACCTGGGGGGCAAGGGAAGGGCTGGGGAAGGCCTTGGGGAAGTATACAGCCCAGGTCACCAGCAGGCCTTCCCTTTGCTGGGCCAGGTGGAAAGAGGAAAGACAGGCTTCTTTCACCCCCCCACCTCCCCCTCTGCCAGGCCTGGGTGCAAGCAGAAGGTGGCTGGCTGGCCACAGAACTATGGGGTAGGCTCTCTGGAGATGTCACTGGGTGTTGCTTGTCCTTTATTCTTCCCTCACCTCCACCATGCTCATGCTACAGACGGCAAACTGACCCTGTGAAGTTAACCCTCAAAAATGGCACCTTGGGAGCTTCCGTTATGGTGCAGTGGGATTGGCAGCAGCTTGAGAGCACTGGGATGAGGGTTCAATCCCCGGTCTGGCACAATGGATCTGGTGTTGCTGCGGCCTAGTTTGCAGCTGCAGCTCGGATCTGATCCCTGGCCCGGGAGTTCCATATGCCTCGGGGTGGCCAAAAAACAAACAAACAAAATGGCACCTTAGTGGAAAGCCCAAGTGAGGCGTCTGGTCTTTAACTATTCAGGGTACACCGTCCCCCCCGACCTGCCTCCTCCAGGCCTATTCAAACATAGGATACACATGACATTGCTCTGAACAGACCGAGCAGACATACATAACTCACTAGTCAAGGACCCAACCCTTCTGTGACCCACAGAGTTTGCAGAAAGAGGAGGGGAGGAGTCGCCCCTCTCAACAGTAGGGGAGCTCTGTGCAGTGGGAGGGGCTGCATAACCCCACACTGAACTCCCCCAAAGCCGGGTCCATCTGCAGAAGGAGAACCAGTTCATTAAAAAAGGCCAGACCCGACCTCATAGTTTCCATAAAAGAGAGCACATGGGCCTCTTCTCCCTCCTCTTTAGTTACATCCCCAGCAAACTGAAGATGATAGCATTCACCTTGTGTGCGGTTATCAGCATTAACCCACACAGTGTAGAGTACACAGAACACGTGTGAGGTAGAGCCAGCGAAACAGCAAGTGCTCTCCAAATCATAATTATTGTTGAATTTCTTTCTTACCTGTTTTATTGCCCTTTCTTTCTTTCTTCCTTTCTTCCTTCCTTCCTTTTTTTGCTTTATAGGGCCACACCTTCGACATAGTGGCATATGGAGGTTCCCAGGCTAGGGATCAAATCGGAGCTACAACTGCCGGCCTACATCACAGCCACAGCAACGCAGGATCCAAGCAGTGTCTGTGACCTACACCACAGCTCATGGCAATGCCAGATCCTTAACCCACTGAGCGAGGTCAGGGATCAAACCCACAACCTCATGGTTCCTAGTCAGATTCATTTCCGCTGCACCACGACGGGAACTCCTATTCTACCTCTTTCATTTAACTCACTTATTGGTTGGCAACTCTTTCTCCACCAGAGACCACCATTCTAATTCATATCCCCCACCCCGTGACTCTCTGGCTTGTCAAAGTGAAGCCTTCGTGAGGCCACTTCTCTATCAAGTGTCTGCCAGCAACAGCCAATCTCTCAGTAACCCCTGCATGAGACACAAGAGGAGCAACGCTTGTGAGACTAGGTTCAAGGCAGGAAAGGAGGAGAGCCCAGTGTGTGTGTGTGTGTGTGTATGTGTGTATGTGTGTGTGTTCCGTGTGTGCATATGTCTATGTGCATGTGTCTATATGGTGTGTGTGTCCATGTGTATGTGTGCCTGTGTGTGTGTCCATATGTGTGTCTATGTATCTATTTGTATGTGTCCATGTGTGTGTGGGTGTCCATATGTGTGTGTATGTGTGTTCGTGCATGTATGTGCACTCACACAGGTTTGTTAAAGGTTGAGGTGGGGAGTTAACCACAGATATCTTGGAAGGAAGGCCACATGATGACGATCAGGGAATACTTGAGGAGAGAGCTGCAGGGGGTGGGAGGTTACGGGGTCAGGGGTAACGAGAAAGAGGGCTCCTTTCCTTCTCCCTACCACTTGCCTCAGACCATCTGAGGAAGCCTGCTGGGGCCTCAGGACAATCCTTAGGATTAGCATTGGGAGCCTGAGAAAACCTCTGTGGTCACCAGCTGGGTTTCCTTTATTCCCATCCTCGGTGTTCTTGTCTTTCTGCTCACGTTTCCTTTCTGCTCCCATGGACCTCTCACTACCCTCTTCCAATGTGCTAACAATATTGTCTTTTCTCATATTTCTTGTTGATTGCATTTTTTTTTCAAGGAAGGGGAAAAGGTTTCCATCTCTAATCCACATATCCAGCCACAGTGCCTTGGACTGAAAGAGGTATTTCCTATGGAATTTGGTGTTTTTGTTCTGCCAGGCTTTAACCCTCTGCCTAACTTTAACCTAAAAGTGAAGTGGGAAATCCTTTTTTTGAACAGCCCCAGCCCTCTACGGAACTTCCGTAAATCTCTCTCTGTTTACTACTGATCTCTTCTGCACTGCTGCTCCTGGACTCCCGATTTTGAGGCTGGGAATGTAACAAAAAACTTCCCATCTAGAGTAGCTCAAGTAACAGGAGACTCAGCCAGACTAGGAAAACAGGGGTAGGTCAGGGGGACAATGAAGGGCTAATCCTAAAGTCAGTTGACAATGAAGGTCTTCACAACATTTTTAAATTCTTATAAAATGTGATTCTGGCAAACAGACCCTTCTGGCATCATTATTCTCTGTTCCTAGGCAAAGCAAATAGTTTATATATTTAAGTACGCCATTTCACTTCCTGACTTTTTAAAAGTTATTATTATTGTTATTATTATCTATTCAAAACAGGTATTTTGATAGATAAGCAATCTTGACCAAGAACACAATTGGAGGTCTCACACTTTCTGACTTCAAGACTTATTACAGAGCTACAGTGATCAAGACAGTGTGGTACTGGACTAAAGACAGACATGTATATAGACCACTGGAATAGAATATGGGCCCCAGAAATAAACTCTTGTGTATACAGTCAAACGACTTTCTATGGAGGTGCTAAGACCACCCAACAGGGAAAGGACAGTAATTTCAAAACCTGTGCTGGGAAAACTGGATGACATGAAAAAGAATGGAGTTGGACCTTTATGCCATATATAAAAATTAACTGAAAGAGGATACATAATCAAAAGACATAAAATTAATTCTTAGAAGAATCGTAGGGGAACTGATTCATGCCATTGGATTGGACAATGATTTCTTGGATATAACATCTAAACACAAGTGGAAAAAGAAGAAAGTAGATAAACTGGACTATATCAAAATCAATAACTTCTATGGATCAGAAGACACAATCCACAAAGTGAAAAGCAGACTACAGAATGAGATAAGATATCTGTGAATCATATATCTGATAAGCAGTTGATATGCAGAATAGATAAAGGATTCCTAGAACTAAACAACAAAAAACCACACAATCTGATCTTAAAATGGGCAATGGATTTGAATAGACATTTCTCCAAAGAAGATATACAACAGGCATATGAAAATATGCTCAGCATCACTCATTATTAAGGAAATGCAAATCAAAATCACAAGAAGATAACATTTCATACCCATTAGTAGAGCTACTATCACAAAAACAGAAAATAACAAGAGTTGACAAAGACATGGAAAAACTGGAACACTTGTGCACTTTTGGTGAGAATGTGAAATGGTGTGACATCTTGAAAAACAGTACTGCAGTTCCTTAAAATATTAAAAATAAAATCATCAAATGATCCAGAAATCCCACTTCTGGATACATATCCAGGAAAAGTTTCATGCAGGGTCTGGAAGAGATTGTTGCACCCCACGCTTACAGCAGCATTATCCATAATAGCCAAAAACAGGAAGCCACGCAAGTGTCCATTGATTAGATAAACACATAAACAAAATGTGATATATACATACAATAAAATATTATCCAGCCTTAAAAAGGAAAATCCTGACTTGTGCTACAATGGGGATGAAATTTCCAGATCTATGCTAAATGAAACAAGCCTGTCACAAAACGACAATTCCTGTGCGATTTCACTTAGATGCAGTTCTAGAGTAGTCAAAATCAGAGAGACAAAGAGTACAATGGTGGTTGCCAGGAGACTGGGGGGCGTGAGAATGGGGAGTTGTTTAATGGGTAGAAAGTTTTAGTTTTGGAAGACGATGACAAAGTTCTGGAGATTGATTGCCCAACAATGTGAATACACCTAATACTACTGAACACTTGAACGTGGTAACACTTAAAGATGGTAAATTTTATGTTGTGTGTATTTTAACATCATTTTTAAAAACAACCAAAAAAAACCAAAAACCAAAAAACAACACAGGAATGGTTGCATGCTGTCCTGCCTCAAACATTACTAACGTTAAGTGGGTGGCTTGACCTTGGTTAACCCTGTTTCCTCATCTGTTAATGTAGGACATGTATTTCCTTACAGAGTTGGAGTGAGGATTAAATAATATATCACTATGTGTAACGTGCTGAGCGCAAAGTCTCAAATGTAGAAAGTGCTCAGTGAATGTTGGTTCCTTTACCCAATATTCCAGAACACCCGACGCTGAGGGCCAACTGGAAATGAGGTCTCTGAGGAAGGTCTCTTGTCAGGAAGCAGGGACGTGTACCTCGTTGGACACTCCCTGGCAGCTGTGCTACTGGAGAGCAAGGGTTAATGCTCCATCCAGCCCAGATTTTAAGGCTAGTGATGTTTCAAAGCTGTTTCTGGTGCTTCTGTGGGACGCTTCTAATTGACTTGTCTCCTAAGCTGTGCTCACAAGGAAACAGAAATTCTCCCACACAGATTTGCTTATTTTCCACTGGAGACGAAGGTTGGGTGGGGGCAGGAAATTATTTACATGTATAGTCAACATACTGCCATTTCTTTCCATAGCTGGCATTTCCCAGTTTCACTCAGAAGTTCTCACTATGCTGTAAATATGGGTGGCTTCCCAGCCAAATCTCAGCTTCTTTTCCAAACCTCCACTCAGCAATCTCGGGATCCTCGGGTGACAGGCTGGGGTTGGGGTTTTCTGTTCTTAAACATTTAGACCTTCAAGAGGAAGCATAAAATTTTGAGGACTGCATTTGACCTACTACCAGTGCCAACTTGTCCACGGTGTGTAGGATGTCATAATAATTGATGCTTTGTCTGTTACAAAAGGGTCAGTCAGAACTGTTCTGGAGACCCCAAGGTGGCACTCTTCTAGGTAACGAGGTGGGGATAGGAGAGGGTGGGAGAAAGAATAACAGATGAAACAGAACCTGACTCCTGCGGTATTCATAGCCCCAGTGAAGGCAATGAACTTTTTTGCTATGTAGGAATACTGACTAAATTTTACGAGCCAAGAAATTCTCAGGCTTCCAAAGTCACCATACTAATAGGAGAAGTAGGATTTCAAAGCATTATAAACCCTTCCTTCCTCCAATCTTTTTCCCCTTCATGACCTAAAGTGCCTGAAATAATTTCTACTACTGGATTTTTCTCATTTAGAGTGAGCAATAGGTAGTCAACTAATGGGTTGCCTAAAACTTTTCTGTGAAGGCTCTGAGTGGGTGTGTCAAGTTACATAGCACAGAAAAGCAGTGTGGCCCAGTGTGGGGGGTCCCCATCCCCACGGAGCAGTCCTTGGACCAGCAGCATCCCCGAAGATGCCACAGCCCTGGTGCTACAGAATCAGAGACTCTGGTGGGGTGGGGCAAATAATCTGGTTTGAGAAGCCTCCAGGTGATCTTGATGCAACAACAAAGAAACACTCCTTTACTATCCACAATCCAGTGTACCTGTGCGCTGAGTACAGAGAAGGCTCCAGGCTTTATCCTAGACTCATATTTTATCTTCTAATTACAGCAGTGCTTTAAGGTTGAGGGGTCAGCTTGTATACCCTTCCTGTCCCGGGATGGAAGGACAGCCCTGTGCTGAGCCAGTGTCCAGACTTTTCTCCTAGGACCAAATAGATGTAATGAAGGGACTCTTATCGGCCACGACCCTCATAACCTCTGTTTCCCAAAGATGTCACTTATTTTCCTTAAGGCCCTAAGTATGAAAATATGAACATACTGTCTGCCTGACCCTTATAATTATTGATGCCACAAGTGATTAAGAGATGAGTCAGTTAATCAATGCCCAGGACACACTTAGCATAGTACATATTCTGGACACATTAAATTCTCCCCTATAATCCCCCAGTTTCAAATTTTTATTCCTAGACTTTTTTTTAAATGATTATTTTTTTCCATTATAGCTGGTTTACAGTGTTCTATCAATTTTCTACTGTACAGCAAGGTGACCCAATCTCACATACATACATACATTCTTTTTTCTCACATTATCATGCTCCATCATAAGGGACTAGATATAGTTCCCAGTGCTATACAGCAGGATCTCGTTGCTTATCCATTCTAAAGGCAATGATTTGCATCTATTAACCCCAAATTCACAGTCCATCCCATTCCCTCCTCCTTCCTCTCTGCAACCACAAGTCTGTTCTCCATGCTCATGATTTTCTTTTCTGTGGAAAGGTTCATTTGGGCCCTACATTAGATGCCAGATACAAGTGGTATCTTTTGGTATTTCTCTTTCTTTTTCTGAGTTACTTCACTTAGTATGGGAGTCTCTAGTTTCATCCATGTTGCTGCAAATGGCATTATTTTGTTCTTTTTTATGGCTGAGTAGTATCCCATCGTGAATATATACCACATCTTCCTAATCCAATCTTCTGTTGATGGACATTTGGGTTGTTTCCATGTCTTGGCTACTGTGAATAGTGCTGCAATGAACATAAGGGTGCATGCATCTTTTTCAAAGAAAGTTTTGTCCAGACATATGCCCAAGAGTGGAATTGCCAGGTCAGTTTTATATTTAGTTTTCTGAGGTACCTCCATACTGTTTTCCATAGTGGTTGTACCAATTTACATTCCCACCAACAGTGTAGGAGGGTTCCCTTTTTTCCACCACCTCTCCAGCATTTGTTATTTGTGAACTTATTAATGATGGCCATTCTGACTGGTGTGAGGTGGTACCTCATAGTAGTCTTGATTTGCATTTCTCTAGTAATCAGTGATGTTGAGCATTTTTTCATATGCTTGTTGGCCATCTGTATATCTTCTTTGGAGAAATGTCTAAATGTCTATTAGGTCTTTTGCCCATTTTTCCATTGCCTTTTTGGCTATTTTTGCTGTTAAGTTGTTTAAGTTCTAAATTTTAGAGATTAAGCCCTTGTTAGTTACATAGTTTGAAACTATTTTCTCCCATTTTATAAGTTGCCTGTTTTTTGTTTTTTTGGTTTTTTTTTAATGGTTTCCTTTGCTGTGCAAAAGTTTTTCAGTTTGATTAGGTCCCACTGGTTTACTTTTGCTTTTATTTCTGTTGCCTTGGAAGAATGACCTGAGAAAACATTTGTAAGGTTGATGTCAGAGAATGTTTTGCCAATGCTCTCTTCTAGGAGTTTGATGATGTCTTATCCTCCATTTAAGTCTTTAAGCCATTTTGAGTTTATTTTTGTGCATGGTGTGAGGATGTGTTCCAGTTTCATTGATTTACATGCGGCTGTCCAGTTTTCCCAGCATTACTTGCTGAAAAGACTGTCTTTTTCCAATTTTATATTTTTGCCTCCTTTGTTGAAGATTAATTAATCATAGGTGTCTGGGTTTATTTCTGGGTTCTCTATTCCATTTCATTGATTGGTATGTTTGTTTTGGTACCAGTACTGCACTGTCTTGATTACTGTGGCTCTGTAATATCGCCTGAGGCCTGGAAGAGTTATGCCTCCTGCTTGGTTTCTGATCCTCAGGATCGCTTTGGCAATTCTGGGTCTTTTGTGGTTCTATATAAACTTTTGGATTGTTTGTTATAGTTCTCTGAAAAATGTCATGGGTAATTTGATAGGGGTTGCACTGAATCTGCAGATTGCTTTGGGTAATATGGCTATTTTTACAATATTAATTTTTCCAACCCAGGAGCATGGAATATCTTTGCATTTCTTTGAATCTTCTTTAATTTCCTTGATTAATATTTTACAGGTCTTGGCATATAAGCCTTTCACTTCCTTGGTCAGGTTTACTCCCAGGTACTTGATTTTTTGGGGGTGCAATTTTAAAAGGTATTCCTAGGCTTTTTTTAAAAAAACATTACTTTTTCCTCCCTACAATGTCACTTCTCTATCAGCTCCTTCATGTGTAACACTCCCCTTGTTTCAAGTGCAGTCCAGTTTTACACCCTCTAGAGCATATTCAGGGCTCATGTTGGAAGGCCCACATCCTTCCCTTGCATTCCCACAGCCCTGCATCTTCACAGCTCCACCAATTTGACCTTACCCTCGGGAGCCCAGCACATTACAGATAATCCAAAGTGTTTGTTCCATGAAGAAACAAACACCACCTTAAAAAAAAAAATAAAAGTCTAGACATTCTAGAAATATCTATTATTGTCACCATCTCTGAGAGGTGACCGGCATGCAGATGTTCTAGCTCACATTCCTTCTCCAGGTACACTCGACTCTTTACAGGGAAAACATTCTCATCTCTAACAGTTTGTAGGTGTTCATAATATTTTACTCTTCATTGTCAAGTTCCTTAGAGAAATAGTCTCCAAATGCAAATGGCAGATAGGTTGCACTTGTTGTGCCGGCCAAGGCCAAGCGCTCTGCTGCACGGGACCAGGAGTCCTTTGCCATCTAAACTCAAGTAGCAAACTTCAGTGATCCTTGACAATATCACCATGGACGAGGACCCCAAGAGCCTCAAGCGTCCAGCGTTCACAGGGCCCCGCCTGGAGTTGCCTCCACTTTCTTTGATTTGCTGCTTCTTTACCAGCTTCTTTCCTTTCACTAATTCATTAATTCACTAATTCCTTAATTAATAAATCATTCATAAACTCAGTGGGCATATGGTAGATGCCTAGCAAGGGACAGAAGTTTCCTCAATGCTGGGTTAGGGGCAGAAAAAGTCCCAGTAGTCAAAGCAGAGGCGTGAAACAGGGCCAAGGGGTCCAGTTGCCTGTTTTGCCTTTGCCCACCCATGTGCCCAGAAATACCTGCTCATCCGATCTCTAGAGCCTTCCTGATGCCTGCAGGTGGCACTGACCACCTGCACTATGGCACTGCCGGGTGCTTCATAGTGCCACATAACTGTGCATGTGCTTGCCAGTCTCTCTGCCACCCAGCCAGCCCATCAGCGACTGGGACCATGTCTTCTTCACGTCTGTGCCCTCGGTCTCCCTGTGGCGGGCAGATCCGGTGCTTCCATATTTTTGAGTGAATGGATGGGTTGTTGGAGAGATGGGTGAGTAAATAGGTCTCAGTTTCAGCCAGTGAAAACGCGTCACGTTTATACAATTGAGACTCCCTCTACCAGTTCACTTGAAAACAACAGAGTGGACACACTGCAAGTTGGGGAAAAATGTGAAATTCTCACTTGCTAAAGATTTACCAAATCTATCTTACTTTGGTAACAGATATTCTAAGAGCTATCAGGAAAGTGAGAGAGTGGGAAAGCTGTTTCGGTCCACTCTTTGTACAATCCAAGAACAGCTCACTGCGTGGACATATGTCATCGGGGTGCAGCCTCTTTCTGGAAAGTGGCCATCCGGGCGCAGTCAGCAGGGGGTCTTGATTTCAAGTAGCAGCTGAGCCTCAGTGACGGTGGCCGGCCCTCTGCGCTGGGAGAGCGTATATGGGAGGACGAGAGAGCAGTGGGCTCTGAGAGTGAGTCATTTCCTCCTGCGGTCCTCTGTGGGGTTGGCCTGCAAGACTCTGATCTGGACTGGAGTTGGAGTGACCCCTGATGTATTCTTACCCTCCACAAAGTAGCCTTGAAAAAATAGCTTTGTGCCTAACCGGATGTGAGTTAAACGAAAAAATGGTTCTGTGCTCGCCAGCAACATAGGTCATCGGGCTGAGGGGCGGGGGCGCAGCTGGTGAGGGATGTTTGTGTTGTCTCCTCAAAAGTGCCTCTTGGGGAGGGGAGGGATGCTGAGGAGACAGCCTGGGAAGAGGGGCAAGCAGAGCCCTTGGCTGGGGCTTCTCAGAACAGCCACTGAATGAGGCTGCATCGCTTTGATTGCTGTACTAGCTGGACCCACGCGAAATGGGGAACCATGCAGGAGCGTGGGACACGCACACACGGACACCCCGGGTGGGTGTATTTTGTAAAGGGATCCCTTCTCTGTCAGCGCCTGAAGAGTGCTGAACCTGAAGATTAGCGGGGCCAGCAGAGCTGGGGTGTGTGCGGGGCGCGGGGTGGGAAGCACCTGCCCCCAACGCTTTTCCTTGGTGACAACAGGCCTCAGTGACAATGCACAGGCTTCGTAATCAGCTGAGCGGATCTGCAGGCTAGGCACTGAGAGCACGCGGGGGAGAGGCAGCCAGAAGAAGAGAGGGAGCCAGCTCCAGTTTGCTAAAAGAGAGATTAAATTTCAGCCCCTGGAGGAAAACAAAAAGTGAAAACGAAAAGCGAGAAAAGCTAAATCCCCAGTTTATTTTTCACCAAATTTTGTCTTGCTTTGTTTGTTTTACCGTGTCCCTGCCTTCTGACTGCCCTTGGAGGGACAGACATCGTGTCTCGGCCACAGCTGCGGGGATGCTGCCTGGGGCAGCGGGCACCTCCCCACCTTTCTTTCTGGAAAGAGTGGTGACGGAGAGGGAAGCCCGACCCTCCACATTCTGTCTGATCCAGCACAGCTGCTTTCTCTCATTCCTGAGAACCGGACAAGCTTCCTGAGCCCTGGGCTGATATTCTGTACCATCTTTGGTGCAGCTGTAATTTTAACAGGGGGAGCGGACTTGAACCTCTCTAATCCTTACTCCAGACACCTCGAACTCCTGAGACTGGCGTGCATGTGTGCATGCGTTTTTAAGGGTTTTTCAGCTGTGCTTCTGAGAAAGTGGCTCCATCCAACTTTTAAAAAAACATAAAAGGAAGGAAAAAGCAGGGAGGGGGTTAGTGACACAACTGCCTGATTTCGACCGCAAGTTAGTTCTATAGCTTTAACGTTGACAACACCAAAAATAATATTATGCTCTGCTTACCTACACATGTCTTTGAATTCCTCTTTTCCTTTGCTGGGGTTGAATGATGGATACCATGCCCCTCTTTCTGCTTTGAACCATGGAAGAATTTACCCAGAATTAAAAAGTATAAGAAGCTTGCAGAGGTCAGGGTTGAGGTTTAGAAACCAATTGCAACTAGTCTCAGAATTGCATATCCAACTTTGCATTTTTTTTTCCCCTCACAGCTTGTATTTTGGGAATGGAAGGGAGCTGTTTTATGAATGGATCTAGGCGTGACACACAGAACGTGTGGGATCTGTCTGAGGGCCCTGTCTGGGTCAGCTGTGACATCTGGACTGTTGGTGACTCACGGATACACAGAGAGTAATCTCTGATGGAGACTACTTGTGACCACTGGCAAACTTTGGCAAATGCCAGGGAACCACTGCAGCCACCCCGGATGAGCTGCTCAGGCCACTGCCACCCACCGCTGCTGTCAGGGAGAGTCTCCGGGCTCCGAGCTTGTCTCCCGCTAGGTCCCCAGGCTGCCAGTCCCTCGCCATTGGCTGGATGGTTTATGGCCTAGCAGACCCCGAGCTCTCCCCCCACCGGCGAGCCGGGTTGGGGGCATGTGGCTCTGTGGCAGATGGTCTGGACTTGAACCCAGCTCTGTCACACCTCGGCTGAGATGTGACAAGTCCCTGAACTCCTCTCAGTCTCGGTTTCTCCATTTAAAAAACTATATGAAAAAAGTAAAGCTTACAGGAATTCAAACAGCTAACATTCATTGAAACTTCCTAAAAGCCCAGCACTGTTCTACGTACAGTACAGAAATTATTTCAGTTAAATTTAAAAAAAATAGGATGTCAATAGATTGACAATACAGTGCCAATGAGGAAGCTGGAGCACAGTTGTATCAGTTGTAAATGCCGAGGCTAGAATTCTCTGTGCTTTTTCTGAGACTTGAGAGCTGTGATTCTCCATCAGGACTAACTTCGCTCCCCAGGGGACACTTGACAGTGTCTAAAGACATGTTTGGTCGTCAGGACTGGGGCAGAGGAGGGATGTCGCTGGCATTTACAGGGCTGAGGACAGAGATATCGCTTAACAGCTCACAATGTACACAACGGCCCCCACAACCAAGAATTACCTGGCCTCGAGGTCAAAGAGCTGAGGCTGAGAAGCCCCACCCTAGAGCCTGTCCCTCAGCTGCCACACTAACTCCCTAGACAACATCTACCAGGAGGGGTTCGGGAGGATAAAATGGGATGACGCCTCTGAAGCACTAAGGGCAGTGCCTGGCACATAGTAGCTGCTCAGTGAATCCAGCCTCCATTGCTGCCGCTGCCATGACCTCAGCGTTCTTCATTGCCAGTTTCCCGTCTCTGTTATTAGCAATGTCTCCAAGGCTACCTGGATCTCAGCATCGTGTCCCTTTGTCAGAAGGGCCTGGGAGGTACAGTGAGAAAACAGATTCCTTTTCCTTCCTAGGGCTTGCCGATGTTCACATCTTCCCACCAAATGCCTCTGTACTCGGATCTTCATGGGGACGTCAGCTCGCTTCCCTGGGGACCTGCAGCCTGGGCGCTCCGTTGGAGGACAGCTCTCACCTGTGCTTCTTGAGAAGCTCACCCGGGGCGGCTGGCCTGGACCCTCTCCAGTGATGGAGAAGCAGCAGGTTCCTCCAAGGATGGATAGCACCAGCTGACCGAGGGGTTAGGAAGCTGGTTTTATAAACGAAGATGCATCAGTGAAGGACACATGTCTCCCTGCCACGTGTCTAGCCCCTGTTCAGCTCTAGACGATCTCCAGAGTTCTCTTTGCCCCTGGAAGCCGAGTGGGTTAGGAGATAGTCAATTAAAAACTTGAAGGATCAGCAAACACTGTACAATCAAAGGTGACTTGAGGAGAAAGATGATTTGAGTATCCTCTTCTCTGTACCTCCTTTCGGTCAGGAGAGCAATTCCAAGCCCCAAGGGAACGTATGTCTTTACCCCAAGAGTCGCCTGAGAACCTGTGGCCAAAGTGTGCCTTGTCCTGTCAGCAGCCATCAGTGAGGTCAGCGGCGCCCAGTCCCAGGCCCCTTGGGGTTGCTCTGTCGGCCACGCCACAAGCTGGGAAGCTGTAGCCAAGACGCTTAGGCTGGGAGGTAACAACAACCACAGGCCCACCACTATCATGCCTTTACTGACTGTCTACCAGGTGCTCGGCCCTCTTGTAGCCGCATAACATGTACCGACCAATCTTCACAATAGCCGGACTAGAGGTTCTATTTTTATCCCTACTTTATTTTATCTTTTGGCTGTGCCCATGGCATGTGGATATTCTCCAGGCCAGGGATCGAACTCGAGCCACAGCAGAGACCCAAGCCATTGCCGTGACAACACCAGATCCTTAAGCTGCTGTGCCACCAGAGAACTCCCAGTCTGCATTTTAGATATGGTGAAACCTGGGCACAGAGAGGCTAGCAATTTGTCCATAGCACAAAGACGGAAGGTGGTGGAGCAAAGAAGTTAGCCCAGGCAGTGTGCTGCCAGAAGCCGCATTCTCGACCACTGGGATGAGCTGCCTCTACCTGGAAGGGGTCAGAGGTCATTTAGCTTTGGCAAAGGTTCCAAAGCTCAACAAATCAAGGATGTCAACAGACAACATAGTAACTGAAACACACACAAGTCCTTGTATATTTATGAGTTTTTGTTTTTTTTTTTTCCTCCTATGAGGGGCAGAAATTGGTGAGTGGCTACATCTAGTGAAAGGGACTTACACGGCTGTGGCTCAGATGGAGGAGAACCAACCAGAAGCTGTCATCCTGACCAGGGTACACGGAGGGAGTCTGGGGTTACAGAGAAGGTCCGAAGGTCTGTAGCTGTAAACTACATCTCCCCCTAGCCAGGTGTTCACAAATACACACCTTTCCTATGTGCCCGCTGTGTACCCCGCAAGCCAGCCAGTGTACACGAGCACATCAACACAGAGGGACCACAACTGCAAGAGGGAAAACTGACCACATACTTTCTGATTATAAAGGTTAGCCTGTGCTGAGAGATGTTTTCACATCCAGAGTTGCTCGATAATTCCGTCATATGTTAGAACTGTTTAGTCTACATGTTAAAGGATTCAAGGATGTGTAGGGACTGAGTTTGGTAGAGAAAATACGTTGAATCAATACCCTTGAAAAATCCCTTGCACACAGGTGAGGCTCTGGTGTTGTGGCCACCTTTGAATCTCATATTAATGCCTCTTAACGGTAAATAAGAGACCTGACCATTCAATTATGTCATCTGTCAACTGAAAATGCTGGTTTTAGTCATCTGCCAACCTGCTACCCAAGAGCCGGGAAAGGTGGGGGGAGAGCTTTGTAAATGTACTGATGTTCTTAGGATTGTCTTGATTATATATTCATCAATGTGCATGGCTCTCTAAAATTCTTACCTTTCCAGGTTGAAAAGAACCTGAGAGCATTCACATTCTTGGGGGAGCACTTATCTGACCATGTGCATGCGTCTTAAACGGAGACTTAGGATGAGACCAGAGGTGTAAAGATTGCTCTGTGCTCTGTGTGTCCTCTAGGAACTCACGTGGATTTGCCTTCACACACTTCCCAAGCTTTTCTACTCCCTTTTGTAACTAAAGGCCATGCAGTTACAGAACAAATGCCAGGGTTACTGGAAGGATCTGTGTGGCTGCGGTCACTGCCGCTCACCTAACAGCCTCCTACAGCTCCCAAACCATCCACTGCTGTCCTCTTACCCAGCACGTCACTGCAGCTGCCTGGGAAGAAGCACCGTTTTGCCAAATCTAGTGGATGAGCCCCAGCCCTTATCTCACAGGATATCCACACTACTGGACACAGCTGCCCACTCATCGTTGCTTAATCCTCTCTCTGTTTTTAACTTACATGCTTTTACCCACTTCTCCAACTGGTCAGTCTTCTGCACAGCTTCAAACTCCTCTGCATATACAAGTGCTGGTTGGATGTATACACCTGGAATTCCTGCAGTAATATTGGATACAATTTACCCCAAACTTAATTCATTCTTTTCCCACCCTATGCATGTTCTATTCCATGAGTTCTGTATCTCAGTGAACATCAATGCCATCTTCCTAACAATCTGGTCAGATAGAAGGGAATGAAGAGAGACTCAAAACTTCCCTTATTCTCCCCAGTCCAGAGAACTACCAAGTCCTACAAGGTTGCCTTTGAATAGGAGTCTCCGTCATGGTTCAGGGGAAACGAATCTGACTAGCATCCGTAAGGATGCAGGTTTGATCCCTGTTCTCGATCAGTGGGTTAAGGATCCGGTGTTGCCGTGAACTGTGGTGTAGGTCAAAGAGGTGGCTCGGATCCCGCATTGCTGTGGCTGTGGTGCAGGCCAGTGGCTACAGCTCTGATTCGACCCATGGCCCGGGAATCTCCATATGCCACGGGGTACGGCCTTAAAAAGACAAAAGACAAAAAGACAACAAAGTTACCTTTGAACATAGCTTGACTCCATTCTCTTCCCACAATCGTTTTCTTGTTTGTCTGTCATTTCACTCTGGCACAACTGCAATACTGTCCTTTGCTACTTGCCCTGCCTCAAGCATTCCTCCTTTTGAGGTCATCTCCAACCATGGTCAGTTGCATTTGGGCTACATATGTATGGTTTTTAGGTCAAAGGTGCTTTCATTCTAGATTAAAAAATACTTTGTTTAAAGTAAAGCACAATGACAACATAGGCTGGCATTGGCATAAAAACAGATGCAAAGACCAATGGAACAAAACAGCGAGCCCCCCAATAAATCCATGTATGCCCAATTAGTAGACAAAAAAGAAGCCACGTATATAATGGGGAAAGGACTTTCTTTTCAATAAACGGTGTTGGGGAAACAAAGTCCATGTGAAAGAGTGAAACTAGACCACTACCTACCTACCACCACACGCAAACATTAATCAAAATGGACTAAAGACATGAATGCAAGATCTGAAACCATAGAACTCCTGGAAGAAAACATAGGTAATAAACTCCTTGACACAGGTCTTGGTGATAATTTTTAGGATATGACACCCAAATCAAAAGAAAAATGAAAAATGAATATCATACTAAAAAGCTTCTGCACAGTAAAGGAAACCATCAACAAACTGAAAATGCAACCTACGGAAATAGGAGAAAATATTTGCAAATCATTGAGCTGTTAAGGGGCTAATATCTAAAATATATAAAGAACTCACACAGCTCAGTAGCAAAAAGGAAAAAAATCCACTTAAAAAATGAACAGAGGGAGTTCCCATCATGGCTCAGAGGAAACGAATCTGACTGGCATCCATGAGGACGCAGGTTTGATCCCTGACATCACTCAGGTTAAGGATCCGGCATTGCCGTGAGCTGTGGTGTAGGTTGCAGACGCGGCTTGGATCTGGCATTGCTGTGGCTATGGTGTAGGCTGGCAGCTGCTGTAGCTCTGATTCGGCCCCTAACCTGGGAACCTCCATATGCCATAGGTACGGCCCTAAAAAGATGAGGAAAAAAAATGGACAGAATATCTGAATAGATATTTTTCCAAAGAAGACTTACAGATGGCCAACAAGTACATGAAAAGTTGCTCAACATCACTAATCACCAGGAAAATGCAAGTCAAGATCACAATGAGATAGTACCTTATTATTGATGAGAATGGCATTATCAAAAAGACAAGAATTAAGAAGTGTTGGCTATGATGTGGAGAAAAGGAAACCCTTAAGTGCTGCTGGTGGGAATGTAAATTAGTACAGTCACTATCAAAAACAGTATGGAGGTTCCTCAAAAAAATTAAAAATAGAACTACCATATGACTTAGCAATTCTACTTTGGGATATTTATTCCAAAAAAACAAAAACATAAATTTGAAAAGACATATGCATCTCCGTGTTTACTGAAGCAATACTGATTATAATAGCCAAGATATGGAAACAACCTGAGTGTCCACTGATAAAGGCATGGATAAATGGATACACACACACACACACACACACATATATATATGTGTGTGTGTGTGTGTATATATATATATATATATATATATATGCACAATAGAACATATACACACAACAGAATATATATTCAGCCATAAAGAGGAATGAAATCTTATCATTTGTGACCATGTGGACAGACCTCAAATGAATTATACTAAGTGATAGGTCAGAAAGACAAATACCATGTGAACTGTTATGTCTGGAATCTTAAAAGAAACACACACACACACACACACCAAACCCAAGCTCAGAGTTACAGACGACAGATCGGTGGTTGTCAGAGTATTTGGTAGGGTCAGAGAAACAGCCGAAGGGGGTATACATATTTTTTTTACAAAGAGAATCGATGTCATTCGAGAGTTCACTGCAAAGTACTATTTCAAGGAGAGTGCTGCTCAGCCTTTCCTAGCCAAAAAATTATTTTTTAAATTAAAAAATTAAATGAAGCATGGTTACAACACAGACTATGAGGTGGTTATGTTGGGTGTCTGTGCACCTTTGTGTGTGTGTGTGTGTGTGTGTGTGTGTGTGTGTGTGTGCGCACAGATACAGATATTCCCTACCTCAGCTACATAAGAGTTAAAGTGTCAGTTTGCAAGTTTCTAGAAGCACTTTTTTTTTTTTTTTTAGAAGGGGTATTCTACAGTTGAAATTGAGAAAATCAGACAGGCAGTTACATGGAAATTAAATTAAAGTTAAATTACATTAAATTAAAATGTAAGCTCCTTTAAGACAGCTGTTCATGATCCCTTGTTACGGCTCACGACACTTAGCAAAGTACCTTGTTTAATGTGATTGGGTTCAGACCCAGGAAAGGGAGAACTTGTATTAATCAAAAGCAGATGAGGGCAGCTGAATGTCTACAGGTTAAAATATGCCAGTCATCAAGGAGAAAATGGAATGGATTTCAGAAGCAAGATATTTGTGCGTGATGAGCTGGAATTTGGGGAGTTTTTATTTTTATATTTTTTTTATTTATTTTTTTTAACGGAAAAAAAGAAGCCCAAAGGAGCCAAGAAGATGCTAATGGATGAAATGCTTTGCACATATGGGATGGAAAATTGTGCTCGGTTAAGTCAAAAAGCAGCTTCTGAAGCGTGTATCGTGGCTGTGGCTTCACAGGTGCCTGACCCGCTGGCCCCGCTGCATCAATGCACCATGTGTTTGACCCTGGTCCTCCACTCCAGCCGCCATGCAGGAAGATCATATTCAGGGAGGCAGAAGCTTCTAGAACTGCTTGGAACCGCTGCCAGGGCCAAGAATGGTTCCCTCCTTCTCACCCTTTTATCCACACACGGGAGCACTGAAGAACTAAACAGCTCTCATCTCAACTTCCTCCCAACCTCATTCTTTTGGCTCATCCTTCTCTGAAGAGCAGCTGTTTTTCAGCTGATGTTTAAGCTCGCACACTCTGAGTTAAATTACTCAGTTTCTTTATAAAGGAAAGAGCTCTTTTTCTCTGGTTTGTTTTAATTTCTCCTAAATATCATTCCTACAGGGGTACCTCACTTTACACATTTTTAATTCTCCTCAGGAACATATGGTTTATGCACTGCAGCATATATCCAATATTTGCAAATTGAATCAGGGTTGAAATTCTCCAAGAAAGGATGCCATTTAAAGAGAACATGTGGGGAATCCTCTTTTTTTTCAAAGTTTTTTTTCTCTTCTTTCTTCCTCTTCTTCTATTTTTTTTTTTTTGTGGTTTCTTTTCCCCCAAAGAAAAGAATCCTTTGATAATGCAATGATTGATTCTCTTCACCCTTTTTCCAGAAAACTACACTCCATTTTACAGGCTTAGTAGATTTTGATTGATGGGCACTGGGATTTCTGAAAACAGGACACCCACTTGCTCCCAGGCAAGCGGTGATTCTTAGGCTTGGGCTGGCTTCATGTGTCTCTCCTCATTTTCCCAGCTTGTTCTTAACTCTTCAAAACGTGGGGACTGGGTAGGAGCATAATATTTAATAAAGATATTTGAATTTTTGCATCTGAACAAATGCCATACTCTCCAAGTCATCATGTTGAGACAACCTGGAAGGTTCTGGCACAACACTTTAGTTCCAGTGCGGAAATGGCATTAGAAGGACAGTCTACCAAACCCATAGTCATAGCACACCAGTTCCAGGGACAGCTGTGCTCCTGCTGTGACCTCAGGGCCTGGCCATCAGAAAAGCTGGGTTTCAACGACAAGACCAATGACACCCTCTCTCCCAGTGGTCCCCTTGTCTCTGCTTTTCCTCTACTTTAGAAATATCGGCAGGTCAACATAAATGGTACCTATTACACGCCCTTTTACATAAATCAACTCATTTCATCTGCAGAGCAGCTCGATGCAGCGGGTGTGTGGTCAGCATCTCCATTTGGCACAAAGGTTAGCACAGAGGGCAGAGGCCTGCAGGGGCAGAGCCAGGCTGCCAAGGTGCCACGTCTGACCCCACCCCTGAGTCGTGGCAGAGGCTCCGAGGTTCACTGGGCCTTCCTGGGGGAAGGCTGTGCTAGGCTGCTCTGCAAAGGTGTGCACCGTGTAGGGCTGAAGTGACGGCGGGCCAGAGGGGGATTCATTGCTCTTCACTTCACTGCATAGAGATAATCAAGCCAGAATATTAATACTGCGGCAATTGCTTCCCCCCTCCGTGTTTACAGAGAGAAACAGCTGGGGCGGTTGACATCTGAAACAGGAGCGGCTGATCGTTACTTGCGCAGCAGATGGGCTTGGGTTATGAATAAGCAGCAAATGTGAAAAAGAGATTCACAGGGTTGAGCCAGGCTTGCTTCGTGCAAAACCAGTTAACCCTTGCTGCTTGCCACTGGTCCAAGGTTTGGGTTGCCTGGCTGCTTCTTCTCGTGGTCAGAGATCTGACAGCACCGGGTGTGACAAGGACTGGAGCCAAACTGCACTGAAGAAAGTGCTTAAGAAGAGCTGATGCATGTTTGAGGAGGAAGAGTTAGTTCAGGACACCGTATAGACCGGACCATGAGTGGCTAAAGATGAAGCCCATAGCCTGTATTCAAGCTCCTAGCAGGTGCATAAATCTGCATCTCTCAGGTGCTGTGGCCTCAGAGGAACCCGGAACTCATCAAACGGAGATACTGCACATGTGATTTGAAGGGTGTCAGAATGTCCCCATTCTCTACCAATACCTCCCCAGCTCACTTCTCACTAATGCCCGCAGTTTTATATCTGAGAAAGTATTCCTTCATGTTACATAACAAAATGAACCTCATTAAAATGCAATGTCCTTGAGAGGGGTGACATGTTGAAACTTATCATCATTGAATATTAGCATATGCAAATTAGTTTGTCAGATGCTTTCCAAACTTCATCCTTCCCAGCTCTCAGGGAGCAGCTCCCTTTGGAGCTAAACAAAGATGGGAAAGAGGTTAAAATGACAAGGGCCCTTGAGCATCTGATTTTCCCCAGCTCTGCCACTTACTAACCGTGTGCCCTTGGGCCAAGTCTTGACCTTGGAAAGTATAACCTTCAGGATCTTCATTTGAAAAAAGTCAGTATAATAACAGGTTCTATGAATAGGCCACGGAAGGTTGTGCTGATCAACCAGGGCACAGACTGTGAAAGAACCTTGAAAACTGGGAAGTGATACACAAGTATAAGGTAGCAGAGGTGTGGTGATGCTGGCTGGATGGGGTGTGGGCGGCAGTGGTCCTCATGATGGGAGGTATGGAACATTTCAATAATTACATATAGTATTTGGGGAGAGGTGGGTAGAAGAGTTTGGACCTCTTCATAACGCAAATAACTAACCCCTTCATGAAAAGTGGCATCAAATGATCCAAGAGAAAAAAACAATTCCTGAGTCACGGTTACGAAGGGGATTCCTGCCAGCATTACACAGAAAGGGGCACTGAGCTCATATTTCTGTTTCATATACGGGATGCTCTGGCCTAACCCAAGGGGCAGAATTTAACTCCTTCTGTGGCCACCAGAGCAGAGAATACAAGCCAGGAATCTCAGGGTAATCTGAACCACACCCAAAGAGCAAAAGCTGAAGGGGAAACGGAGAGAATGCCAATCCTGGGCCCCAGGCGAAGTAGGTCGACAGTACTGGGATTCCTACCAACAGGACTGGTAGGAAGCAAAAATTATTAGCAATTCCTGATGAAGACTGTCCTTAAAATTAACTCTGCACAACTTCATCAGTAGGAATTATGAGGAAAAGCCCTGACACAATACAATGGAGCCGCGAGGAAAGATTGACTTGTTAAGAAAAGCACCGAACAGGTGGAGGAAAAGTCAGCAGAGCTTGACGTGAAATATCAGAACACCAGACCATACCCAGCCTGCGAGTTCCCAACAGCTCCTAAATGAAAGAGAATGCAAATTTACAGCAGAGCCACTTAAAAAATAAATCATTGAATGGCTTATGGTATATATTCGTTTGCACTGACTTGCATATTAAACTATAATTATCCTTCCATTGTGAATAAATCTCTTCTTTTATCTTCATAAGATCTCAAGGAACACTTGCAGGTATTTTTCCAGGTGAACATGTGGCACAGTGGACTGGCTTGGTGGTTAGAATCAAGCTGTTGATGTCTGGAGTGCACAATTGCTGACCAGCAGCTCACGCAACAGAATATTACTGCAGCTGGGCCTGCAGCCTGGTTTGCTCCTCAGGACACAAGAGCACAGCCTGAGTTCTCTGCCAGTCCCAACTCTGAAGCTCTCACCACTTTTCCCTCAAGCCTTCACTGGATGGCACTTTCCAAAGAACTTCACTCATGCTGGCTGGCTTGACACCTGGTATGCTGTATGTAAGACCGCTTGAGTCTCTTCACTGCTCGAGGAGTGACAGTGATTGCTCTTGGGTTAGGCTTTATTTTGGATCTCTTTCTAAACTCCTGAGCGAATGAAATCTCAGAACTGCCCGCAGATTCCTACATATTAGAAAGCTGAGGTTCTTACCGTTAATACATTTCTCTCTTTCCCTTCTCCTTTCCTTGGGACTTTATTTGCCCTTTTTCTTATCACATTTTAATGGCTCCTCTTACATCTGCCAGTTTAGGAATGCTCCAGCCTTTTCCAAAGGGCCCACAGTTGTCACAGTGTCATCACAGGGTTTCCATGTGTTCTCACAGCCCATTCCCTGCAAGCCACAACCACCCAGGATCCCAGCCCTCTCCTGCTTTGGCCCTTCCAGTGTGACTTCTTTTTCTCCTTCTGACCCCTCATACAGGTGACATTCACCTTGAGGTACTGATATCTTTGGGATGCTAAAGCTTAGTTCTACAGTGAATTCTACATAGGCCAAAGCTGCTAAGGGTTCTCTTGAGAATTCGAAAAGCGCTCCTCATCAGAGTAACCCTTAGAGGAGAACTAAGGCCAAACCTGTCGTGCCTAAAATTATTTAGAGTATTTAACAACTAACCATCCCCCCCAACCCCCCCACCCCCAGAAATTAGGGCTCAGAGAGGAAAACAGGAGCCTCAGACACACCTAACTCAGAGCCAGTCCTAGCCAAGGTGCTGTCCCTACCCTCTCTGTGTGGGCCAGCTCCCCACCAAAGCCAGAGAACCAGGAACTTTGGGTAACGACACCAGAGTTGGGCCCAAGCTGAGTCAGCCACAGCCCCTGGCATGTCCCCAAGTGAAAGGAAAGGCAGGCTGAGGGTTATTTAAGATAGGGACTTTTTAAACAGTCTCCGGTTGTGGATGCTTTGACAAGCCAGCCACAGCGCCTCCTTTCCCTTGCCCCTCCTCATCCCAACAAAGTGCAGGCTGTGGCCTCCAGGTGAGCACAGTTCTGGGGAAACAAGAAAAGCAAACAAACACTCCATGTGGTCGAAGGTTTCCCAGGCTCCATTTCAAAGGCAGTCCCTTATGGCTTTGTTTGTTCCTGTTTTTCCCAGCATAGGTGTTTGGTATCGTACAGACCTATTCTGAGATTTCCAAGGAGAGAAGTATTTAGTTTACAGTGGGTAGCCAAGAGCTTCCTCATTTGAAAAAGGGAATGAGTTACCTGTCCACCGGTATTTTTGAAAGCCCCCCATTGTGCTGGTATCAAGGTGCTGATGGGACATGAGAAAGTTCAACTCAGGTGTCTACAGAAAGCACCTACTGCAGGTGGCCTTTTCCTAGACAGCTCAGCAGCACTACCTGCCCTTGGCTGAAGGGACGCCTCCCTGCTGGGAAGTCACTCCCCTTTCCCAGCCCCCAGGGTGCCTTGAGGTCTGTCGGGCCATGAGGTGATCACCTATGCAGGTAAATTTAGAAAAGAATTAAATAAATTTTAGAGAAAACAGAAAGTGTGAGATTGCTGTGATGCCAGGACTTGCCAATATTAGGAACTCTTAAAACTGTTCCCCCCTTTGCCTCTGATGCAGATGGGGTTTAAGTGCCAGGGGGATATATTTTGCTTCTTCAATTCTAGTCTAGGCAGTCACCAAAATATGCAGGTTCCGGCTGGGTAGGGAGGAAATAAGAAGTTGTCTTCAGCCTTCAGGAAGAACATACAAACACCCCAGGGCTTGCTGAGGCTCACCAGGGGGCAGAGGGGGTGGAGCCCCTGGCGAGGGGGTTCAGGCACCCTGCCCTGTGTGGCAAGACACGGCGGGGCCAACCACGGGGACGAGGGCAAGGCCTTCATTCCCCGCCAGTGTCCCTCCCAGTGGTGGGCTACCTCCCACCCTTTCCTCTTGTCCAGAGACCGGCACTACTCACCCCTGCACTGGGAAACCAACCTCAGGAAGGTGGAAAAATAGACAAGGTATT
The DNA here is from genome assembly GCA_004024745.2 of Catagonus wagneri. Classification (NCBI taxonomy): domain Eukaryota; kingdom Metazoa; phylum Chordata; class Mammalia; order Artiodactyla; family Tayassuidae; genus Catagonus; species Catagonus wagneri. The sequence continues at coordinate 2,452,492 of PVHT021183645.1, read as the reverse complement.
GCATGCCCTTGGCCACCCCTCGTGCATTTGCATTTTAACAGAGGAAGTGGTTTTAGTCCCTAACCTATTGAAAACAGTGCCTCAGTCTGAGGTCTTAAAAAAGGGCTTGTAGGAAAGTAAACACACTGTGAGCAATGGCACTTGCCTAAAGATTAGCTTTAGGCAAATGTTGGCATTTTGTTCCTGGAATAGAAGGTAGCATTGCTGGCAAAAACTTTCTTTAAAAAGCTAATCAATTAGAAGACAGCACAGTCCTCCCCTTGGTCCATCAGCTGCCTCCAGCCCACAGCTCGGCCCCAGGCCACTCATGGGGAAGGGCCCCAGGCTCCAGGCCTACAGGCTTGGTGAGGCCATGTGCTAGCAGCTTAATACAGCATGTTCTCAACTTTAGATTATTCTAAACTTCAGGCCATTATGAAGCAAGACTAACAATGGCAACGCGGTGGGAATTGTCTTCACATACCCTGGTCTTGGTTTTGAGTGACAGACAATACCCACACATCAAGCATGGCAATGCCTTACCTATTGCTATCAGTAAATGACTCACAAGGCCAACAAAAGAACACATTTCTAACCTTGGGGCCAACCATCAGAACCGCTTGGAAGGATGCCTCTGTCCCGGATGTGTCCTGGTCATGTTCTTCTGATGAAACACAGTCCGGACAGAAGGAGAAGGATAATCTGGGAAGTGGGCCCAGTAACAGAGTTGGCAACGGCCTCCTCTGCATCTGTGATCTGCAGGGTGGTACTGCCATTGGCCAGGGATGCTTGTAAGAGTCCACTGAGCTCACGTCCTCAGTCCTTACTGTGTGCCTACATTCCTGTAGATGTTGATGGTGTCCCATAATCCCCATCTTACAGATGATAAAACTGAGGCTTAAAAAGGTTGAAGCACTGGCTTAACTCTACACCTACAGATTGAACGAATACCCAGTACGGCACCAGGTCTTAGGAAAAAGTTAAAAGCATAAGCATGACACCTGATTTCAGTCATGAATCATTCATTTTTACCCCCAGATGTTGTCCAAGCATGATTATCAAGAGACCTGTAGAAGAGTGATTCCTGTCCTCCCTTCCTAAGAGTTAAAGTGACAGGAGCCATCCATATAAACAGCTCATGGGCAGCTGACCTTGGTGATCCTATTTCAAAGTGTGTCTCTGAAAAGGACCTTTTAAATTTGAGGGTAACTTTAAGTAAAATATATAAAAGTACAACTATATGTATAAATAAATCCCATTCATTAAAAATAAAAATGCATGCCATGAAAATTCACACATTTATGTGTGTGTGTGCATGTGTGTGTATATATATAATTATTATTATTTTTTTCCATTTAGGGCTGTACCTGCAGCATACGGAAGTTCCCAGGCTAGGGGTCGAATTGGAGTGGCAGCCAATGCTGCCAATGTGGTGTGGTGCCAGCCTACACCACAGCCATAGCAATGTCAGATCAAAGCTGTGTCTGACCTACACTGCAGCTCAAGGAAACGCCAGAACTTTAACCCACTGAGCAGGGCCAGGGATCAAACCTGTACCCTCATAGATATTAGGAGGGTTCATTACCAATGAGCCACAACAGGAACTCCTGTTTATGTATATTCAATGTATAATTTGATTAAGGAAGAAAAAAATCCTGACTTTTTTAAGATGTTATATTAACAGGAGACAATCTAAAATGACTAACTACAATCTACCTTTTATTTTGTTTCCTGACCTTCCTTTAATTTAAAAAACAGAAGTATTTTGAGTTATACTTAACATATAATTTCACACTAATTTAAGTGTACAAAATAATGATTCAAAATTTTTAGGGAGTTCCTATCGTGGCTCAGTGTAAATGAATCTGACTGGTATCCATGAGGACTCAGGTTTTATCCCTGGCTTTGCTCAGTGGGTAAAGATCTGGTGTTGCCATAAGCTATGGTGTAGGTGGCAGATGAGGCTCAGATCTGGCATTGCTATGGCTGTGGCATAGGCCAGCAAGCTTCAGCTCTAATTTGATCCCTAGCCCAGAACCTCCATATGCCACAGGCACCGCCCTAAAAAGCAAAAACAAAACAAAAAAACAACAAAAAAAGTTATACTTCATGAATGATCATTGCAATAAAAAACAAGTCACTATCTGTCACCATACGAAGTTGTTGCAATGTTACCAACTGTATTCCCTAAGTGAACATTCCATCTCAGTGACCAATTTATAGCTGGGAATCTGCACCCCTTATTGTTTTCACTTATTTTGACCATTCTCCCACCACACCTCCCCCCACTCCCCAATAAGCACCAGTTTGTTCACTGTATCTGTGTGTCTGTTTCTGCTTTGTTTGCACAGCCAAGAAAACCACCAACAAAACAAAAAAAGGCAACCTACTGAATAAGAGAAGACATTTGCAAATCACATATCTGATAAGGGGTTGATAGCCAAAATATATAAAGAACTCATATAACTCAATAGCAAAAAAAACTGAAAACCCAATTTAAAAATGGGCAGAGGAGGTGAATGGATAACTTTTTTAAAAGAAGACATACAGACGGCCAACAGGCATGTGAAAAGATGGTCGACATCATCAAGCATCAGAGAAACAGAAATCAAAACCACAATAAGATATCACCTCATACCTGTTAGGACAGATATCAAAAAGTCATGAGATAATAAATATTGGTGGGGATGTAATAAAAGGGAACACTTGCATTCTGTTGGTGAGAATGTAAATTGGTACAGCCATTAGGGAAACAGTATGAAGTATCTTTAAAAAACTGAAAATAGGGAGTTCCCTTCGTGGCTCAGTGGTTAACGAATCCAACTAAGAACCATGAGGTTGCGGGTTTGATCCCTGGCCTTGCTCAGTGGGTTAAGGATCCGGCGTTGCCGTGAGCTGTGGTGTAGGGTTGCAGACGCGGCTCGGATCCTGCGTTGCTGTGGCTGTGGCGAAGGTTGGTGGCTACAGCTCTTGTTAGACACCTAGCCTGGGAACCTCCATATGCTGCAGGTGCGGCTCTAGATAAGGCAAAAAGACAAAAAAAAAACAAAACCTGAAAATAGAAATCCACATGATCCAGCAATCTCACACATGAGTACATACCCAAAGTAAATGAAATCAGGGTATTGAAGAAATATCTGTACCTACATGTTCATTGTAGTATTAGTTGTAATTGAAGACAACCCAGTGAATGGATAAAGAAGATCAGTGTGTGTGTGTGTGTGTGTGTTTGTGTGTGTCTGTGTGTGTGTGTGTGTGTGCGCGCACGCGCGCATGCCTGTGTATCTGTGTGTGCAATGGAATATTATTCAGCCATGAGCAAGAAGAAAATCCTGCCATATGGATAGACCTTGAAGGCATTATGCTTACTAAAATAAGCCAGACAAAGTAAGACAAATACTGCCTGCTATGACTTATAGTCTAAAAAAAAAAGTGAGACTTTGAGAGTAGAAACATTGTCGCCAGGGTTGGGAGGTGACAGAAAGAAGGACTGGAAAAAGTATAAAAACTTTCAGCTATAAAATGAATAAAGTCAGAGGATCAAGTGTTGGTGAGGATGTAGAGAAAAGAGAAGCCTCATGTAGTGTTGGTGGGAATGTAGACTGGTGCAGCCACTATGGAAAACAGAATGGAGATTCCTAAAAAATTAAATATAGATCTATCATAAGATCCAGCAATTCCACTACTGGGTTTTTATCCAAAAACAAACAAGCAAACAAACCAAAAACACTACTTAGAAATGATATATATACAGTTATGTTCATTGCACTATTATTTTCAATAGCCAAGAAACAGAAACAATCTTAGTGCCCATCAACAGATGAATGGATAAAGAAGATGTGGTATGTATACACAACAGAATATTACTAAGCCTTAAAAAAGAATGAAATCTTGCCATTTGCAGCAGCCAGCATGGATGGACTTCAAGGGCATTATGGTATGTGAAATAAGTCAGACAGAGAAATACACACACCATAACATTTCATTTATATGTGGAATCTGAAAAAAACTTAATAAAAATAACCTCTAATTATATCATCTACATTTAATAAATAAAATTTTTATATTGTTCAAAATTCTATCTTTCAGAGTTCCCATCATGGCTCAGCGGTTAATGAATCTGACTAGCATCCATGAGGATGCAGGTTTGATCCCTGGCCTTGCTCAGTGGGTTAAGGATCCAGCATTGCTGTGACCTGTGCTGTAGGTTGCAGATGCGCCTCGAATCCTGTGCTGCTGTGGTTGTGCTGTAGGCTGGCAGCTACAGCTCCCATTCCACCCCTAGCTTGGAAACCTCCATATGCCACAGATGTGGCCCTAAAAAGCAAAAAAAAACCCAAAAAATTATATCTTTCAAAAATTTTTAGAAAATATCTTTGTGATTTTTTAAAAATTAAAATGGATGTTTTAAAATTTACTTATTCAGTTGGGTCCATTTTTGTCGTGTTACATAAAGCCAACCTTAGCTCTGTTCTTCTTACTGGTGTATTTAGACCTCTGATTGTACCCTCAGGAGACATCCTAGGGCAGAATCACTAGGTCAAAAGTCTGAACTCTTTAAAGTTCAGTTTTCTTTCCCATTAGCAGGTTTCAGGAGTTTCTGTTTCCTGCACTGACCATTTGCAATTTCTCCCTTTCCCTGAGAATGAATGAAAAATCTCTTTTAGTTAGCATTCTGTTCGTAAACAAGTATTTTCTCTATTGAATTGGAAAGAAAAGTTCATATATGAAGAATATTAAGCTTCAGATATTTGTTGGAATTCTTTCCCCCAGTCTGATGTTTATGTTTTCCTAGAATGTGTTGTATATAGTCCAGGTAACTTACTAATCATTTCTTGTATAATATCTTCCTGTACATTCTTGTCTTTTCTATTTTAGAAAAATTGTACCCACTCCAAGGTCACCTAAATAGCAAATATTCAACAGATAAAATTTAACTTCGTTTCCTGCCAAGTCACCAATTTCCTAAGCTACATTTACTGAACAATCTCATGGATTCATTGGTCAATTTTTATACCAATAATATACCATTTGTATTGTTGTTGTACTAATATATATTTTAGCATCGTCTAGAGTAAGTGTCAGCTCTCATCTGCTTTTTCTTCCATGAACTTTAAAACCACTTGGTCAAGTTCCAAGAACAAAAGAAGAAAAATAATCACTTCAGAAATCTGTGCAAATATCAAATCTATAAAGTGTTAATCTAACTATGTGCCTACCTACCTACTTTTGTGGCTAATTTTAATGATAATGCCTTGACTATTTCATCTAAGTATGATGTTTAAAATAGATATTCCTGATTATGATAAGGAAGTAGCCATCCATTTCTACTTAGGTCTTTTGTTAAAAAAAAAAAAATCACATATGGTGTTGGAGTCTCTCCAATGCATTTTCAACATCTATTGAGATGATCATATGGTTTTCTCATTACTTTCCTATAAGAACTCTCACTCCAGATAAATTAATCTGCTTGCTCATTTTTTAATTTTATGCTTTTGTGTTAGTCCCCTTTATAAAAAACTTGATGCTATTCTGTATTGGTCAGGACCTCTAGGTGCATGCGATGGAAAACCAAACTGCACTCAGCTAAAACAGAAAAGGAACTATATCTGATTACTTAACTGGGAAGTCCAGGAGTAGAGTTGATTCGGGAACCTAAAGGATGTCATGAGGAATCAGTCTTGCCTTGCTTAGTCCCTGAAACTTCAGACTTTCATCCTCACAGGTACAAGTCCAAGGGGAAGAGAGCTTTTCTTTGCCAAGAGCTCTGACATAATCTTAAGCAATCCTCTCTTTGATCCCAAATCACTCTCATGCTGAAGCCTGTACCAATCACTGAGGCCAAGAAGCATTAACTAACTGAGGCTTAGGGTACCTGTCTACACTGAGACTGCGAGTGGGGTGGACTGAGAGTAGGGAAGGGTTCCACAGGGAAAATTAAAGTACTATTACCAAAAGAGCAAGGATGGATTCCAGATGGACACAAACATCAAGTGTCTGCTCTATACCCCTGATAGCTTGAAAACTCTCAGGACTAAACAGCTGAAATAATTGGTTTTCTTCTGACTGTGTTGTTTCGCCACGCCCCCCAACCCACTGGGCTTTTACCTCCTTTTACTGTGATGGCAACTCTCCGCCAGTCACACTATAAAACTTCGGGTCCTAGAACCTGACAGCTTAGTCTGTTTTCAGCCTGAGTTGCTTCTCTGGATCAGGGCTTACTTGGCATTGCTCTTAAAAAGAATCCACTTTGAGGAGATCCTTTGCATGCTGTTGCTCACGGTAGGGCTAGATGGGGGTCGGGGGATCATGGTCTCCCTGGCTTCCCCACTTGGTCATAGGGTCTCCTGTAGGATTAGGGTTCAATCGCCAAACCTAATACAAGCACAAAACCAAAGGAAGCGACGCTGGTTGCCAGGTTTTAGAGAATCCTTTCCATCATGGTTCGCGACTGATGGTTTCATCTCATTGTTAAGACACTAGGTTGCAGCTCGCCTGTCTTTCCTGAGCTAAGAGCGCCCCAGACCTTGTTCCCTCTGCCATCCCTTCCCCACCTCCACCACTCTCCACAAAAGCCCCTCCTCTTTGGTCAGCCTCAAGAGGGAACTAGAGCTGACACAAAATGCAGTGCCTCACAGTTTAGAAAGGCACTTGGCCTTAACAGAAGCCTCTTCTCTCCAGGGACAGCCACTTCAACTGACGAGGACACCCCATCCCATTCAATTATTACACATTCAGGGCATTTCTGAGGCTTCAAAAGGGAAGACCACCCAAGATTGAATGGGAACCTCTTCAAATCACCTTTAACATATACAAAATTCAATTAGAGGTAAATGATGTTGCATCTCCCTACTACCTGACAAAAATGTTGTAAAAATTAGAAATTAAGATTTAGAAGCTGAAACTGCCCTTTGAAAGACATAGGACTGTGACTGCCAACTGTGATGACACCAACACACTGAAGGGCACACCAGCAAAATGGCGCTGGGGAAAATGTAGCTTTGTGTGGCTTAGGGTAGGGCTGGGGTCAGCTGAGCAGAAGCAGTTTAATGCCTGGAGGCTGTGGGTGGAGAAGGTGGTAGGTAGGGCTGGTGAAGTAACCCAGGCAAGTTTGCCAAGGTTTGGAGTGGGGTTTGGCTGCTCAGGCTAAGACTGCCTCAGGCTGCGGCTAAGTACAGTCCCTTCCTTGTGAAGCTGTTTGTCTTGCATTGAAACCAGGAGAGGGAATTTGGTGGTTCTCACCAGCCAGGAAACCAGGAAGCATTCTTTACTTACTTGGTTTGTCTTCTCCCTTTCATCTTTTGTCTCAGCTTTCCTTTTCTTGAAAGCTTGTTATGCTTCAGCAAATCACCACACCCATTAGGAGGAATTTGATGCTGTAGGAAAGGCACAGTTTTCCATGTTGGTCCCGCAAAGATTCCCTACTAGGATTTGCAGCTGTAAGAGTGCACAGAGGGGGAAATCGGCATTACCCGATACAAGCTCCACTGACAGAAAAGAACACTCTGTATTGACTCTGTGTTGTTTTGAACCCTCCTGTCTTCTTGCATCTTGGAATAGAAGGGATGTATAGTCCTTTCTTGTGAAGGGGGTGTTCTTTTGTACAAGTCAAAAAATCTAGACATTTGGCCTAAGATCCTATGCATTTAAAAAGATAGTTATATAATATTTCACGTTAACATTTACTTGCCCAATCTGATTACGGTTTATCTATGTCATCAGACTTTCCGACCAACAGACATAACAACTGTCGTTGCCCTCTCTTAGTTAGGATACGCTAAGGGAATGTGGGCTAACAGTAACATTAAACCCAGGCCAACCTGACTCTGCTCCTCTGGCTTCGGCCATCATGGCCTATTGTCCATCCTCACTGAAAACTGAGAACTCGGTAAGCAAGAATCTGGGAATCCCATCTGACATATCACTCTGCCCGGCTTGCTCCCTTTCACTTTCTATATGGGATGTGGAGATAACAACCCTGCCAAAGGCTTCTCTAATACCTGAAATGCATTTGGTTATTAGATGGCCTCAGCTCCTTCGAGGTGTTAGACGCCATCGGCACAAGAAATTTGAACCAGTTTGGAAATGTGCTATGAATTCCCTTTATCTTTGAAAACTCTGAACACAGATGTTATGATACAGAGTATTAAAATCACATATGGCCCTGAAATACAGTGTTTGTTTAAAACATACAGAAGCTGGTCATCTAGAATCTGTAACATTTTAGTATTTAAAAAATAAATGGGGAGGGACTCTAATACTGTTGTCATTGAGCCACTCTCCTTTGCATTATTCTGAGCAGTGAACACACAAGGATTCATAATCTTTAGGGAACAGCCCCTAGGAAGGCATAAAATCATCTCAAAGAAGGGGAGAGTTCGTTTGGAAGAAAAGCATATTCAAGATATAATATCATTTTATCTTGGGAAAAATGTTTATTGATACAAATTAAGAAAGAGAAGTTGGTCAAAATTACCTGACCAAGGAGAGATATACAAACGGTAAAAGGATTCTCAGCCTGCGGCCTGGCAGAGCCCTAGTCTTGTGTAGCAACAGAGATGGAAAGTGAGAGACAAAAATGAGAGACTGAGAAGTGTCCGCAAAATAGGTAGAAACTTCTATTTCCTTCCCAGAGTTGTTAACTTTCTCAGAACTGACGACAAGAACATCCATGTATTGCGATATTTCCCTGGGAAAGGCCATGTATAATTATTGCATGTGCCCTATACTGTGAGAAGTGAGTTGTTTAGCCATGACAGTGTTGGAGGGTAAATGACTGCTCTAAGGTTATTTATAGATAGTGGTTTGAACCAGAGGGTTTCTTTTCCTTGTTTGGGTGATGGGCCCTTGGATATCAAATTTCCTCCGTCTGCACCGCTGTCCCATGAAACTACTTGATTCTAGTGAACATGGAGCTTGGCAGTACTTGATGAAGCATATTTATGAGTTAAGTCCAAATGAATCCAAAACATATGGATTAAATTTCCCTTGAAATATCTAAATTAAAGGTGGAAAGCACTTCGAAGAAAGCACTGGGGACTTGCTGTTCCTCAGGCCAGTTTTAAAGTTTGAGCCATTTTTTCCCCAATCAAGAGACTTCCAGGTTTGCCCATGTGGCCCGGTACTTGAAGGTCTCCATCTTGGCCCTCCCATGGCTACTGCTATTCCAGGGCAGACGGACCTTAATATTCCAACAGTGACCCCACCAAGATCCAGAGGGCCATGCATCAGGCCGAGAAGAGAATGCTTTATTGAGTGATACAGCTTAATGTCCCTTCTGGGTTCCTGCCTCATCCAAAACCTTAAGCACAATTAATGCCAAAACCATAGGAATAAAGAGAGAGTTAGGAAGTCATCCAAAAAGCATTCTGAGGCAGAACAAGGATCCCACTGCTTCTCCCTCCCATAAGCCAGAGCTACAGTGCATGGCGCTCAGTAGTTTTTAAAAAGAAAAACAAAACAAAACAAAACAAGAAAAGCTATACAGTCCTCACTGTTTCTTCATTTATGGATAAGCCAATTTCTCCTAACATTTGATACAACTATATGATATAGCTGAACTTTCTCCCATGATGTTGAATTTACTTTTTTTTTTTGCATTTGGCATCTTGTACTCTACTAGTAATAACTCCAAATAAAGGGGCTTCAAATAGCTCCAATAATTTCATTCGGTTCCTCTTTATTTTTTGGTTCTTTGTACATACTAAGGATCATCCAAGGACCTTAAACCATCATGAATCTAAATAAGATTACTTCTAAAATCACTATGACTTTTCTACATATCTGTGTGCCTAGGCTTTAAAGAAAATGCCATATATATATATATATATATATATATATATATATATATATAGCGTTAGGGTTAGGGTTAGGGTTAGGATTATATATATATATATATATATATATATATATATATATATATAATCATTACAAGGGCTGTATGAGTTTGTTTTCAGGAAATTTCTCTCTGGTCTCCTGAATTTTATTCTTTTATAATGAACACTCATCACAGATAAATATCCTCATCAAAATAAACCTGTGCCAAATAAGTTCCAGTTGTCAGGAACTATAAGATTGTCATTGTTTCACTGTTCAACAAAATTTTACATCTGGAGTTCCCATTATGGCTCAGTGGGAACGAACCCCACTAGCATCCATAAAGACATGGGTTTGATCCCTGACCTTGCTCAGTGGGTTAAGGATCTGGCGTTGCCATGAGTTGTGGTATAGGTCTCAGACATGGCTTGGATCCTGCATTGCTGTGGCTGTGGTGTAGGATGGCAGCTGCAGCTCTGATTAGACCCCTAGCCTGGGAACTTCCATATGTTGCAGGTACAGCCCTAAAAAGAAAAAAGAAAAAAAAAGTTGTATTTTTTTTTTTTTTTAACATCTAAGCTTAACACTCAGAGTCCTTGTAAATCTCCATAGGTGAATTTGGAGAAGTGGATTTTTAATAAACTGCAACGTGGAGAAAACAAATTTAGAAAAACGAGATCAGAAGGCATGTTTTGTGGCCAGAAATAACATATACCATTGTTTATATCTAACAAATGAGAAAGGTAACGGCTAACTTGTTCCCTTCTTAAGTGTTCATTACCTTTCTGTCTAGATTTTATCCTGGTCAACCTTGCAGAGGGGAAAAATCATGAAAACATTGGAACAGATGACACCCTTGTAATGTATTCTCAGTGACCCTCAAGTAACCGTTCAGACTTTGGTCTAGAACAAAGCAATACCTCTCCAGAGTCTAGGAGCCTCCCCAGAGAGCCTGAGTGTTTTAAGAAGAGGTCATCCCAAATAGAGACGCTAAACGTCTGATGACTGCTTTAGGGTGTATCTGCTCTGTGCAGATACTTCCTCTATCCTGTCATCATCCTCCAGGCTCTCTGGGCCAGACCTCCCAGTGCCTTGACCCCCTGGCTCTCTCCCACAGGCTTTAAATCTGGCTCAGTCTTGCTCTCTGACTGGAGGGAGCAGTGGGATTCTCCATTAAGTATTCGAGTCTCGACATCTGGCTTTTCCTCCATGTTTCTCTAATCAAGTTACTGGAAGCCAACTTCTAGTGGTGACCCACTCTGAGAGTACTGATGTTTCTGTTTCTCCTTGTCACACACTGAGCATTATCCTTTTAGACAGAGGTGGCAAGATAAAAAATCAATTCTCTTCAGAAAACAAAAGGACCGTTTCCCTGTATTTTTACAGGTAGAGGCGATCCTGAAGAACAGAGAAACTTCATTTTCACTTCATGTCCTCTATTCCAAGTACAGGGTAGGTGCACATGTATTTGTTATGGACACACATTTCATTGATGCACCAAGAGACCAAATCAACTTAATCTGATTAGTATCTGGATAATTAATTTTATTTAAAGCAGTAAATTTTGTGAACAAAATCAGCTCTATCAAATGGAGAGAAGCAGTATATAGGTAACACAATAGAATGAAGGGCTGATTTTATTCTGTTTCTTTCGTTTTTACACCCACTTCTTAAGACTGGTACTTGACCTAAATAGTCATGTATGATTCTAGTGTGAACTTTCATGACATTTCTGCCATGTGTATAGCAGAGAAGTATGCATGCTTCAGACACTGACAAAAGATACAAAATTTCTGTTTTGGTTTCTTTGGCTGCCTTTGTAAGATTCAGGCAGTTTATGAAAACAATGTTATAGGGTCAACTGTCCTTGTCCTTAAAATTAACTATTGCTGACTTTTTTTTTAGCCCCCTGATGACCTCCCAAAGGCATCTAAAGAATAAACCCCACCAACAACAGTGGCCCGAGGTCTACCCTCTGTGGCCACACAGACAAGTGCTAATTCATTCATTCTTGAGAATAACTGCAGTTTCCAAGGACAGAAGGTCCTTGACTGCATGGGGAAGCATTATAGAACAACCAAAAGGGTTCAGACTTGGACTAAAAGTCTGTCTCCACCTTTATTAGCCGGTGTCCTGCAGTTAAGTTCCATCACTTACTCTGAGCCTCGTGTCCACACTTGTTAAATGGGGCTCATTACACCTGCATCTCAAAGTTGTCAAGATAATTCAATGAGACAAGATACGTCAATGAGACGAGATATGTAGAGCTTGACTGGAAGTAGGTCCCAATACATGTTAATCAAACTTCTCAGCATCAGTGGACTACTTTCCATTCCTCTGCTTATTATTTAATTCTCTTCTGGTATAAGACAGAGTTTAGGGAAAAGTACATTTCTGTTGCTACAGAATTCATTTGATCTTCCCAGTTTCACTAGGTACCAAAGACTATTTAGGGCAGTTCTTACAGGTCTGGTCTGCCTTGATAGTAACAGGAATGAGCATCTTTAGGTTTTCTGTTCCTCACAGAACTTGAAAACTTGCTCAAGAGAAATGGAAAGGGCAGACTTATCTCAAGTGTTTACTTACATTTTATAAATACATAATTTTACTTTTGACATAAAAATCATTTGATCTTAAATACATGCATTTAAAGGTAGGATAGCAGATAATAGTTTGGTAGATTTTCATGTCTAGAATAACTAGATGCAATTTCTAATGTCCTATCATACACAGTTAATGAAATATTATGTTCCCCACAGAACAATTCTAATCTAATCTGAATTTCATGGTCCCTGGAAAGGCTTTTGTGAACTAAAACCAGTCAAAATGCATTTAACCAGAAGTCACATGTCGTCTTCCACTTGAATCAGCCCTATTTGGGTAAAGACAATGTAAGATAAATATTCATCCATTTCTATATTAGACACCCTGTAGCATTATTAATATTATATTTTATTTTTCTTTGACAAGTGTAATAAAAATATGGAATCAGAAGGAGGAGATTTCAGGAAATATGATAAAGAGGAATAAGATCATATATCAACTTTGCTTCCTTTTTTTTTTTTTTGTCTTTTCTCTTTTTAGGGCCACACTCATGGCATATGGAGGTTTCCAGGCTAGGGTCGAATTGGAGCTATAACTGCCAGCCTATGCCACAGCCACAGCCACAGCCACAAGGGATCTGAGCTGCATCCGTGACCTACACCACAGCTCATGGCAATGCCAGATCCGTAACCCACTGAGTGAGGCCAAGGATCGAAACTGCAACCTCATGGTTACCAGTCGGGTTCATTAACCACTGAGCCATGACGGAAACTCCTAATATCAATTTTCTAAAATCTAACAAATGAACTCAAACCATGTATACAGCATGAAGCACACACACAAAATCTTGCAGGAATAAAGGTACAATTTTAAATCATAATATTTGCAAAGTTATGAATGAGGAAAGAGAAAGACAAAGGTTCACTTTGGAAATTGGCGTGTCTCTTAATTATGACCCTCAGAATCAGTCTGCGGAAGAGCAGTGGAAAAATTCAGAGGAAAACTTCATGACTATCCCCCAACTAAGCGAGGCTTAGACAAGACAGAGTGTGCTTGGGCAGGAGATGGGGAGTAGCAAGGAGAGTTCTGGAAAATTAGATGACCCTCTTTCACACCCCAAAGTCTCTCATGAAGTCAAAAAGCGAAAAGCGAGGCAAGACCTCTGCCCAGAGAACTAGAGTCACCCTGAGTTGTTAATTCCAGCAGTAGACAGGCACTCGGCTGAATGGAGCACAAAAGAGAAAATACACAAAAACTCTTCTACTTCTATTTCTAAACCAGAAGTTGTGGGCCACAGACAGGGGTTTCACTCGTTTTGCCTTCAAGCTGCTGGGAGGGGGAGGAAACAGCTCTTCCGAGTGGAAGGTGATCTTGGGAGCAGACTACATAGCTTTCTGAGGGCTCATCTTGAATGGGTATGGAAGAAGGAGTTTCTCTACCTGAAGGTACCCCAACAGAATGGAGGATGCCAGGGCCCGGTGAAGGTAGCCCTTGCACACAGCCCTTAACAGCTGGAGGCACAGCAAAGGTCAGGCAGGCTATCCAGACACAGTGGCTTCTTGAGGTAGGAAAGTGTTGCCTTCCCTACTCCATCCAAGATCTTGGGGAAGAGAAGTAAAATGGAAGAAAAGGCACACTCTCCCACTCCAAACTAAAGCTCTAAGGACAAAGTGAAGAGAAGTGGCAGGGCATCCAGGAGAATCTGTCAGTGTGTTATCTGAACAAAGACGGAACAGGCATTAAAGACTCGCTCATGACATAAATGAGATGCAAAGAAACATTACGGTAACTGATTCCATGGTATCAATATCTGTATTACAGTAGCTAGGGCTGTGCTGGTAAATATTTTACCAATAGGCTCTCTGAGGGGGGGAAAAGAGCCATTTGTAGCATTTGCAATTGCCATGGGGTCAATACTCCCACCACAGCCAATTCAACCTGCCAAAGTGACATCACTGAATGTGAAGGTGGGAAGAGGTGTAAAGGTCCGACCGTCATGAATCGGCGTCACACACCACTGACGGTGACTACGCAAAAATTCCGCTGCAGTAAGTATGCAGGAAAGGATGATCTTGCATTCTGATAAGATAATATCAGCCAGGAAATGGAAGGAAATCCTCTGCAATGAACGTTTTTCTTTCTTGATCTTAAATAGAACACTTTTTTTTTTTTTTTAAAGAAAGACATAGGGCACAAAACATGAAAACAATATATTACAACTTCAAAGCTTAAGAAACAAATTCAGGATCGAGATAACAATTACAGAATAACTAGATGAATCAGAAATATCAGGAACCAAACAGACACCAATGAAAATTAGGAAACAAGGAAAAAGGCTTTATATCAATGAGAGAATGCAGAAGCAATGAGATTAAAACCATTTGGAAATCAACAACTATCGAATATAGAAAGAAGTGATACATTTGAAATCAAAAACCCAATCAACGGTAGAGAATATATGATCTGCAGATCAACTTAATTTATAAATATGAATTCAAAGATTTTAAAAACATTAGCAATAAAATTCAACAGCACCTTGAAAGAAAACTATAACATAATCCATATATTCTCAGGAAAAAAAATCATATAACTCATCACATAAATAGATGAAAATGTAAAGGTATATTTATTTCAAACACATCAAAACATAATTTAATAAAATTTAACACTATTGATAATTTTAAAATAAAGGGGGAGTTCCCATTGTGGTTCAGCGGACACAAATCTGACTAGCATCCATGAGGACGCAGAATCCATTCCTGGCCTCACTCAGTGGGTTAAGGATCCAGCATTGACAAGAGCTATAGTTTAGGTCACAGAGGTAGCTCGGATCTGGCTTTGCAGTGGCTATGGAGTAGGCCTATGGCTACAGCTCCGATTTGACCCTTAGCCTGGGAACCTCCATATGCCGCAGATGTGGTCCTCAAAAGCCAAAAATAAATAAATAAAGGAGACTGATATAGAACTGAACGGATACTCCTGGGACACTGTGTGGGTGTACGTGTGTGTGTGTTTGTATACGTACATGGCTAAGTACATGCAATGAAAGGCTGCCACCACGTTAAGGATGAAACTCTGGAAGCATTCTTACTAAGAATCAGGACAGGGCTGCTCTCTATAACTATTAAATTCAGCACTGCTCTGTAAACAGTAGACAAGGCAATTAAGGAACGCATATAAATCAGTATAATAATCGGAATGAGGAGGCAAAAATTATCATTATTGCATAATATACTATTAATACCTAGAAAACCCAAGAGAATGAACTGAAAAACGATTAGAAAGAACGATATCATTTAATCAGGAGCTAGTTACAAAATTAAAATTAAAAAAAAATCAATAGTCTTCCTACATGCAAATAATATCCAATTAAAAAAGACTGGAAAAAATGTTTCTTTGAAAACAGAAAAATAGGAATTATATATTTTTAAATAAATTATATATAATTCCTTATATATAAAGGAATTGAAAGAAAACTCAAATGTTAAACCATATCGCATCTGGGATAAGGACACTGAATTTTGAAAAAGATTCATTCCTTTAATCAATTGCTCACTTAAAAAATATTTCTTGAGGACCTAGTACATATTGAGAACTGTTCTAGGCCTTGGGGAGACAGCAGTGAACAAAACAGACAAAAGTCCCTGACCTCGTGGAGGGGATCCCCTGAGGGGAGGCAGACAGTGATGCTGATGAGTGCTGTGGAGAAATGTGAGACGGGGAAAGGGATAGAGGGGTGAAGAGTCACATAAAAGTCTGGTCTTTCAAACAGCACGGCCAGATGGTCGGGGAAAGCCTCGCTGCTGGGTGGCATTTAAAGCTATGCCCAAAGGAAGTTAGGATGCAAGTCATGTGCAAAATCTTAACGTGAGAGAGGATTCAGGTGTTTAAATACAGCCAGCAGGCCCAGGAGGTTGGCATCAAGTAGGAGAGAAAGTGCTCAGAGATGGGTTGAGAGAGAACCAGGACTTAACCACATCAGGTCCCTTGATACAACTCTGGCTTGCACTCCGGGTGCCATGGGAGCCCTTGAAGCATTTGGAGAAGAGACATGAGCAGACTGTACTTTATAGGGATCACACATTTTAATAACCTTAATACCCAACCTATACAATGTGACTTGTTTGAATTACAGCTTGATGCGTGTTTCTTTTTCTGCTATGGAAATTAAGAAGCTGATGTTAAACTTCATCTGGAAAAACCCAGTGTGCCAGAATAGTCCTCAAAATTACGCAGAAAAAGAGAAAGAAGGCAGCATGGTCAAACCAGACATTAACTATGCCATGAAGCTACCACAATGAATACATTTGGATACTTGGAGATCATGCAAACATGTGGACTTCAGTATTTGGTAATTTTGGAACTCTAAATCAGTGTTAAAAAGATTTAAAAAGTCAGAGTTCCTATTGTAGCTCAGCGGGTTAAGAACCTGACTAGTATCCTTGAGGATGTGGATTCGATCCCTGGCCTCACTCAGTGGGTTAAGTATCTGGTGTTGCCATGAACTTGGGTGTAGGTTACAGATGTGGCTCAGATTCTGCATTACTGTGGCTGTGGCTGTGGCTCTGGCTGGCAGTTGCAGCTCTGATTCGACCCCTAGCCTGGGAACTTCCATATGCCGCAGGTGCAGCCCTAGAAAGAAAAAAAAAAATAAGAAAGTCAATAAAGACTGGACATTTCAAACATCAACAAAATACTTGTGAGGAAGACCTATGAGGTCTTATACCAAAGTGAATTTCAGTTCTTCAAAAATATGTACATACACAAATAAATTCACAAAATATCTAGAAGATAGTTTGGGGAGATATATATTTCTATACATGTGTGCATACTGGAGTGCAACTAGTCTTTATAAACACGGATCCAAAACATGACCATATCAAGGAAAAGAGTAAATATTAAAGTACTAACGTATAATAAAAATATGAAAAGTCAAATTAAAAGATAAAATTTTAAAACAATACTAAAACATACATTGTTGACCAAAGGCCAGTTTATTGAACTAGAAAGAACATTTTAAAACAAAAATGAAAAATACCAACAACCTGATAGAAACCAAGATACAAATGGAAAATAACTATGTAAAAATTTGTTCAACTCTACTTTTGATTTAAAGTTTTCAAATAAAAAAGATATTATTATCCAACTAGTAGACTTGCAAAAATAATTAAAAACTGATTGAGAATATCCAGAGCTGGGCCTATGTGGAAAAACGGAAGTGGCGCATTGATCCAACATTTCCACAAGACATGGCAGAATTTCTAACCATTTAAAATGTATTTACCATCTTAGGAAAATGGTGTATATCTATGTGGGAAAAGACCCTGAAACAGAATAGATATGTATATATGTGTCACTTCGTTGTACAGCAGGAATTATCACAACCTTGTAAATCAACTATACTTCAATAAAATTAAAAAAAAGAATGATAGTATAGATCACTGAAACACAACAAAGATTACAAACAAATCCAGATGTTCAACCACACTAATTATTAGGGAAATGCAAATCAGAACCGCAATGAGATATCATCTCATACGACTTAGAAGGCCTATTATTATAAGACAAGAAATAACAAACGTTGGAGAAGATATGGAGAAAAGGGAGCACACATATGCTGCTGGTGGGACTGTAAATTGGTGCAGCCACCATGGAAAACAGTATGGAGATTCCTCAAAAAATTAAGACTAAAACTGCCATATGGCCTAGATATTCTACTTCTGGGTATTTTACATGAAGAACACAAAAACACTAACTTGAAAACATACATGTCTCCCTGTGTTCGCTGCACCATTAACTTACAAGCTAAGCTACAGAAACAACCTAAGTGTCCATCAATGGATGAATGGATAAAGAAGATGTGGTATACACACACAATGGAATAAAACTCAGCCACGAAAAAGAATGAAACCATGCCATTTGCAACATCATGGGTGGACCTTGAAAGTAACACGTTAAGTGAATGAAATAAGTCAGAAGGAGAAAAACGAATACCACATGGTCTCACTCATATGTGGAATCTAAAAAACAAAACACAACAAAAAATAAAACAAAGGAGTTCCCTCATGGCTCACTGGGTTAAGGATCTGGCATTGTCAAGGCAGTGGCTTGGGATGCTGCAAAGGCACAGGGTTGATCCCTGGCCCAGGAAATTCCACGGGCTGAGGCATGGCAAAAACAAACAAAAAACCCAGCCAAAGTCATAGACACAGATATCACAGTAGTGATTACCAAAGGGGAAGGGGTGAAATAGGGGAAGGGGGCCAGCTGCAGTGCAATGGATGGTAACTAGACTTGGGGTGGTGAGCCCTCATAGTGTGTACACATGACAAAGTACAATGCTGCACAGCTGAAACATATAATTAAAAAAAGAGAGATCCAGAATTTTATAACAAATAAGCTTTCAATTCATTAAGGAAAGTATGCTTTATTTAATAAATAATATTTACATAATTGGTCATCAGTCTGGAAGAAAACAAGACCAAATCCCTAGTAAATAGTGTATCAAAAATAATTCCAAATCATTTTAAATTTCAAATGCTAAAAATGAAAAAGTAATTTTAAAAATACATTTATTCTTTGACCATATGGTTCCACTGCTAGAAATTTACCACTGAGATATATTAATAATTTTCCAAACATCATCTATAATAGAAGACAACTGAAAATGCCCAAATGTCTCGATAGAAGTCTAATTAAATTTTTATTTATTTTTATAATTTTTTGCTTTTTTAGGGCCACATCCACAGCATATGGAGGTTCCCAACTAGGGGTCAAATCAGAGCTACAGCTGCCAGCCTGTGCCACAGCCACAGCAATCAGGATCCAAGCCATGTCTGCAACCTACACCACAGCTCACAGCAACGCCAGATCCTTAGCCCACTGAGTGAGGCCAGGGATCGAACCTGCAACCTCATGGTTACTAGTTGGATTCGTTTCCGCTGCGCCACAATGGCAACTCCTAACTAAATTATTAAATGTATATTTATAAAATAAAATGCTAGGTAGCTATTTAAAGAGAATAAGGCAGACCTGTGTTTACATGGAAAGATCTTGTAGCTATTTGTTTTGCTAAAAAAAAAAAAAAGCCAAGCTAAAAATATTAGGTTTAGTATGTTTGTGTAAATTTTTGAAAAGGAGTTACACATATATAATAATTAATTAAATTAATAATAAAAAATAATAATGGCCAGCCCTTATTTAATTATGACCATGTGCCAGGTACTATTTTAAGCCCTTTACATGCTTAAACAGCTCTAAAAGGCCCTCCGTGAATCAGAAAGCTAAAGTAGGCCTTAGCAAATGATGGAGCCAGATTCAAAACCAGGCAGTTAAACTCCAAATCCTTCACTGTTGAAGTTAATCATTGTGCTGTGGGGACACACACACACACACACAATTATTTTCTAGATAAAAAAATTATTAGTTGTAGCTACCAGGGATAGAAAAATAAAAATAAAAGTTGGGTACTGGAATATGAGATAGTTATCTTATAATTTTCTGTACTTGTTTGATTTTTTAAAAACCACACACAGATTTTAATTTTTCTTGATGAAACAAAAAATAAAGCTTAAAGAAAAAAAGAAAAAGAAAAGGGAATGGTTCCCAAGCGTCCTCAGGAACTCTAGGGAAAAACGACCCCAGCTGGCATAAACCTCTCCCTATGGCACGGAGCAATGAAACCTGAAGTCGCTGACTCCGAGAGAGGCAGGCTCTTTGCTTTGCGCCCCCTTTCCTGAACTGGCCTGCGGGATGGACTTGCTGGAGCAGAATGCGGGCGCCACTGTGTTGCATTTCCTATCAGCAAAGCGATCAGAGAAGGATGCTGCCTTCTCTATCATGTCTCTCCTATCAATTGATCGGACTCTCTCCTTTTCTATGTGCCTGACATGGTGATACCTGGGAGTCCAGAGAGGGCTGCTGGACTCTGAACAAACAACAGTGCCGGGCGTGCTCACTTATCCTCCCCTGGGAAGGAGGGCCTGAGAGCCGGCACTGGTTGGCTACGGCCCTGGCACAGGGGCTTGGTTTCTTTGGCAGCGAAGAAGTCACCATATGTCTCCAGGCACCTGCTAGTTTGGCCACCTCCAAAGGAGGAGTTACTGTATCCATCACTAGAGGATTCAGGTGTCAAGCGTGCTGGCAAGCTCCTAGCTGCTACCTGACACCCCCAGAATGCTGCATTGTTCTCTCCCGGGTTCTGAGAGAGAGGGTAAGAGAGGTGACCAGGCCATTATTGTTGGGCCACAGAGAAAGAAAATCAGCCCTCCTGCAATTCCACAGTTGGTGTGAACTGATAAAGTGTCTGGTGCAAATGGCAAAAATAAAAGGATTCTTCCTCCATGCACTGTTCAATAGTGTTTTTCCCAAATCTTGCCTTATTTTCTCCAGTGATGTAAGGAATGAGTACAAACCAAGTTCTAACAAACCCCTGATTCACAGAGCTGAGTGGTCAGAAAAGTTGCAAGAGGAGAAGAATACAAAATTATGTTTATAAGGGGTGTGTGTGTGTGTACAAAGAAATTTCTTCCAACAGTGAGGATTCACAGTGAATGTATATATTTACAAGGATGGGATTTAGGAAAGAATGTGCAAAAGCAGTTTGCATGGGGAGTTCCCGTCATGGCTCAGCAGAAATGAATCTGACGAGTATCCATGAGGACACAGGTTCAATCCCTGGCCTTCCTCAGTGGGTTAAGGATCCAGCGTTGCCATGAGCTATGGTGTAGGTTGCAAAGGTGGCTCGGATCCTGCGTTGCTGTGGCTGTGGTGCAGGCTGCCAGGTAGAGCTCCATTTTGACCCCTAGCCTGGGAACTTCCATATGCCACAGGTGAGGCCCTAAAAAGACCAAAAAAAAAAAAAAAAGGCAGTTTGCATGGATTCAAGAGGAAGTCTTTGGAAGGTGGGAGTGGGACAGGAGGTTTTCCAGATATTATTCTGGCTGCTTCAAGAATAAGATTTCTGGGAGTTCCCATTGTGGTGAAGCAGAAAGGAATCCAACTTCAGTATCCATGAAGACGTGGGTTCCATCACTGGCCTCGCTCAATGGGTTAAAAGATCTGGCACTGCCATGAGCTGTGGTGTAGGTTGCAGACGGGGCTCGAATCCCGTGTTGCTATGGCTGTGGCGAAGGCTGGCAGCTGTAACTCCAATTCGACCCCTAGCCTGGGAACTTCCATATGCCACTAGTGCGGCCCTAGAAAGCAAAAACAAACAAACAAAAAAACCCGATTTCTTTCAGAAAAAAAAAATAGTTAATCTGACTTATCAGGTATTTTTTGCCTCTTCTTAGTTACCTTGGTTTAGATCAGTTGTTCTTAAACTGTTTGGTCTCAGGACCACTTTGCGCTCTAAAAAGAGACGCTTGTCTATATGCATTATATCTATCTACAGTTATATTAGACATTAAAGCTGAAAAATTATAAAAATGTTAGTTTATTAAAATAACTATAATAAGCTTATCCTATGTTAGCATAAATAACATACTGTTTTTGTCTTTTTAGGGCCGAACCCACTGCACATGGAGGTTCCCAGGCTAGGGGTCGAATCAGAGCTGTAGCTGCTGGTCTACACCATGGCCACAGCAATGCCAGAGCCAGGCTGCATCTGCGACCTACACCACAGCTCACAGCAATGCAGGATCCTTAACCCACAGTGAGGCTAGGGATCGAACCTGCATCCTCATGGATGCTACATTCATTTCCACTGAGCCATGATGGGAACTCCATAAATAACATGTTGTAAGAAAATAACTATATGTTCCAAAAGAAAAAGAAAATTATTTTATATTTTCCCAAATCGCTTTAATGACTGCTTTAATAGAAAACCTTTAGATTCTTATACCTGCTTCTGCATTCTGCTGTGCTATTGGTGCTGTTGTAGTCTCTAGAAAACTCTATTGTACACACCTCAGAGAATGAGAATTTTAAAAAGATAAATAATGCCTTATTATTGTCATGAAAAGAGTTTTGACTGCAAAGACCTTCTACAGAATTTCCACAGGTAACCCCAGGCTATACTTGGAGAACCACTAGTCTGATTAAGAAACCAGGCAGTTGAGCACTGGAAGTGGTATATGGAAAAATCACTGGCGTTATCAGAGTGAATAAAGTATTATTAGCACTATTATTTCCACTACTGAAAAGCTACACACCGGAAGATAAATGCTCTGAGTCTGAGGAAGGCAACTGTGATTTTAAAAATCAAACCATGTGAGACTGAGATTTGAGAAAAACCACATGTCCAGTTAGACAACAACAACCCAGTTCCTTTCACTCCCAAGGCCACGGTCTCATGGCTGGGTAACTGGGGATTTGTGATGAATTCAGTATTTGAAAGTCTGGAAACCAGTGGCTTTTTTTTCCCCCCACCTTCAAATGTGTTGTATTTGGAACTCTGGACCAAGTTCATTTTACATAAATGGCATCCTCATCGTAATTCAACCACAGGTTAAAATGGACAGGGCAGGTCTTTATCTTTTTGTTGGAAGCTCCTATTTATCTCTCAAAAATTTGCTGAGAGCTGATGAGAAAATAGATGGGAACGCCTGCTGAGAAGTTAGTGCAATAAAATAGAAGATGTATTTGTTTGTTTCTATGTTTGGTTTTTGGAAGGGTCTATGTGGGATAGCTGCCATGTTAAAGTCCAAAATCTGACCTTCAGGGAATATATGCACCACACAGATAGTTAAAAATGGGAATACACACAATAAGAAGTTTAATATATTCACATTCAATAATCATTACTCACAAGGTCATGAATCCTGAAAAAACACAAATTGGCTTAGGGCAAATAGACCCAAATCAGCTTTCTGAAATATCGGATTACTTGCAAAAGAAAATTCTCCCCTCCCCCAAACTAGAGAGACCAGTATATATTAAGAGAACTGTGGGTTTTCGGCACAAGAATCCCAAAGAAAAAGAACACACACACACACACGCACACGAAAGTATCCTGGGTTTAGGTGTCCCTGTTTTGCAGGTTTGCTCAACTCCAGCCTTGCTTCTAGATTCAGAATCCTGAGATAACCACATAGAGATTTTTCTATCTTTACTGATAAGCATAACCTTACTAGCTGTAAAATCTTTGGCAAGCTAATTATCCTACAAAGGATCCATTTTATCATAAAATAGAAGTAATGATATAACCTTTCTAGAGTTGTAAGGAGTTGACGAGATAAAATATGCACAGAGCCTAGTTCATTGAGTGGTACTCAGAAAACACTCAGAAATTCACTCTACCCCTTCCAGCCTAGTTCAAAAGGACAGGGCAGTTGCCAGTCTTGAGGACCTTGGAACTGTGGATTTCGGCCTGCTAGAGAAACAACTTATCAAGAGAAATGTGAACCCGGCCTGTAGTTTAGGGATAGGCAGAATGCTGCAGTTGTGCATTAAGCATTTGCAATTGGTGTGAAATTTAAGAAGATTCACTGTGTGAAAGCAAACCAGACTAGAGTTATTATTCAGTGGAATCAGTTAAGCAAAAATCTGCTTTTCTGGGTATTAATAACCTGCAAGAAGAAATAAGTTTGCGAGTTCCCATCATGACGCAAAGGAAACGAATCTGACTAGGAACCATGAGGTTGAAGGTTCAATCCCTGGCCTCGCTCAGTGGGTTGAGGATCCGGTGTTGCTGTGAACTCTGGTGTAGATCGCAGACGCAGCTCGGATCTGGCGTTGCTGTGGCTGTGGTGTGTAGGCCGGCTGCTGTTGCTCTGATTCAACCCCTAGCCTGAGAACCTCCATATGCCGTGGGTGCGGCCCTAAAAAGACAAAAGACAAAAAAAGACAAAGAAATAAGTTTGGAAAACACAAGTGCAGGAATGAAGCAGGTGAACTAAGTCTTAAGATTACACAAGTTCACAGATAAGAGCCCAACTCCAGTTACGCCAGCTCCAGTGGAATGACGTTATGACTTCTACACTGCACAGATGGTAGACCAGGAATCTGGGGTCAGACGACAAACACTGCTTCCTGTGGTTCAGCCCACTACATGGGAAAAACAACACAAAAAGGAGGCAGCAACACTTTAACTTGAAGGCCAGAAATGGAGACGGTACTGGTGACAGGGCAAAAATATCCATATGTTATTTGCTGGTGAATCTTCTCTTTCTGTGCCATAAATTATGGCACAGACAATATTTATTATCCTTCACTTGCCAGAGTGGGTGTGCATTACTGCAAAAGGATTTTCTTTTTCTTCTTTCGGAGGCTGAGATTTTTTTTCCCCGTGAGAGAAGGACAGACTGTCATTTGCAGAGAACTGCTAACTTTGGAGTCTGTTTAGCATTTGATGGGGAACCAGTAGAGGAGGAGTTGGACCTGAGCTTCAGAGTTGTTTTTTTTAACCACCATGGTCATCTCTGCTTCAGTGCAGACAAGAATGACTATCCTGGAAGCTGCCATGTTGACATGGTTCCATCAGTCAGAGCAGAGACTCAAGTTAAGGAGGAGAGCCACGCCTAACTACTCATTAATAAATGCTGTTGGCCAGGGATGTCACACAATGCTACTCTGATGTTCATGTCCCCTCTGGCACAGCACCAGGCTGGGGCCTCTAAAACTAATCTTAAATTCCCAGAGGCTCTCCTTTGTTTCAGTCTCTTTTTCACTGTTTAGTTTTCTCCATTCCTATAGAGTCTCTCTCCCTATACTATCCAGTTCATTTTTTCCTATTATTCTTTTTTGTTTTTCCTCTATTCTGCTCTCTTCCCTTTATCTGAGTTTTTTTGTACTAGCTGATTATAGAATGAATATTTAAAACAGCTCTGTCTTACTAGGACAGAAACAAAGATTTCCCCCAATATAATTTTTTTATCAGTATGTTTGAATATAGCCTCTAGATAGCCTGCATACTTTCCAAATTGTAGTTTTCTGTTCCTTGAACACTGAGTACATGTTCTTACATTTGAATATTTTGCCATAAGTTTCCATTCTGACCGATCCATCTACTTATATATTATTATTTTATACCTCACTTCAGATGTCGCTTCTACATGAAGCCTCTTGCAATCCTCTTCAGTCCTCTTCTTCAGACGGTCTTTTTATTTGTTTTCATTTGGTGCTCTAATGCAGTCCCTTAACTTTATTTACTACCTTTAATATGAAAAGCATTCTGATCTGCAATCCTAGATCATTTTGATTCTGATATGTCTATCAACTGCTGATTGACTATCTCCTCAAGGGTGACCAATTTATCTTGGAGAACAATACATTTCCAACAACATATCAGTAACACCTAAATTCTTATGCATCCATGCACATGTGCATGAGTGTGCACGCGCGTGCACACACACGCACACCCCAGGAAGTTAATGAACGCATTTTCCCATTCAATCCTCAAAAGGAGTTTGGATAATCTGGTGCATCACTGTTTTAAAAAATATTCACGTTATTTGTGCAAACTACTGTTTCCTGAGCTTCTTCTCATTCACTGTCTTTGTGTGAATTACCCTCTTACTACAAGGCACACAGGGTCCATCAGGTGACCGATCCCTGAGGCCCCTGTCCTCCTCAGGCTCTGAGGATCCTCTTCCGGACACGAGGGCCTTACTCCGTACATCATCTGAAGGGCTCGGACCATGGTAAGGGATGGTGACGTGTGATATGCTCTGGGGTTCTTCTAACACTCTAACATTCTGTCTGGACAGAGGCCTGCAGCCCACTTTAAAAATGTTCCTCATATGCCAGACTACTAGAAGTAATACAGCCACAACACAGATGGGGGTTTGTTCCAAGCCCAACTGTGTAGGAGACTAGAGGAAGAGGTCAGACGGACATATATTGGCAGTACCTTCCAGATACAACAGAGAAAATGAGTCTCTGTTTGCTGGAAATTGCCCTGGTAGTTTCCACAAAGAGGGTTTGTGCATTCATACGTTGTCTGTCTGTCAGTAAGATGGCTTATGTTTTAAGAGGAGGACTTGCAAGCCAAGAGGAAATTGAGGCGCTCTATTATATACTTCTCCTTTGTCAAAGAGATTAGAGTGAACTATAAATGGATTACTTATTGATTATTTAACAAAGGCATTCAATTATGTAATTAAACTTAAAGTCTATTAGAAGGTTTAAATTTTCTACAGTGTACCCATGCCCTGTAAATTTAAAGCTAACTATGAGTGGATTATTTCCTTCAATTATATTAAAAATCAAACAAATACATCCTAAGTGCATGGATAGCAACAACAAATAAATAAAAGCAATTATTTACAGATTTATTAGTTGGACTAATGGGTATCAAATTTGTAACACAACAACTTATTCGGAAGAAGAAAAATGTTAAGAAATAGCCCCTGATGGATTTGCATTATCGAAATGTGCGGGGGGACCAGCATAAGGGGAGTTCAGGATGAGAAGTTTGTTTCATCAATTCTTGTCCAACTCCTCCCTGCTACTTTCAACCTACCTTCTAGATTTCTCAAAGATTCATCTCTTTCACTAACTCCCTATGTAAACTAAGCCCCAAGACCCACTAGATATAACTGATTATTCTTCTAAGTGAACATTTTCAAGCCATCGGTTTACGTAAAATTTATAGCTGCATAATAAAATAATGGCTGTATTCTCAGTTTCCTTTCCTCTACAGAGCAGAGAAGCCAATTTTATGAATAACTTCCAGCAATGCCCAAGTTAAAATCTTCTGGTGTGTTGGAAGCTAAAATCACTGATGAATCATCATATTGATGAATGGCCACACAAATTCAGACCACACAAGACTTCCAACTGGGTCTAAAATAAGTGAATTGTCAAGCATTTTCAATTTCCTTGTGAACAAATTGATTGTTGAATTCATATTTTAAACTTACAATCTGGAAGAATTGACATGACATAAATATCTCTTTATAATCCTTTTCCTCTCTTTGACTTAATTAATAGTTTCAGTTAAATGACTGGTACTAGTTACTACAGAGTTATTGTAAAAGTAAATTGCTATATAAATTAATTCCAATTTTTTTTTCTTTGCTCAGAGCGTGTTTGTTTAAAAATGTTTGACTTTTCTACTCGTTATATTTCATTTTTTTGCTAAGTGATTTACAAACCTTCAAAATCTCAAAATAAATTGTACATTAAAAACATAATGTTGTAGCATATAAGAAGGATTTTAAAAGTGAATGATCAAGCTATTGAGGCCCAGTCATTTCTTAGAGCTATGTCACGGCTATTATTATAATTATTATTACTGGGGTCAACTACAGTTTGGATCATACTACCTCCAAATTGGAAAACACTATTTCTAAATTGTATTCTAACATGTTCAGCTACAACTTTAATTTTTAAAGGTTTGTGAGTATTATTGATTCCAATAAATCATACAGCATGACTTCTATTATCATTTACAGTTGTACACAGTTCAATCACAGCTTGTTAACTGCTGTTGGTCATTACTTCTTCCATGGCATCTTTCTCCTGAAAACTTGATTCCAAACTTCAAAATAGGGCAAGTGGGTACTTCCCAGACTTCAAGAGGAGGGCTGAGGGTAGGAATGAATCCTGTTTCTCCTGACGATGTGAACAGCATATAACTTTTCTTTAACAGAGCAATTTTAGGTTCATAGCAAAACTGAACAGAAGATAACAGATTTCTCACAGGCTTCCTACCTCCACATACGCACAGCTTTCCTGGCTAACAACATCCTACCCCAGAATCAAACATTTGTAGAATCAATGAGCCTATATTGATATATCATCATCACCCAAACCCCAGAGTTTACATTAGGGTTCATCTTGGTGGCCTACAGTCTATGGGTTTCAACAAATCTGTAATGGCGTGTATACACCATTATAATGTCCTACAGAATAACTTCACTGCAGGAAATGTCCTCTATGTTCTTTGTTATTATTATTATTACTATTATTTTCTTTTTAGGGCTGCACCTATGGCATATGGAAGTTCCCAGGCTAGGGGTTGAATCGGAGTTGTAACTGCCAACCTACACCACAGCCATAACAATGCTGGATCTGAGCTGCATCAGGGACCCTACGCTGCAGCTTGCAGCAATACTGGATTGTTAACCCACTGAGCAAGGCCAGAGATTGAACCTGCATTCTCATGGATACTAGTCAGGTTCTTAAACCCACTGAGGCACAACCAGAACTTCTATGTTCTGCCTATCCATTTCTCCATCCTCCCTGACTCTTGGAAACCACTGATTCTTTTACTGTTTCTACACTTTTGCCTTTTACAGACGGGCAGATATTTGGAATCCTACAACATGGAGAATGGTTTATTTGACTTCAGCAATGTAACTTTAAGGTTCCTTCATGCCTTCTCATGGCTTGAGAGTTTATTTCCTTGTAGTGATGAATACAATTTCATTATCTGGACATATTATACTTTATTTATCCATTCACCTGCTAAAGGACATCTTGGTTACTTCCAAGTTTTGGCAATTATTAATAAAGCTGCTATAAATATTCATGTGCAGGTTTTTGTGTGGATATAACTCTACAAATCATTTGCATAAATACCAAGGAACATCACTGGTAAATCATATGGTAAGGGTATGTTTAGTTTTATAATAATCTGCCAAAAAGTCTTCAAAAGTGGCAGTGCATTGTGCATTCCCACAAGCAATGAATGTAAGTTATTGTTGTTCCACATCCTTGCCATCATTTGGCATTTTCAGTGGTTTGGATTTTGGCCATTCTAATAAGTGTGTAGTGGGATCTTATTTAAATTTGAAATTCCCTGAGATATGATGTTGAGGATCTTACCATCTGGTTATTTTCCATCTGTATATCTTCTACGATGAGGTTTCTGTTCAGATATTTTGCCCATTTTAACTCGGTTGTTCATATTTTTATTGTTATGTGTATTTTGGATAAAGTCTTTGATTGGATGTGTCTGCGCAAATATTTTCTCCCAGTCTGTGGCTCGTCTTCACATTCTCTTCACTATATATTTCACAGAGCAAATTTTTAATTTTAATAAAGTCTAACACGTTGATTATTTCTTTCATGGATTTTGCCTTCGGTGTTGTACCTAAAAAGTCATCACCATACTTATTTTCATGTAGATTTTCTCCTACTATATTTCAAGAGTTTTGTATTTTACATTTACATCTATGATCCATTTTGAGTAAATTTTTGTGAGGGCTGTAATATCTGACATCTCTGTGTAGATAATTTTTTTTTTGCATGTGGGTTTTCAGTTGTTTTAGAATAATTTTATGAAAAGACTTTTTTTCAACTATATTGCCTGATTCTTTGTCAAAGATCAGTTGACTGTATTTATTTGGGTCTATTTATGGACTCTTTATTCTGTTCCATTGATCTATGTGCCTATATTATTGTCAGTGCCACGTGGTCTTGGTTCTTACAGCTTTATGGTGACCCTTAAAATCAGGTCCTGCCAGTCCTCAAATATTGTTCTTCTCCTTCTATATTGCGTTGGCTATTCTGTGTCTTTTACATTTCCATATAAACTTTAAAATCAGTTTGTTGATGTCCACAAAATAACTTGCTGGGATTCTGGAATCGAACTGAATCTGCAAATTAAATTGGGAAGATCTGACATTTTGAAAATTCTAATTCACGAACATGGATTATCTCTCCATTTATTTAGTTCATCCTGATGTCTTTCATCAGTTTTGTATTTCCCTCATATATGTCTAGCACATATTTTATTTTTTGTTTTTTGGCTGCAACTGTGGCATGTGGGAGTTCGTGGGCCAGGGACTGAACTGGCACCACAGGAGTGACCACGGCCACCGCAATGACAGCTCTGGATCCTTAACCCACTGCACCACAAGGGAACTTCTGTTTAGTTAGATTTATACCTAAGTATTTCTTTTGGGGATAGTTATGTAAATGGCATCATGTTTTAATTCTAAATTCCACTTTTTCCATAGTGATATATTGGAAATAAGTTGACTTTTGCATATTAACCTTGTATGCTTCGACTTTGCTGTAATGTCTTAATAATTTCAGGGTTTTTTAAATTTCTTTTCCAGATTTCCTACATGTCAGCTGTGAACAAAGACTTTTATTTTTACCTTCCTAACATGTATACTTTTTATTTCCTTTTCTTGTTTTATTGCATTAGCTAGGAATACCAGGACAATATTCACAAGGGGTGGTAAGAAGTGTAATCTTTGCTTTGTTCCTGATCTTAATGGTAAAGCTTCTACTTTCTCACTAGTAGGTATGAGGTTAGCTCTAAGTTTTTTGTACATATTCTTTATTAAGTTGAGGAAATTCCCTTCTATTCCTAGTTTACTGAAAGTTTTTATTATGAATGGATGTTGGATTTTTTTCAAATAATTTTTACATCTATGTTTGTGAGAGACACTGCTCTGGAGATTTATTTTCTTGTAATGTCTTTGGTTTTTGTATTAGGTTTGGCCTCACAGAATGAGTTAAGAAGTATTCCTTCTACTCCTATCTTCTGGAAAATATTGTAGAAAATCTATATAATATTTCCTTTAAATATGTGATAGAGTTCACCAGTGAATTCATCTGGCTATGGTGTTTTCTCCTTTTGAAGGCAATTATTAATTCAATTTACTTTAAAAATTTAATTAAATTTATTAAATAAATTTATTTATTTAATAGCATAGTCCTATTCAAAATTTTTGTTTCTTCTTTTGTGAGGTTTGGCAGCCTGTGTCTTTCAAGGAATTTGTCTGTTTCATCTAGGTTATCATATTTGTGGGCATTAAGTTGTTCATAATATTAATTTACTGTCATTTTAATGTCTATAGCATCTGTAGAATTGTTTGCTCTTTTATTTTTGATATTAGTAATTTGTATCTTTTTTTTTCTTAGCCTAACTAGATGCTTATCCAGCATATTGATCTTCTCAAAGAATGAGATTTTCATTTTATTAGTTTTCTCTACTGATCTCCTGTTTCCCGTTTCATTGATACCTGTTATTTATCTTAT
This sequence comes from Catagonus wagneri, assembly GCA_004024745.2. Classification (NCBI taxonomy): domain Eukaryota; kingdom Metazoa; phylum Chordata; class Mammalia; order Artiodactyla; family Tayassuidae; genus Catagonus; species Catagonus wagneri. The sequence goes on along the minus strand of PVHT021183645.1, from coordinate 2,421,271 downwards.
TATTTTTCTTCTGCCTTCTTTGGATTTAATTTGCTTTTCTTTTTCTATTTCTCTAAGGTCGAAGTTTATTGACTTTAATCTTTCTTCTTTTCTAGTATATGTATTTGGTTCTATAGATTTCCCAGTTACTCTACTTTTGCTACATCACACTTTTTTTTTCTTTTTTTTTTTTTGCTTTTTAGGGCCGCACCTGCAGCATATGGAAGTTCCCAGGCTAGGGGTTAAACTGGAGCTTCAAGCCACATCTGTGACCTATACCAAAGCTCACAGCAATGTGTGATCCCTGACCCACTAAGTGAGGCCAGGGATCGAACCCGCATCCTCATGGATACCAGTCAGATTCATTTCTGCTGCACCACAATGGGAACTCCCCACATGCCACAGTATTTGATGCTATCGTTTAACATTTATTTATTGTAAAATATTTAAAAATTTATCTTGAGATTTCTTCTTTGGCCCATGGATTATTTAGAAGTGTGTTGTATAATTTCCAAGTGTTTTGGTATTTTCCAGGTATCTTTCTGTTACTGAGTTTTAGTTTAATTCTATTATGTTCAGAAAAGAGATATTATAAGATTCCTAGTTTTTAAATTTATTTAGATGGGTTTGATGGCCAGAATGTGGGGTATCTTCTGAACATTCCATATGAACTTGAAATGAATATGTATTCTGCTTTTGTTGGATGAAGTAGTTGACTTGTATCAGTTACAGTCAGTTGACTGATGATGTTGATAAGATAAACTATGTCTTTAATGATTTTCTGCCTCCTGCATCTATTTTTGGTAGAGGGGTGCTGAGGCCTTCAGCTATAACAATTACTTACCTATTTCTCCTTGTAGATACATTAGGTTTTGTCTTATGTATTTTTAAATAAAATAGAAAGTATTTATTTCACTACAATGTCTTAACAAAAGTCGAAGCTATCTTTAAATAGACCAATCAAATGCATAAACCACATGTATTTTGATACTCTACCGCTAGGTACATATACACTAAGGATTGTTATATCTTCTTGGAGAATTGACTTGTTTATCATTATATGATGTCAATACTTATTGCAGAAAGTAATAAATTTCCTTGCTCTTAAGTCTGATCTGTTTGAGATTAATATAGCTACTCCAGGTTTCTTTTGAATAGTTTAATATGGTATAGCTTTCTCCATCCACTTACTTTTAATCTATATATGTTTTGGTATTTAAAGTGGGTTTCTTGGAGTTCCCATCGTGGCTCAGTGGAAACGAATCTGACTACCATCCATGAGGACACAGGTTCATTCCCTGGCCTCACTCAGTGTGTTAAGGATCCAGCATTGCCGTGAGCTGTGGTATACATCACAGATACGGCCTGGATCTGGCACTGCTGTGGCTATGGTGTAGGCTAGCAGCTACAGCTCCTATTTAGCCCCTAGCCTAGGAACCTCCATATGCCGGATGCGGCCCTAAAAAGATAATAAATAAATAAATAAATAAATAAATAAATAAATAAATAAAGTGGGTTACTTGAGGACAATATATAGTTGAATTTGTTCTTTTGATCCACTTTGACAATTTGTCTTTTAATTGGTATATTTATACCATTAAAGTTTAACGTGATTATTAATATATTTGGATTACAATCTACCATGTTTGCTACTATTTTCTATTTGTTGCCCTTGTACTTTTGTCTTTATTCTTGATGTCTTTGACTATTTTTCTGCCCTTTGTTTTAATTAAGCATTTAAAATGATTAAATTTTCTCTTCTTAGCATATCAATTATAATTTTTTTGCCTTTTTTTAGTGTTTTTTCCCTAGAGTTTGCAATTACCTTTTATAAGTATTCAAGTCCATTTTCAAATAACACTATATATCACTTCATGGGTAGTGCAATTTCGTTCTACTAGCAAAACATTCCTAATTCCTTCCTCTAGTCCCTTCTACTTTTGCTGTCATTCATTTCACCTACATATAAGCATAAATATATATGCACACTTATTGCATTGTTGTTACTATTTTGAATAAATTATTCTCTTCTAGATCAATTAAGAATAAGATAAATGAAATTTTTCATTTTTTTGTTAGTTCTTTCCCCGAAGCTGTTTCTTTTTTTTATATAGAGCTTATTTTATGACATATATTATTTCTCTTTGAACAATTTCTCTTAACATTTCTTGCTGGGCAGGGCAGATAAAAGAGAACAAATTCCCCACTTGTTGTCTATGAAAGTCTATTTCTCCTACGTTTCTGAAAAATAATTTTGCAGAGTATAGAATTCTAAGTTGTTGTTTTTAATCTCAGCAGTTTAAATATTTTGTTCTGCCTTCTTTTTTTTTTTTTTTTCTTTTGGCCATACCTATGGCATGCAGAAGTTCCAGGGCTGGGGATCAAACCTGCGCCACAGCAGCAACCTGAGCCACAGCAGTGACAGAGCTGGATCCTCCATCCACTGAGCCACCAAGGAATTTCTCTGCTTTCTTCTTGTTTGCATGGTTTCAGATGAGAAGTCAGATGTAATCCCATCTCTATTCCCTATAGATAAGGTGGTTTTTGCCCCTTTGGCTTCTTTCAAGTTTTTTTTTTCTTTATCTTTGAGTTTCTGCAGTTTGAATATGATGTAGTATTTTAGGCATTTTCCCTGTTTTGTATTGTCTGAGCTTCCTGGAATTGTGGTTTGGTGTCTGACAGCATTTTGGGGGAAATTCTCACTCATTACTACTTTAAATATTTCTTCTGTTCCTTTTTCTCTATCCTCTTTTGGCATTCCTATTATGCATATGTTACACTTTTATCTCACAGTTGTAGTTGTCCCAAAGTTCTTGGCTATTCTCTGCCTTTTTTTCCTAGTCTCTTTTTCTCTTTACTTTTTCAAGAATTTTCTCTGACACATTCTTAACCTCAAGAATTCTTTTCTCAGCTGTGTTGTATACTAATAAGCCCTGTCAAAGGTATTCTTCATTTCTGTTAGTGTTTTGAGCTCTAGCATTTATTTTTGAATCTTTATTGGAATTTCCTTTCTCTGCTTACATTACCTACTTATTCTTACATGTTATCTGCTTCTTCTATTAGATCCCTTAGCATATTAATCATAGTTTTAAAAAATTCTTGCCATATCTGAGTATGGTCTGATGCTTGACAAATCTCTATTAGTATTTTTTTTCTCCTTCTAGTATGCCTTGTAATTTTTTATCCATAGTCATACATGATGTACTAGGTAAAGGAAACTGTGATAAATAGGCCCTTACTAATGTGGTGGTAAGGTTTTGAAGAGGGGAGGTATTCTCCTATGGTTAGGTCTTACCCTTTTAATAAAACTGTACTCCTGGATTGCAAATTTCATGAGTAATTATTGGTCTCCCCTTGCTCACTTTGCACAGGATGGACAGAGGAAACTATTTGTATATTGGAAAGCTAGCAGGAACTGGAGTTAGGTATCTTCCCTCACATGGAAGGGTAGAGAGAGTGGGCTGGAGTGGTTGTTGTTGTTGTTTTCCTTCACACAGGTCAGCTAAGCTGTGGTGTAGATTGCAGATGTAGCTCCGATACCTTGTTGCCGTGGCTGTGATGTGGGCTGGTTGCTGTAGCTCCGATTTGACCCCTAGACTGGGAACCTCTATATGCTGTGGGTGCAGCCCTAAAAAGCAACAAAACAAAACAAAATTAAGGCATGAAACAAAGAAACACTTATTGACTGACTGATTAACTGATTGACTCATTCATTCATTCTTATAATAAATTCATTAACTGATTGATTGATTCATTCATTCATTCTTACAATAAATTTATACTGAGTATCAGGCACTGGAGACACAGGGATAAATTAGTCAAAAAGAACATTTAAATTCTAGTTGGTGACAAAGACACTAAAATAAATAAAGACTGAGATAAGTGTTAACAGAAAGGACAGTTACTGAACATTTTCGAGGAAGTAATATTTAAGACCTGAAATATAAAAGTAACCCATTCATAAGAAGAAATATAGGAATAGTTTTTCAGGCAGGGGAAATTATAGGGGGAAGGGATTAAAAGGTGCAAAATACTAGGTATGAAATAAATAAGGTACAAGTATGCAATGTACAGCACTAGGAATATAGCCATATTTTAAATTAACTTTAAATGCAGTATACTCTGTAAAAATATTGAATCACTATTAGTACAACTAAAACTAATACAGTATTATAAAGTAACTCTACTTCAATTACATATGTGTATCTGATGCCCAGAGGAGAGATTCTGACATATCATCATATGAATGTTATCTAAACCTATGAGATAAGATGAAAACATCAAGGGGGAAAATGTGGACAGAAAAATAGGGTCCAGGTCTAAATTTTGAGGACTTTATCATTCACGTTAGATAGAAGAAGGAGCTGTCAAGATATTAAGAAAGAGTGGTTGGGAGGGATGAGGATTATAGATGTGTTAAAAAAAGCCAAGGTTAGCGCTCAACTGTGTCAAATGCTGCTAAGAAGTTAGAGAAGTTATCAGAGCTTCAGTGAATCTAAAAAGGAGATAATACTTTGATGCAAATTAGGGGCACCTGTGAACGAATACATTACTACAAAGTGATTATAACAAAATATTCAAGGGAAGGAGATATACAATTTTTGATGACCCTCCTAAAAATGGTATCCTCAAAGACATTCTCTTAAATTTTGTTCTCTGGGAAAATAATGCCTGGGGATAGGTACATTTAAGGAGCAATCTTCACATTTGCACATAAATGTATAGAGCATGGAGTTGCATTTGGAGGAGGTTAGTTTTCTGCTGACATTTTTTAAATATAGACGGAAATATGGAAAGTGACTCTAGGAGGAATAAGGATATCTTTAAATATGTTCTTTCTGAATAATTTTGCCCAACAAAAGTTCTTTGTAATAAGGTGATGAAAGTAAAGAATTAGATCCCTACAGAGGAGAAGACCAGTGATAAAATTCAGGATGATATGAAAAGACAAATGGAGACATATTCTGATAACTAGCTGATGAAATTCCATGTGAAAGAAACGTCAAATGTTAAAGACAAGGTCAAAATTCCAGAAAAAGGATCTATATAAAGCTTAACAGCATTAGGAAGGAGAGAGTTCTGAGGGACTGGAAAAATAAATTCCCAAGTCTTTAGCACAGACGAGAATAAACAGTATAAGGACTGGGAACTATAAAGAGAGAGTCTGAATGAGTATAAATGGAAGGAAATTACTTCAGGCCCCTATAAGGAATTGATGGGGCTACATAAAAAATGGTTAGCATTTTTGTCACACAATGATTAAAAGTGGGTGGAGATGGCCAGGTATGAAAAAGGGGCCTGAGGACAGTGAAGTATTCAGTCAGGCTGGAGAAAGTACAGCATCCTCCTTACAGAGCAAGATCACATTCCTTGCCCCTGGTAGCTTGCAAGTGCAGTGACTAGTGCCCAATGATGTCATACACAGTGGAGCATTTCCACCGGTCTTTTGGAAACTTCTACGTAGGGAGGGGTCAGAGGACCATATAATTATAAAGCATGAGGTGGAGGCCAGAGGTGGTTAGTTTGGATAATAATTGCCTGACCCTTTTGGAACTTTTGTGGTACTTTCTTACCTGCCTCTCTGTCACCACACCCCACCTTGGAATTAAGCATAAAATGCCTTTCTTTGGAATTGTGTTCATCCAGACTATGTTTACCTAACTCTATTGTTAAGTTCCTTGAGGACCAGAGAGTCTGTATTAGTCATCTCAGTGTCCAACAGTTATAGCTCAGGATCTTAAATGTAGAAGAAAATAAGCAGAATTTGTAGGCTCATCCTTCCCCAAAATATGAGTGGTTTTTTACTGATGAGGGTTTCAACAGCCTGGAAGAAGTCATTTGAGGTTTTGGATGTGCTGAATCTACATTTTTTTTAGACACTAAAAAAGCACAAGGTCAGTCTATTTTAGGCACTATTCAAGATGTAGTCATTATTATGAGACATGTGTTTAAAAAGATATTTTCTAAACATTTCTTTTTGAATATCCATTTCAGGGGTGTGTGTCATTGTGGCTAACCAGTATTAATACAGCTGATGATTACTGTTATTTTGTGTACATCTGTCCTTATATGACTGTGGAAAAGTCTGCAGACTTCCTAATTAATGCATTTGAAAAGTAATTCCTCCAAAGACAAGAAAGAACTTGTACAAAATTACAAAGAAATGATCTCCTGATACAAATACTGCATTCCTTCTTTGAGTTCACTTCAAGAGTACATATCTAGGACTATGTGCTATACGGTGACCACTTAATGCGGTTTCTAAGTGCCAACAATTTTGCCTTTCTATTATCCCAATCTCAGAAATAATCTCAACTTATTTTCCTCAATCAGCAGATGAGGAAACTGAGGCTCAGAGAAGTCAGGTTCTTCAGGACAATACTGTGAGTTAGATGAAAAAGTCTGATATTCAAAAGCAGGTTTTCTGATCCCAAAGCACACAGTTTTGTTTTTGTCTTAATTAAACAATATCGATTATCTTTATAGTAGGGACTTACTAAATATCCACTGAATTGAATTCAACAATCCAAATATAAATCAACATGAGAAAAGCCATGACCAAAATGCAACCAAAATGCAATCAAATGCAACTTTGTTGTGTCTTCCTTTGTTCTTTTAAAGTGCATGTGGGGGTAAGGGGTTGTTTTTCCTACCACCACGACTTTCCAGTCAATCCTGGGTCACAGACAGACCTAGCATCACCTTAAATTGCAAACCAGCCAATCGGGAAATTAGAATTTCCAGGTTAAGATAACACTTATAATTGCGATTTTCATTCTAAGAATAGATATCTCTACACACAACCACCCACTATCTGGGAAGGGGTATGTTTAGTCATTTCTCTCTTTTTCCCCCAATTTTTCTTCACTCAGATGGTGGTTCTCAAGTGGTCCTTCCCATGCTCATCCTCTTCTGATGCATCTCCTTCCTTCCAAGGATCCTCTCAGGTAGCACTTAACCAGCTCAAGGCCTCCTCTTTTCCGTGTGGTACATGACAAAACCTCACACACCCTTTGCCCTGCCATGAACGAGAGACCTGTCTCTTCCCACATGCAGTCCCCTATGCCCTCTCTCTTTCCTGCCACTGAACATTTTAAATACTACCTCCATGCAGCCTTCTCAGGCATGAATAAAGGATGCAATCTGAGATTAACCTGTTTTCTGAGAATATGCTTCAAGCTCTCCATATGGCCCTATACTTCAGGCAGACTCACTCCCAGACCCCCACCCCCAACAAATCCCCTTGAGGTTGGAAGTAGCTCACTCATATAACAATTCTCTTGAAAAATGCCTCTCAACTTCTTCCTCACAGACTCCCTCCAAACCCCCGTTCTGGCCTTAATTTGATGAAGGTATTGTGGGACTGGTTCTCCATCATTATGCTTGTGAATTATGCATTTTGGTGTGGCCCTTCATTTTGAGATTCAAAATTGAATCTTGCCACTTCAGTAGAAATTTTAGCTTTAACATCCTGTTCTGCAAAGGATGTTTATATGTTATTCTGGAACACTAATAGGAAAGAGCTGTGGTCTTACTGACAAAGTAGAATTTAAATGAAAAGAAGAATTATATTTATGGGATTATCAGCTCTAAGAACTGAGGAAAAAGTCAGTGGGCAACTGAATTGAAAGGGGCTGTAAGTCATATTTTTTTGGTCAGTCATCCGAGTCTACATAATAGCTTGTTCACTCATGTCCAGAATTTATAGATAGAAAAAGGGGTGATTTGGTTGACTCCATAAACTATATCATGGAACTTCTAAAAGTTGTAGGCAGTCTCTAAAGAGACTTCTATGTTTTTATATTTTCTAAAGATTTACTGGTACAGAAAGATATGTTAGAAGGAGAAAAAGAAATACAATATCTTGAAGAAGGTACAAAATTTTATTCTTTACTTAAAAAGTAAAGTGCAAGGGTATTTCTAAGAGTCTAAAACTGGGAAACAAGTACACTATACTCTTGTGGCCTGATATCAATTCTGAGGAAATTGAAAGTTTGGACATTTCTTTGTTGAAAAGTATTCTGTGGTAAAACAAGGTGGTTTTTGTTTTAATGTTGTTGAATAAAGCAAAGCACAGTTACTGCAAATAATAAGCTAGCCTATCCTTATGGAGAAAAAAAAAATTTGTTTGATTGTTGTACACACGTGGGACTAATTTGAAAGGACTAGGGTTGAAGTTCTTATTCCTCATATAGACCTGAGATTGTGTGTCTATGTCTCTGTCACTGCATAGGTCAATGAAGACCACATCAACTTAGATTTTGGGAGTTTGAACAGTGCCTTAGGCCACCAACCCAACCAGCTCAAGCAAATGAAATCCAAGTCATCATGAATTTGTTATTAAGACACTGAGAAAAGGGACATGAATTTTGGGAACACTTGTATGTGTAATATTTCCTCTATGGAAATGTGGGCAAAGATTATCTTTATTTTGACTTACTTCAAATTATAATTTCCTAGAATACTGGAGTCCTCCAAAGGTTATAATGGAATATTAAAAAAAAAAAAAGGAATCCTCTCAAAAACCACTTCTATTTGTCACACATGCAAGATTTTTCTGTAAGTATACCTGTGAATCAGACTCAGAGCTTGACCCTGAGATCTCAGTTGTTAAGTGTTATATTTTCTCCATCTGAGGTGATCAGATGAGCTAATCATGGGTACCAAGATCACAGGTAAGAGACCTTATGAAGTGCTATGTCTCTTTTTCAATTTGATATGCTACAGAGTTTCATGGGCCAAGTTATTTCGTTGAAGGTAATGATCCACCTAACTCTGCTGATATGACTTCTGCTTCAGGTGCTATAAAAAGAGACAAGAAATAACAGTATCCTTTTGGTTTGAGATCTATCTTTGCTGGAGCTGACTTAATTGGAAATTTCCCACTTAGAAGGGTCTCTAAATACCTCTGGAACTCTTTTAAGAAGGGACTATACTATTCTAGTAGGAGTCTCTTTGTGCCCTTAGTATTTCTCCTGCTCAAGGATCCAATGGAAAGAAGACGAGGAAAGTTATATTCCTGACTTTCATATATGGGTATAGTACATGGGAAATCCTGAAAGTCTCCTAGTGCCCTTTGCAAGTATCTGACCTACTCAGGCAAGCAAGATCTGGCATGCATCAAGGTGGCAAGTAGAGGCATAGATTGTGTCTATAGAACTACATTTTATTTGTTTAGTAACACAGCACAGGAAACGTTGGCAAAGTAGAAGAGCAAAGCAAAGGTCAGTGATATGCCCATCACTTATTGGTGTGGATATAAAAGTTAGAATTGAGTACAGTAGTAAAGTCCAGAAACCACAAGAGGTCAGGGGAACAGGAAGGCCTTGCTGAACCTGGAGAGAAAGTAACTTATTGGTATCTGACTATATAAAAGAACAAAACGTTTGCCTTCCTAGTAGTGCTAGGGACTGTACTGAAACTGCCACTCATTGTCCAATAAAGTCAGGAATTATCAAAATAGACAAAAAAGAGAGATATTCTGAAGTTAAAACTGGCAAGAACCAGCAAGTGATTGCTTTGGAAATGGTTAAGGGGGCAGAGAGGATGAAAATGGATGGTAACCTGAATGCTGGCAGGGTGATTAATTTGAGTGGGGAATTGTAGGGTCTTGGTGACTTAGGGAAGGAAATGTAGTTTGGGATATGATAAATGACAGGAAATATAGAGATGGAAATTAAATACTGCGAATCAGAAGAAAGGGTAAATTTGAGAGTCCCAATGTAAAGAAGCTTTGGGTCACCGATAGAATACAGATGAAGAGACCACAGGAAAGGACCTTGGAACTGGGTGGATTGGAGAAATGAGAGAGAAGGAAACTTAGAAGAAGAAGGATGGAGGCAACCTCCCAACTTATTCTAGCATTACACAATACATTACATAGTCTCTGTGTGTTGCATTAATTATAAAAAAATTGAATAGAAAGTAAAACATAAAATACAATTTAACTTTCACATAACCAAACATTTGATGCCATGACTTTCAGACAATATTGAATGTGGGTTTTTTGTTGTTGTTGTTGTTTGTTTCTTTGCTTTTTGTCTTTTTAGGGCCACACCCACGTCATATGGAGGTTTCCAGGCTAGGGGCTGAATCACAGCTGCAGCTGCCGGCCTACACCACAGCCACAGCAATGCCAGATCCGAGCCTCATCTGAGACCTACACCACAGATCACAGCAATGCCAGATCCTTAGCCCACTGAGAGAGGTCAGGGATTTAACCTGCGTCCTTATGGATCCTAATCAGATTTGTTTCCACTGAGCCACAATGGGAACTCCTTGAATGTGTTTATAAGTATAATTCAGTGAAGCTTGTATTCTGTGTGAATAGAGTGAACAGATTTTTCTTGTTTGGGCATATTTAAAAGAATATGATCCAGTTTTTCAACTCAATTCTTTGTATGTCCATATATTTTCATTAAGAGTACTAGTTATAGGGTGACCAACAACCAGTTTGTCCGGGAATGCCCTAGTTTAGCAATGAAATACCCATATCCTGAGAAATCTTAGTTTTGAGCAAACCAAGATGGTTGTTAACCCTAGTTCTGGATACTAATGGGTCCTATAGAAACCTGGGAATAAAGAAAAGCAGACTACTGTTAGCACTTAGTTCTTAGATATAAACTTTTCTTCTTTTTAAGGCATGTTTATGGTAGAAAACTTTCCAAATAAATGATGAGACATAAAAGCATGAAAGCCATTCATAATCCTACTATTTAGATAACAAGTTTCTTTACCCTTTGGTAATTTTTCCATCTATACATATACTCTGACATTGTTTAGGCCCTACTATATTTTACATTGTTCTTTGTTTTTATTCTAACATAAGCATTTGTTTTTGATGTTAATGTTTCTTTATAAACAAAATAGTTGATGATTTTATAATATTCCTTTGGAATTTTTTCCGAGTTAATTGATCACTGAGAATATAGACTGTTGACAGTTTTTCAAAATGATTATACTGCAATGAATATATTCATCACTTAAATTTTTATCTGTCCTTTTTATTCCTTCTAAAGGTTTGTTTTGAAAAGGGAAATTGAGATGAAAAGTTTTATGATCGTGCATAAAGCTGAAAGAGTATTCTCTTTGAAAGAAGTATTCTCTAGATAACCTGACCAAACAAAAATATCTCTGTAGGGATATAAACACACTGAGATTTAAAAAAAAAAAAAGTGAAGCTCAAAGTCAACACTGATTCTATACATACTCTGAGAATGTTAATCTTATTAGTGTCTCACTTTTATCATGCGCAAGAAACCAAATACTATCAAACAACTGATGAAGTGCTTAACATGGAAAAAAAAAAGCAACTTGAAAGAAACAGAGACTGTGTATGAAGATGCTGTTCTACACATCTATGAATGATTGTGGAAGTGCCACTGCAAACTGTGACTAATGAGGATCAACTCAGTGTGTATGTGTGTGTGTGCGTGTGCGTGTGTATTCATAGACCAAAAAATATCCCTTGGAAATTAAAAACATTATAGATAGAATTGGAAAATATCTAAGTGGGCTAGAAAATAAACTTAAGGAACTCTTCCAAAACTAAATTAAATGAAAGGTTAACTTATTGAAATCCAATTCTGTTCTGGCCCAACTTCCAAATAATCTATCCTTTCTGAAAGAGATAACACACAAAATGATTGAAGAAAATCAGCAAATAGTTTTTTTTTAGGATTCAATTTCATGACTTTCTATATTGAAAAGCCTACATAGTTTCCAACAGAATAGATGAAAATAAAGCAGCATCAAGAAGCATCATTGCGAGACTTCAGAATTCTAGAGATGAAGAAGCTATTTTAGAAGCCTCCAGAGACAAACTAACTAATACATAAAGGATCAAAAATTAAAATGGAATCTGACTTTCCTAGATCATGTTGAAAGCAAGTAAGTGATAGAGTAATTTCTTTCAATTTTTAGAGGAAAAGGAATTCCCTGCTAAGGTTCTATACCTAGCCAAACTATCAATCAATTGTATGAGTAAAAATAAAGACATTTTTGAACATGCAAGATCTCAAATATCTTGCCTCCCTTATCCTCCCTTTTCAGGAAGCTAATGAAAGAAGTTCTCCACCAGAGCAGGTAGCAATCTAGAAATAGGAAGAAAAAGATTTCAGACAACAGACAAATCAACACAACAGAGAAGCAAGAAAATATTCAGGATGGTGAAGAAGGGAAATTCCAGGATGACAATACGGCCCCCAGAGTCAAAGGAAATACATCCAAATTAGAAACTTATGACTCAAAAGACAGGCATGATGAGGGCATGTTATCATCATGATACCTACTCTAATACCATATTTTTAATCTTACAGAATTTACTCTTTTAAAAACAAAGGAACATGTCATTATAGAGCAAGTTATGAGACACAGGGAGTACAGAATCCAAATCAGGAGAAAGGCAAAGGGAATTCCAAGGATGATGGACGAAGGGAAGTCCCAAGATGACACTCATGAAACAGACCTAGAGATGAATCAAAATAAAACAAAACAGAAACAAGGCATTGAAAAATTACTGATGTGATTTACCTTGTGAAAAACTGATCTGACAAGGTTTTTGGAAGATGTTTAAAACTGTTAACAATATACACAAAGTAAATTAACAAAAATAAGGCATTCATTAAGGAAAAACTAAAGTAAGGAAGAAAACAGAATCACAGTACACTATATTTTCATGGGCATAATAATGCTAACACTGAATACTGATTCAACCTCAAAATACACTACTATGTTATGAGTATGGGAGAATGGACAGAGGGAATGTTGGTGTTAGTGAGTTAAAGCTTAATCTATCAATAGAGTAAGTCAACAGATAATGTCTAAAATTGTTGACTCAAAAGAGAGTAGTATAGCATTATTTAATAGATCTGAAAATGTGTACATTTATTTATAAATACCAGAAGTAATAGGTGAAAGAGTAAAAAGTGGTTGCTTTGGGGTAGAAGGACTAGAGCAAGTGAAAAGGAGTAGCACAAAGAAGTTCTATGAGTTTTTCAATAAGCCTGTTAATATGATTTAACTTTAAAATGTGTACATTTATTTCTAGATTAACAATTCAGTTCAAAATATTGTACCAAATTCATACTTCTTCAAGCACATAAATCATTTAAAATAGACTACTGATAACAATCATCACGAAGGTCTGGATTGGTAGGATCATCTGGTCTAGCAATTTTGACCAAACTGATTGCTTATTCTCCAGGTACTGCAGTTGTGCTCGTACCAAGGTTCTAGCAAAGGAAACTCTCTGGAGCTGGTTTCCAGCCACCCAGACCTCCCAGTATTTTGGCTAAGAATGCCTTTCACTTGGCAAAGAATTATGACCAGAATTGGATTTCAATAAGTTAACCTTTTATTTAATTTAGTTCCTAATGTTAGATTGGTACTAAAAATCTATTTATGGGCTTTTCCCTTTTCTACTTTCTTCCAGGAACATTACTGGCATTCTAAACTTGGGGAAAGTCTGTATAAGCAACCTCTAAATCTTGGCAGAAAATGAAGTTGTTAGAAGTCTCATGAGTAAGACCAAGCTGTGGGATGTTTCAGGGTTGACCTTCAAGATCATCTTTTCCAACCTCCCCGTTTTACATGTTACAAGAAACTACAGCCAAAAAGGGCTAAGCGATTTATCCAAGGCCATACAGCTATTCACGGCACAGAAAAGATGAGAACTCAAGTTTCCTGACTTCCAGCTCAGGGGTTCTTTCACTGCATTACCTGCCAGCATACTAAACAAACTACACTGTACGACCCTGCACAACACAACACTGCTTTATTCTGCAACGAGCTACTCTATGCTATATTATCCTACACCACACTATGTTACACCTCATTTCTCTGTACTGTCAGACAAACTACACCACACAGCACACTACACTGTTGTTTGTCTACACCACATCACACCACTCACTAGTGTACTACTTGGTCATCACTGTTTTACACTATAAAATACTACACTACAGTGCACTACACTAAATCACACAACCCTGTACAATTAAGGACATGACCTGAATACACTGTAATGTCTAATCATCTAGATTTAATCCACAGGAGTCTACTAATATCCCAAACCTGCAAGCTGAGTCCAGCTCCAGTTCTTGAGCTGATACTGACCCTATCTTTGTCCCACATTTCCCATGCCACCTGCCCTGGGCTTTAGGATTCAACTCCCTTCCCTGTAGCAGGCTTCCCTACTCTTCCCTAATTTCCTTGGTTGAGATGGATGATAATCCAGGGTCACTGCCCCAGGGCTGATCCCTGGGCTCCTCCTTGGCTACATGCCCACCTGCATGGCACCCCATTTTGAAGACTGAGTTCTATAGATGACTCCTTCTGGTCAAGACCCGCCTACATGCTGCAGTTTATAGGCCTGGATTTTGGTTTCGGTGCCCTTTCTAGACCGCAGCTCCCTCTCTGGACTAGGAAGAAGACCACAGCCTTATTACCATCTTGCCCTCTCTTCTACCCCAGGACTGGAGTTATACACCAGGAAATTGGGCCAGGAATATGCATTTGGCTAAAGCCTTGATCCTTGAAGCCAGATCCGGATTTATCACTTACCAGCTGGTGACCTGAGTTTGTTTCCTCACCTATGAAATGGAGATAATAGTGACATTTCTCACACAGGTTTGTCAGGAGGATCGTATGTAATTTTGCACAGCAAGCCTTTGCTTGGTACCTAATATATAGTTCGTGCTGCATGAATGTTGGATATTTTTATTATTTGATTTCACTCTTAAAAAACAAAAGCCTTAGTAATATTATTTGCAACTGAAGTTCAGAAAGTTTAAGCAATTTGTTCACAACCATACAGTTATAAGGCAGGGGTGGGGTAATGGTGTGATGAGACCAGGAGTCCATGTTCTAACCCCTTCCATATCCTGTCCTTTTAATAATCAAGCCCCCGGCCAGTCTGAATTTCTGAGCAATGCTCTGCCCACCTGTTGGGTGGCTCCGGCGTAGATCCCCCATGGTGCCAAGCGTCTGTCTGAATCGTGACGGGAACATGTTGATCCCTGCTGGACCTGTGCCTAGCCCACCCAGCAGTAACTTCCCCGCCAGCCTCTGCAGCAAGGACAGCTCTCTCAGCTCCTGTTCCAACCTACAGAGCAGGGCTGGTGCCAACTCTGCTCCCTGCCCCAGGCCTGTCTGGCTGCAGGTAGGCTGCTCTGACTCACCAGAGAATCCTGAGTTCTGACTAATCCTTTGTCTAATGTCTTTTGCAGGGTCAACGTGATGGCCACAAATGGAAGGGGAGCAGAGAAGAAAGGAAAGAGGAAAAGGAAGAAAGCTTGTGTGCCCTATGGGCCCCATGAAGTCACAGGAAATGGCTCAGTGTAGATCAACCACCTTGCTGTCCTGAGTAAAAGGTAAGACTGATCTCTTCCTGAGTGAGTGAAGAGTTAGTCACGACCCAGGCAAGAGTTTATCAGCCAGAATTCCAAGTTTGAATTTTGGAGAAGTCCCTTTGTTTCATCTCAGCACATTCACTCCAGTGCTTGTGTCTATTTTAATAGTCTGGAATGCAATTCCCTTCGCCCATTATGCTCTTGCATGATGGGTTTTTCCGACCCTCAGGGTAGATTTATGTTTCTAGCTGAACGATTACTCAGTGAATCTTCGCCAAGGGATGTTCTGTTCCAAGAACGACACAGCTCTTCGGGGATGACTCTACCTAACAGGGGTGGGTGGGAGGTCAGGGGAAGCCCCTACCCAGGAGAAGAGTTTCTTTGTGTGCTTGAAGAAAACACTCAGATGATGAACAGCCTGATTTGGGGGCTGTGAGTGGGTGAGCCACTCCAGCGAAGTCGTCCTCAACGCTCCCTCATAAGGAGAGATGATGAATTTAATGAGCAGAAGAATTCTGACAAGCCTTAAAGCCACAGGCAATTAGCAAAGGCTGAATTACTTGAATTCCTTGCAGTTATGAAATTATTCCGTCCTAATGAAATGATACAGCCATATATCTATATTTTATCTACATTCTATATCACACATAAGAGTAGATGGCATTATTTTATGTGCATGTATGGGCATTTCCTACTACGTTCAGTGGTGCAGGAGTTGCTACATGAAAGAAAAGAGCCGTGGTCAAGTCTGACTGGAAATGCTGCATGCTGGAGCCCCTCACTGCTAAACACAAAGGACACTGGCAAACTAGATGTGCTGAAAAAGCCTGCAGCAAGGATTTTGTTGAATTTCATTGACTCTAGTATTCCAAATATATTTGAACATGAACTCATTTTCTCTACCCTACTAATAGCCTAAGTGTAGGTATTCCTTACAATGCACTTTGAGAAACGCTGATATGCTGTGATGTGACAGCTAAGTCCTGGAGCAGGCTGCTGTGCTAACCTCTGTGATGATGCCAGGGCTTAAAACATTTTTGCTACACATATTTTACTTCATTCATGTTGTTTTAATATCCTATGCGATGCTCTTTAGAGCATTCTAAGTGGTGATAAAACTTTGTTGTTTGAGGTGGTTCGGTGTTTTGAAACTGCCTGCACTCAACCGTTTATCTGTTGAATGAGGTAACTAGTGACCAGGTAAGCCAGGCCATTATTAAGTCAACAGCAAAGTATCTTAGTGTGACTAGAAAGAAAAAGAAAAAAAAAAGCTTTTGAGGTCCTCATCACTTCATAACTAGATTATTGTACCAACTTCTGGCCTAGATGCCCCAACCCTGCCCCTGCCCCTTCCCCCACCCCCAACCAACCTTTCTAAGTCCAACAATAAGTGGTTGCTCTCCTTAATCAAAGCACGGACCAATCCCAGGGCAAATCTTTCTTGTGTTGTTTCTTTTAAAGATCTTCCAGAATTACCATCCATCCAACCTTATTTTCCTCCACTCTCCTAATCCCTGACATTGCCAGCTAGTGTTCTTACCAACTCACAGTTTCCTAGGTCCTCCTTGCTCTGTTCTGACTGCCTGAAATATTACATTTTCCCCCTTTAACCAATCAGTAATTCTTTAAGACCCAACAAGGACATATTCATTAATATAATTGTTCTCCATATGCCTTCAAGTTTTCTAAGACATATTAATGGTGACTATACTTTCTAATCCAAAATATTAAAATGTTTCATCTGATGAAAAGGCACCTATCAAAGAATGAAATAAAATACTAGAAATCATTATAATTCTGGAATTAATGAGATATTCTGGAATACCTGAGATAGTCTCAAATTTATGTGATGTTTTCATGTGACACAATTTAGGAAATAATTATTTACTCCCATAAGTTCATGTTAATAACTCTCAACAGCATTAGAAGCCCAAGAGTCATATTTTTCAGTCCTTCTGACGTCCTCTTGCACATAGTGTGTGTATAAGATTCTCAAATTTTTTCTAGTATAAAAAAAGAAAGCAAAATAAATGTAAACACTTTGTAAAATTGTATTGATCATTTTACATGACTAAGTTGAAGTGGGAACAATAGAGTCAGGTTGTTTCTGCTTAAGTTACTGTTTTTTCAGTTTCTCCATTTCCACATTCTGTCTTATGATCAAAACTTTCCTCATTTATAAGTGCCATCCATTAGAGAAAGACAGAGAGTGTCTTGTGCAATTCAGGAATCCACTTAAATAGAACTTTCTCCAAAATGATAAATCAGGATGACGTAAAGAAATATGAATGCAGAGCCCCCAACCCTGTCTGATTCCACACCTGCCTATATCCCTTCCATACATTCACCATGTTGCCCTGAGGGCGTGAGCCATGACTCCCTCCTGGAAAATTCAGTATTATGCAACGTGTGACTGAGCCCCTGACAAACACTCGAGACACAAGGCTAGACGAATACTTTATGTCAGGAAGATGAAGTATTAGTGGTTTCTAATTAATTGCTACACTGTCGATCATGAAATGACACCCACATTTGGCCCACATTTCCACTTGTTAGTAACCTTGTTAGTAAATTAACTCTTAATAATTATTATAAAATTGCAATGGACTGGTTTAACAGAATGGTAGATCCCAGGTTTTGCCCAACTGCCTCACACATTTAGAAACGTGTTTAAATTGTTGGAACAGACTTGTCTGATTGTGCCTTTCTAGGATTCCCACATTTCCCATCAAAACAAGAAGTTACAGAATTTGAGAAACTCCGCCAGGACAACAAAAGGAAAAAAACCAAAAAACAAAAAAACCAGGGAGTTTCCGTTGTGGCTCAGTGGTTAACAAATCGGACTAGAAACCCTGAGGTTGTGGGTTCGATCCCTGGCCTTGCTCAGTGGGTTAAGGATCCAGCATTGTCGTTAGCTGTGGTGTAGGTTGCAGACGCGGCTCGGATCCCACGTTGCTGTGGTGATGGCCAGCAGCTACAGCTCCTGTTAGACCCCTAGCCTGGGAACCTCCATATGCCATGGGTGTGGCCCAAATAAGGCAAAAAGACAAAAAAAAAAAAAAAAAAAAAAAAAAAAAAAAAAAAAAAAAAAAAAGAGAGAGAAAAACAAACAGAAAACAAAACAAAAGTAACAAAACAATCACAAAACCAAAAAAAAAACCCAAAAAACAAAAAACTCTGGAGCTTATAGCACACCAAAACCTACATGTATGTTAAGATTAGAAATGAGGAAAATGTTTAGTGATAAATAGAAGCCACTCAGCCTTACTGCATATAGCCCAATACTGAATACTTATTATTATCATCATTGCTGGGATGTCCGTATGACTCTGATTCGCTGCAGTGACCTAACAGACTTTGACTCTGAAAAATGTTTTCTTCAACTGATTCTTCAGGTTTCAGAGGCATGAATGTAGAACTAGAAGTGAGGAAATAAGAGGAAAGCCACCCGGCTAGTCACAGCAGCCTTCCTTTTTTTTTCTTTTCTTTTTAGGGCCACACCCACAGCATATGGAGGTTCCCACTCTAGGAGTAGAATCGGAGCTACAGCTGCCGGCCTACACCACAGCCCACAGGAACACCCCATCCTTAACCCAATGAGCAAGGCCAGGGATTGAACCTGCATCCTCACTGTTACCAGTCATGCTCATTACCACTGAGCCACAACGGGAACTTCCCCAGCAGCAATTTACAATATGACAAGAATATTAGAGGCCAAAGGCATAATGATCTCTCACTCTGGTGAAAAGGAAGAAATCACAGTTACCTGGTCTTCCAAACTTGTAGAAATACAGAGAACCCTATATGTTTAAAGTGTCATCTATTCTGATGCACTCATCAATCAATTCACTAAGATGAAATATGTAACACGAAAAATAATGTACTGTGCATTTTCTTCCTGGACAGAGAATCTCTACACTCTAAGTTACTACATAGTTTATCTTCCAAATCAGGCCAATTTTAAAGGGGAAAAGGACTGTTGTTAATAGTTTGCTGGAAAAACACTCATAAGTTGGACCTTTAAGCTAAATTGGGATCTAGAATGTCTCCTGAAAGGCTAAAATTCAGATGATACTTAAAAGGATGTGTGGACTATAATCAGAGATGAAAAATAAAATGACAAACAGATCCCCCCAAAGGATATAAATCTCAGATATTAAAAAATGACCCCCTTTATTTGACTCTCAAGATCCTTGAATTTTCACAAACACTTCTTGTTGTGAAGCCATCTTGAAAAGGTGGCGGGGGGACACGTGCCAGCTGACAGGGATCACGGCTACGGTATTTCTCACAAATGGGGCAGAGGAGGCCCCTGACTTTGACTCCTCTAGGATCTTCTTTTCCTCCTCACTGGCGATTAGTCATGCCGTGGTGTTTAAAACTGAAGCGTTCATTTTAAATACTACAAAAATGTGGCACAGAGCGCAGGCAAGGCATCTGTTCCAGCAAAATGTTATGTTTTGATCATTTTCAAAAATGATTTTTCTGTTTTTAAAGAAAGTGTGTGGACATGGAGATGAGTCAGTCAATCTGAGGGGTACTGTATGCTGGGTTATTTTGAAAGCTGTAAAATTTAAAAATACATGGAAAGAAAATAATTTTCCTTAAATATTATTTCAATTTTATTCTTTGACTTAGTATTTTTTTCTTTTTTAATCTTTCCATAGCATCAGATTCCTTGCCAGAAGAAAAAAAATGTCATCTTGAAGGCAGCTATAGAATCCTCATCATATGGAAACCTAGATGCAGGTCTGCGAAAACGGTGATGCTCATGTTTGTAGATCGAGGTAATCTGTACTTGAAGAGAATGGCATATATAATGCATTGGTGATTTACTTACGTATATAATTACATTTCTTTTTAAAGCACTTCCCGATGAGGTCAATATCACCAAAACTCAATCTACTCCCCGACTAGGGTTTCTACCACTTTAATACTAGAGCTAGTATTACTCAAGTGAAATGGTACCTAAACTACACCCTAACCTCAGTGTTTTCTATCCTGATCTACATACCCCTTAATTTTCTAAATAAAATGTGTTTAGTGTATTTACACTGATAGCCTGAAAAAAGTGTAGGCTATTCTCCAAAATTAGAATATTTGGGAACTCCAATGTAGTAGACTAAAACAGAATTTCAATACGGTTTCTTTTACTTGTTTTTGTTTTTTAGTCTTGCAGCAATCCTATTCCACAGACCCTCAAAGATAAACTGTAGTGTGCTGTATGTGAATACTCATGTGGAGTTTGGTCTCATTTGGACAGTACAAGGCCCCACTAAGGGAGAAGCCCATAGGTTCTGGTAGAGAATAAACACACTGACTTGTGTTTTTCCCAAAGAAAATCATGTCACTTTTGGTGCCATTTCTTTATCTGGAGAACTGGAGAGAAATAGCAATTATCTACCTCCAGATACATTACTGAATACTGAGATGTCAGAAATTATTTGCATTTGGAAAGCACTTAGCGAGAGCTCACAATACCGCTGTGTCAATTGAAATAAATCAGAACAGCTACCTAACCAACTATTTTTATCTTGATCTGTTCATTTTGGCCATGGAAAGCAGAACAATCAATTGGTCCAACCATTCTGAGATACAAATTGGCTGTTAAGAAAGCCAAAACACCATATTGGCTGCCTTTTTTAATTGGTGTTTTCACGATATGAAAATATTGGGAGAAAATGGAAAAACGGAGTCAAAGATCCAGATGTTTGATCCTCCCGTTGCCAAATAGCCACACATTTTGTAGCATTCAGATTTGCAACTGAATTTCTCAGCTTTCACCAGAAAGCCTGTCATCATATAGATATAGCCTTCTACGGAGCTATAAACATGAAACTGATATGGTCCCAAGAAAAGCATCTCTTTTACCCAAGATAACAGTTGCTTGTGCATCTGCTGTTTTCTCCTCACTAGGCAGCTTCCTGGACAGGAAGGGCACAGGATCCATTGTTCAAAATCCTACAGTGTTCTTTTCTTTATTTAGCCCTAAGGCTGCTTAAAAAGAATACCTGTGTAAGCCAAATAATAATAAGAGCTTCTTTCCTAATCTGGCCCACCTAGTAATTCAGATACAGATGCAAAAGCTATCACTGCAACATCAAGAGGGGCGTGAACCGGTCCCATGTTTCCTGGATTGGTTTGTCTTCTTATACCCTGACTAGGGCTTCTATTAGACACGAGGATGGTGTGTATCAAGCTATTCTGCATATCCTAAATCCAGTCGGCTAACAATGCTTACATAGCTCAAATGAGCTTGGCAAAAGTAAATAAAACTAGCTTTAATGCTAGCTTTACGTTGTGGGGTGGAAAAGGTTACAATTTAGATGTATTGTCATTTTGCCTATTTTTAATGGCTGCCATTTGTTTGCACTGCTTCTTCTGCACCCAGGCACATATTAATTCAAAGCCACAACCACAGTGTGTATTATCTGTAATTTTTCTTTTTTTCCTCCTTGGATTCACTCCTCTTGAAATATCACATTTTAATTATGTGCATAGCAATGACTTCATTGCTTCTTAACTCAGCAGCAGCCAACTCATTTTCCCCTGATGGTATGATGACCTGTCCTTGTGGGAGAAACCCATCTGTTTATATTCTTTAAGCTGTATCTACACAAGGAACAGGTTTTGTATGTCTTGAAGCCATCCTTCCTCATATCACTACTCATTGCTTGCCTAGAAAGGAGAAACCGAGGAACTAAGAGGAAATCACTGCATTCAATCTAAGTATTTCTAGCAAAACCAATAAACTGTGGGCACACTTGACATAAAGTACATGCCTGAAAATTACAGAAGGCCATGGATTTCAACCCATTTAAGTATCTGATCTCTGTGTCAAATCCAAGCATAAACCATTTAGCACAGGGTTTGGTATATGGCATGATAAATAGTAATTCTAATTTTTCACTGGGATTATTTACGGAGGGACTAGGAGATAATACATTTGTCTCTTGGTAATGTGTGAATGGTAATGAAAACTCTTCAGCAGTCTGCTTGTCTGTCTGTCTGATGCTAATAATAGGTTTACAAAGTAAAATGATTCTACCTGCCTGGCATAAATCCCTGGCTTGACAACAAACATTGGTTGAGATGTACTTAATAGAGTATCTTCAAAAGAAATTTTGTACTGTCAACGTACTCTAAGAAGGAATTGGGGAAGACTGCTATCACCTGTCAGGAAATCTTTCCAGGGGAAGGGTTTATTCCAGGAAGAATGCTTGTTCATGTGGGGAGACTTCTGCCCCTCTACACAGTTTTCGGATTCTACCATGAGTAGAATGGTCTTTGATAATGATGGCGTGATGCACAGTCAACTGTGGCGATTCTGTATAAATAAGATCATATCTCAAATCTGTATCCAGTCCAAATTTAGTTTAAATTCTGGAACAGAGCTGGTAAAAGATTAGAAAAGTCTCCTCCTCAATTTATAGGGAAGGAAGATCTTCTTGGGAAAGAGTGAATATCATTCTTCTAAACATCGTAGCTTAGTAAAGAACTAGGCAAAGACCTATGTGAATACAAAGCACTGTCTACATTAAGCAAGGTCAACTTTTGCCCAACTCCAGAAGCCCATAATGACACTCAAGCACAGCCTTAAACAGGCTCAGTCCTAGAAGTAAAGCAAACATAAACTGACAGGACAGCATTAGATTCTTCCTCGTGAGGAGTCAGGAACTGGAGACAGTTTACCAGTGTCCCATCCCTGAGGTCCAAGAGCTTGGAGGTGATCAGGGCACTTGGTACTGGTGAGAGCGCACTGCTTCGGCTTCACTTCCTAGTCCCACTGCGGGATGCAGACTGCAGGGCAAGCCCTTCTGCCCAGGCCACAAGTTTTCCCTACCAATTCCTTCATATTTCCTTCCAGTTCCTTTTCCAGTTCAGAGAGAGCTGAGCTGGGCTTTGGATCCCAGCCATATGACAAAGCATTATCATCGTTATTTGGAAAAAGAAGGAAAAACATAAAAAATGTACTAGGAAGTGAGAGGGCATAAAAATAATTTTAGGCTTGAAAATTTTCCTAAAGGGAAAAGAATATGTGTTGGGTTTTCAAGGTAGACAACAGCTGAAAAAGACATTCCATGAAGGCGGATGTTGAAAGCGAACGGCAAATCTGAATTGAAGAGAGCAGACTGGAAGTAGATAATTACAGCTCCAGCTTTGGGAGCTGATACAATATGGCATCACATTGACCCTAATGGAGATAAATGACCAGTGTTTACCCAGGGAGGATCAAGACCTCGGCACTTCTAACACTGCTTCCAGCAGCCTCATGAGAGGCTGGGTTTTCACCAGAAGGGACACGATTTTTATTGAACATCTACTTCTTTTTAGGTAACATTCTTCTTAGACCCATGTCAGTAATATCCCCCCAGTCCTGCTGATGTTTATTTCATTATCCTTACAGACTATGCCAATTATTAAGCTGTTGTCTCTCGGCTTCAAATCCACCTTCTAGCCACAGCTTTGTGTTCAGGGCCTGGGACTCTGAAACCGCATTTCTGCCTGTCAGAGGGCTCCGTATTAGGCTCTGCTGATGGCGAATGATAGAGCAAGACTGCAAGGCTGCAGGACTTGCTTTTCCCTGCCTATGAGGATCACCAGAGCATTTCTCTTCACCCCAGCAGTGCCATCTCGCTGGAGCACAGCTGAATCTAGTTGGCGGTCTTCCTGTGCTGCCGGAGGAGGTCTCACGAAGCCCCCCCCAGAGGTGCCAGCACTAGGTGAGTGAGGGCCTCTCGTAGGCCTGGCTCCTGGCAACGCCAGGCTGCTCCTCCAAGCCTGGAAGTATTAATAATCCCTAGCTCTTCCCTTAGTCCCTGTGGGTGGTGGCTATTTCCTGCAGCTGCCACCTCCATGATACCTTAAACTTCTCCTTTCACTCTTTCAGTTTTCATATGCACATAACCAGCAATCCTTTATACTGGATTCTCCCTGTTAAACTAACTAGAGTGGTTTCTGTTTCCTGACTGAACCTAGAACTTACATAGATTAACCAATCTATTCAACTTTTTAAGTTTCCACAAGTAATTTGTAACTTAACTTTGTAACTATAGTTTATAGGAAGAAATCCTTTACTCTTTTAGCCCTCATCATAATAGCCCCCAGTGAGATATCTGCTGAGACAGAGTATTTTTTTTTTTCAACTAAGTATGACTCACTTGAATTAGTGAAGACTTTTTTGAATGCAGGTGATAGAAATCCAAATAGAACTCATTTAGGCCAAAGAGAGAATTCCTTGAGGCAGACCCACACATGGGGACTGAGCAGGACGCAGAGCCGGGGCTTGGACGTGAACCTGGAGAGAGGGCGGCTCTCTTTCACAGCCCATACCCCCCCCCAACACAGCACACTGCCTATACCCACTAACCCAGCACACAACCTACAACCCC